>CM056956.1:23376169-23472281 GCA_029856935.1 Cyclocarya paliurus
GTGTTCTATTAGTTGTTAATTTATATATACATATAATATTTTTATATAATATATAATTAATTCCAAAACGATAAACTGGAACGCACCGGTATCAAAATATTTCATTTCAGTACTTCAACCAGAATGATCATCAGAACAAATTTAAAATATTGCGGTTCTAACACCAATAAAACCCACAAAAGTGAATCACAATCTTCCAAAACATACTTGGCGCAAATCTTTACGTAATTAACTCGTTTAGATGGATTAAGTAAGAGCATCCGAAGCTTTTAATTCTCTAAGTTTTAGTAAAAAATTTTACTTTTTGACAAAAACTTATCTCCATCGTCGGCCTATTTTAGAGAAGGTTTTGGAATTTGAACATCGACGGTCATATGTTGAGTTACTGTTAATTCCTAAATCATTTTTTATAAATATTTTATTATAAACTAATAAAATAAATTTTTATTTCAATCATCTACACTTTCTCTCATACTTATATTTGTTATTGTTGTAATTTGAAGAAAAAATGTTGTCATTGAGATTATCCAATTTTGTTTTTTAAAAAGTTGACCATTTGTAAAAACATGATTTTTAAAAATATTATTGTTACGAAAGTACTGATTTTAAAAATATTATTGTTTAGAAAGATAAATATTTTTAAAAAACTTTGTTATGAATGAAAAACCGAAAACATTGATACAACAAATAATTATGAAAATGTGAAGGAAAAAATAAGTTAAAATTTTTTCTTCCGCTCTTTTCACGAAAGACAAAAATAAAAGAGTAGTTAAAGATGTACAAATAAATGAGTAGAAAACTTAATAAATAGATAATAAGAGAAATATTATTTTAACAGAATAGATAAATGATAAAGAGTGAGATATAAGGAGTTTTGAAAAGATATGTAAAATTTAGAAAAAGATGATTTTTAGTTTAAATTTAAAGAAAAAATTGTTCATCCGAATGTGAATACTCTAAACTCATGTAACCGACAAAATCCAAGAGAGAATGGCCGACAATTACTTGAACGAAAGTTTTGGGTTTGTTTTTTTTTTTTTGTCATTATTAACAGAGGAGATATGCAAGAGAATTTAATTCATAATTAGAACACTGCCCCGTTCTTTGGGCATGTTTGGGTTGCGTTAAAAGTTTTAAAAAATTTTAAAAGTATTTTAATAAAAAAAAAAGTTAAAAAATACGTTTTAGAAAAAGCATTAAATTAAAATTAAAATTGATATTTTTCTCGAACATATTTTTTAAATTTTCATGACATCATTACATTTTAAAAAAATTATTAATGTGTAAAAATATCCGTATTGATATAACTTTTAAATAATTACGGTTTTATCCTTATCTTATCTATTTAGTCACAGTGTCATTTTATTAGTGTTTTATATTTTAATTTGAATTTAATATTTCGATTTTTAAAATTTTATTACTTTCAATAGCTGACAGATCAACATCTATGATTATGTAAATAAATTTTATAAGTTTAGATAGCATTTTACATTTTTAAAAAATTAAATGACCTTTTCTGTTATTTATACTAAAAAAATATTTTTTAAAAATTTATTTCCAAATAAATATAACATATTTAAAAGTCAGTTAGAGTTACCCAAATGTCCTCTTCCTCGTAAGCTATTGTTGGTTGCATTTGTACAGGTTCTAAGTGCATGTTTGGTATTTTGGTGGAAAAGGGAGCATATTAATTAATTTTACTGCATGTTGGAAAGAGTAAGGCCAAAATTGTAAAGAGACGGAAGCGTGTGCTAATAAAGCTAACCCAAAATCAATAATATGTTTGTGTTTTCTTTCATTATGTCATTTTGGGTATGAGCATGGGGATATGAAATGCGATGTTTAATACTCAAGGTAGATAAAATTTTAGTGAAGGATTTGAATTCCCCACCCCAATTAGTTTGCAATGGTTTTATTTTAGTGCTCAATTGCAGTTCAATATAGGCTTTAAATTTAATGAAAGTGGATAATGCTTGAGATTTAGCTTGTAAGGGAAATATCCATGTATAGCGTGAATAGTCATCTACAAAAGTTATGTAAAACCAAAAACCTTCAGGGAGATGTGGGGTGAAAGACCCCACAAATCACTGAATACAAGTTGAAAGGGTGTTATGGACTTAGTGAGTCTAGGGGGAGCATGTATTCTATGATGTTTACCCATAACACATACATTACAAAATTGGGAAATAGAGAAGTGATCATAAGGGAGCCTGTGCTGATGAAAGATGGAGCGAATAATCTTGATGCAGGGGTGACCTAGTCTTGAGTGCCATGTCAGAACAGTGGAAAGAGAGTTGGTGTGAGCTTGAAGAGGCTGTGATGAAAACGTATGCAGGCCATTAGTGGTTGTCCCTTGAAGTAGAACTCTCCCTGTGGTGCATTCCTTGACATAGAAATGATCAGAAAAGAATTGGAAGTAAACATGATTGTTTAAGCAAAACTGTCTAAAGAGATAAGTTTTTTGGTAAAGGCGAGGACACATAGAAGTTTTGTTAAAATAAATTGAGAAGAAGATGAAGGAAAAATGGCAGGACTAGTGTGTGAAATCAGGGCTGGTGAACTGACATGAGGATGTTCTTCACCACGGTGTTCAGCATACTGTAGGTTTAAGTTGACAAGTTTGCTTGTAATGTGGTTGCAGGTAGCTGTTGTGTCAGGATACCAGGCAGCATCTGAATGTTGAGGTGAAGAGCTTTAATGGGCTGAAGGAGAGGCCACATCCTTGTAGGCTCGGTTGAAGCGATTGAGGCACGTAACTATCGTGTGACCAAGTCTGTTACATACTTGGAAAACAGGACGTGAGTTAGTCAAGGATAGGGATAAAGTAGGGAAGGAGTTACTTGAGTGTCTAGAGGAACAACGGCCTCGATTGTTGTTGAATCTACCTCCATGGCTATGATTGTTGGAAGAACGTTCGCAAGATTCACGATTAAAGCTAGAGTTATTGGAGAACCAAGCAAAAAAACTTGCAATAGATTCTGGGGGGGGGGGGGGGGATAGCCAAGTACTTCTTCTGTGGAAATGGGATCAATCCTTGTGGTTACTGATGATACCAAGGCATCATAGTTTGGACTAAGGCCAACTAGGAGATAAGGGACAAACTCTGTGGAGGGCAGGGGATGCCCAATGGCAGCCATTGTGTCGGCGAGTATTGTGGCATGTTTGTAATACACTTAAATGTGATCGGTGCCCTTTTTCAATGATGCAAGTTGAAGCTGAGTTTGTATTGGTTGTGCCTGTGATACTTAGTCATATGTAGACTTAAGAGAGAGCTAGACATCTCGAGTAGAGGTGCATCCAACAACCTGGGCAATGATGGACTTTGAGAGAGAAGATATTAAGGCAAACATGACCAATTGATCATGCTGAACCCAGACTTCATAGTCAGGACTTGGAGAACCATCAAAAAGTTTAGCCGAGGGAGGTGAATATGTTCCATCAACATATTTACTCAGACGTTGCCCTCGTAAATAAGGAACAACCTGAACTTTCCAAAGAAGGTAATTTTTGAGTGAAAGTTTAATAGAAATAAGGTGAGAGAAATTAGGTAAGGAAAGGGGGGAGGAAGAAGAAGAGTGTTCAGACATGGTGGACAGTGAGTCCTAGCTATAGATATAGCTCTGATACCATGCTTAAATGAATGTTTATATATTTCTGTGTTTCAAACATTACAATGAGGTCAAGTGCCTTTTCCTACGGAAAATGAAAGAATATTCTAGACTAACATTGAATTTGTACAGCTAGTGCTATGCACAAAGGCATGCACTCTACATAAGCTATAACGAATGATTTGTGGAGGAGGCCTTAGCAGGTGCTAGTGGTATTTTGATAGATTCCTTTGAGTGCTTATGAAAGGGTATGGGATCTGCTGCATGTGGCACACGATGAGTGCGCTGTATCACCTGGAGCTACATGGCTTGCATGGACAGCGTGTATGGCTTGAACACTAATTAATGCAGAAACAACTTCCATGCAACTGTATGCTGTTACAAACTTTATTATCCAATAATTAATTTGATAAAGAAAAATGTTATTAGCTAATTTATATTTTATTATCTTCAATTATATATATTGACTGATGTTCAACATCAATAAAGCGCGTTACATTAGTGAGTATACTTTATATATGAGTAATTAAGGTTATGTTTGGACGTTGAGATGATATCAGATAATCTGAGTTGATATCTGAATAGTAATATTTTGTGGGTCCCATTGAGATGTGCTTGAATGTAAATAAGTTGAGATGCATTTTTAAATTTATGAAGTAGGTTAAGTTGAGTTTAACTTTTTTATGAAAAGTTGAAAAAATAGCGAGTCCCATTAATAATAAAGAGTAAGATCGGTTTTTGTTTTTAATAAATTGCTTTGTACTCAGATATGGTAGTACTTGATCCTATAAATATGTATGGTGGGGTTTGGATAAAGAAAAATTCTACTCCGTAGCTTTATACCACACATTTGATGAATGAAAAAAAATAAAAAGATTAAAAGTAAAGATTCACATCAATAAATGTATAATGTAAAACTGAGTAGAATAACTCTCAGATGAATGACTGCAGGCACATGATCCTTATCCGATGAGATGCTTTCTGGTAAGTTCGGGGCATCCATGCCTGTCTTATTTTGGCCTACTTTTCGTTTCAAACATCATTAATTTTGATGATTTAACGCCATCGTAATCGTGTGGTGTAAAACGTTCAATTACCACAATAACAGGTGAATGGACCGGATGATGTCATTGTATTTTCTGATTCAATTCTAGTAAAAGAAAATAAAAAGTGTACACTGGCCAGATAATTCTATCGATACAAAAGGGTCACTTCGAAAAGAGGTCTATATTTATTGAGAAATGTTAGCTATAATTTAGGTAAGTGTTATGCATTTTTTTTTTTTTTAAATAGAATTTATTATTAAAAAATTAATTTTTTTCATATAAATTTTAAATTTATTATTTTATTTTCAAAAAATAGGCTCGAAAAAATATCATTTCATCCCATTTCTTAATTTTTTTTTTATACATTTTACGCGCACAGCCACATTGTGTCGTGTTCAGCTTTCCCCCTATAGAAGCAGATGACTCTCAGCAAGAATTCGAATCTAGTCAATGTGATTCAACCCAAGAAAATAGCAGCTGTGATAACAGAAAGAGTTCATGTGACAGTTTTGAATTATGTAAATACTTGGATAGATAGTTTTTTAATTCAAAACTGTTTCTACAACCCCCTTTCACACAACACATGATGTCTCTTTCACAATTCCTAACAATCACTAGGCGAGTTCAAATCTTATAAATTATAGCGGTGAGGCTCAAACGTCGCGGTAAGTAGTAGTTCAAAGTCCCGTAGACAAAGGGATCTGTCTGGATTTAAGCTAGGCAACTATGCATGCATGATGCATGGGTGGCCATTCTCTCAGCAAGGTTGTCTAGAACAAGTGAAAATTACCACCTTTGAGGATGCAATCCTAAAATGCAGAACAACAAAAACTAGCTGGTTGCATTTATGTGTGTGTGAGTGTGTGTGTGTGTCATATTGCGTGCATACAGACTACAGTGTATATAATTCCCACATGAAAATATTCTTATTGGTCGGATAGAATTAGTTTAACCAGAGAATTACGCGCGGGCGTGCTGCTGATCGATCACGATCGACTAGCCAGTAGCCAGGGCTGCATTTCAGCATGTGATGATCACGCCTTGATTTTGTTCTTAGAGCATCGATTATCCATTTACCTTTTAAATGAATAAAACTCATGAGTGGGCCTTGTTATATATCGAATCATGCGAAGGATATATAATTTCATAATATATATATTTATATATTCCTTCATATTCGATCAAGTTATATATAATGACATGCTTGACTGGTTTATGGCCCCATATGAGGTGGATGATTTTATCTTCTAGCAAGGAAAACAACTCTCGTACTACCCCATTGCACGTGCTTGAATTCTCCTTATTTTGTACAAATGCATGCAGCATGGTACTGTGAATCTACTTTTATGCATCTACATTCCAAGAAAAATCCATCGATTGTTGTGATCGATATTAAGATATATTATGATGAGAATGAAGAAATATTTTTCTAAAGAAACCAACATTTTATTAACACCACATGTGTGTACATATAATATCATGTACATGATATTATACACACACACACACACACACGATACACTGCAAAATCTGCTTCAGACAGTACTCTTAAATTATTGTCGAACAAATGAAGACATCGTTTTATAATTAGTTGCTTTGAATAAGGTAGAATGTATGTACCTACTACTGCACCTGAAGACAAGAAATGTAATATTGCAATTTGAGAATTCCAGCTGAAGAATCATGACTAGACTTCTAGGTAGCTAGCATGTGAGATCATAAGAAATTACAATTATTCTAGCATGCATCAAGCTAGCTAGGGACCCCCAAAGCGCGATTGATCACAATTATTAGACGATCACGTAAAGTTATTATCTATATATATATATATATATATATATATGGAGAGAGAGATGATCTAGAGAGAGAGAGCATTAATATACATAAATATTATATATAGATATATATATATATATATTGTTGACTTAAAATTAATGTTATGGCTAGCTAGTTATTATTTCGGGATTTTCGATCTGGGGTTAATGATAGTATTTGATATATATGAAACTAAGTGAAACTGGAACTTTTGTGTGTAGCACTACTGCAGGAATCAACACAAAATTAATTAAATAATTTAATCTGAACTAAATAATCGATTAATGCAACGAAATAAACTCAAATTAAACCTAGCTAGTGTATATACATATTATATATATATATATATAATATGATCGTAAGGATATTGTAATTAAGCATATTATATATATAATATGATATTGTTTAATCAATATGTGATCAAGAGAATATATATACAAACTTGTTTAACAGGCATTTGTTGGCTGGGTTTGTGGAGCTTGGTTTTGTTCGTGTGTCGGCTTGAGTTAATAACTTGACCCAACAAGGATGGGTTATGATTTTTTGGCAGATTTTCAAAGGGGCTTCGGCCGTTGCCCAGGGGAAGATTTTTGGCACTGTTTGCAGTTAGAAAAAGTGCTAGGCTGAAAGTTTGCTTGACGTTTGCGTAATAGGTGGCTCCAGCGAAACTCAAGCAGAGAGTTTCGCTTAATAGGTAGGTCGAGCAAGAATCTGACAGAGATATTACTCGAGATGCGCTCGACACTCCGCTCGAACGAATAACGCATGAAAGTGAAAATTAATATTTCTGCAGTATGATATTATAAATATGTACTTAATGAACTGTTTAGTACACCCTATGTGTTCTGAACAATGAGATTTTACCCAAAGTATATTTTGTGATTCCTCATAATGATAAAAAATTTTGCAAATCTCACTACAAGAAATTTAATTTTTAGGGACGAAATTAGTTAGGGATGAACTAAATTTCGTCTCTAAAAGTCATTTTTGGAGATGAATTTTTCATTTCGTCTCCAAAACTGCCTCAGATACAAATTTCATTCGAACGAAAAAATATCCATTCGAACGGAATATTTTTGTGACGAAAAAAATCGTCTCAGAAAGAAAAACTGTTTGAACGGGGATAAAGTGTTCGAACAACCGATTAATTCTGTTTGAACAGTATATGATCTGTTCGAACAGTATATGATCTGTTCGAACAGTAATAATAGTAATAATATTGGTGGGAAATTAATTTATTTTTCCAGAAAAAGTTAATAACCGTATGAACTTAAATTTATTACTTCGAAAGGAAATTTTTTTCATTAATTTGTTTATCATTATTAATTTGTACATATATTTTTAATTTTTTTTTTGATAAAAATGATTTATTTTCTGTTAAATTATATAAATATAACTTTAATTTTGTTTTTCCGATAAAAATGATTTATTTTAAAATAATATTATTTTTTATATTATCATGAACGGCAAGTAAAAGGATTGCAAATAAATAAATTAGCAAACACGAGAAATAAAAACTATACATTAATTACATCTCAGTTCAATACAATATAAAAAAGTAAAATAATAACTAAAAAGACTATAATTTGGTGTTGAGCAGATCAACATCCTCTTGTAACATTTTCACGCGCCCATTCAGATCTCTAAGCTTCTCCATGATGGGCTCAACGAACTCAACAAATAGAGCTCGTACCTGATCCAAAGTAGCCCCAGGAGGCTGTCTCTCAACAGCGGCAGTAGTACTAGTAGAAGCTGGATCGGTGGGCGGGGCACTAGGCTGTCCTGGTGCAGCCTTCCGCAAGTGCCTCTCGCTCTTGCTAAATGTGATCTTGTTGAGGGGCCCCATCTGTGGAGACCTCCGCTCAGTCGCTGAAACTGTAACCCCTGATCTATGGATGTAGACACGTTGCCGAATCACGTTAATTTTGTATTCGTTTGTGTGATTGATTTGCTTATGTTTGCTTTCACTTGTTTGTCGCCGTTTATTTTCATAACAACATCAAAATTAGTAAATTAAAGAACTACAAAACTTAACTTGGGGGAACAATAATTATATATTGTTGGAAACTAATTATTCCTTAATTTCAACAATGTTTCCTTAAGGGTGTTAAGTCTGAGATCCCTCCCGGATCACTTATCTAGGTTAGCTGTTTGGGAACAAGCTGATGATCTATATATATAACAACCGGCCTAAGAATATATATATATATATATATATATATATATATATATATATATATGTATGTATATAAACAAATATTAGTGATCACGTTAGATCAGAAAATGATGATCAAGATTTTGCTGTTTATGATAGAGACATTAACATAATTGGAGATTTCTTACAAAGGCTAGGTAATTAACTAGCTGATAGGATCGAAAGTTTGACTAAAATGTAGACCTTATTATACCCTAAATCCGTGCAGAAAAGAGTTGCATATATACATGCAATCGAGAAGAGGACAAGGTGGAGTAGGAAAATGTTTTGAGGGATATATTGTTTGGTTGTGATGATTATATAGTGAGCGCTCATGTGAACGGATGGTTACTGGATTTTGTCCATGCGCTGAAGGCAGACAGCTTTCAAAGCAAGCCAAGTACTCCCAGTCCCATTAATGTCCCTTGACTAATAATAATATATAAATCACGAACCAAAACCGTACAAAAGGAAACAGTTAAAATTATATTATATATAAGATGGGGTTAGTGATCAAGAGAATGAGAAATAGTGATCTGCTAACCCCTAAAAATTTAAAAAAAAAAAATTAAGAAACCAATAAAGATTTGTTTAGATAGTGAGATGAGATGAGATGAGATGGTTTTAGATGAATTGAATAAGATATTATTAGAATATTATTTTTATTATTATTTTAGAATTTAAAAAATTAAATTATTTATTATATTTTGTTAAAAATTTAAAAATTATAAAGATGAGAATATCTGAACAAATACTCTAAGGCCGAATCATCAAAATAGTGAATGAAGGTATATATAATATTATAGTACTAGAGTATTCATCTAAAAGTCTTCCTGTTTTTTTTTCCCATTTTTAATTAATAATGAGCGAGTGGACTAGGATATATATTTGGTAATTTTCGAAAGTAGTACTGCCGATTAATCATAAGAGAAGAGCAAAAGAGTTTCGTTTGGCTATGCAGCTTAGATTAGATGTTTTATTGAAAATTTTATAAAATATTATTATAATATAAGTTTTTAATATTATTTTTATTTTAAAATTTGAAAAAAATAATTTTTTTATTATATTTTATATGAGAGTCTGAAAAAATTATAATAATTATTTGAAATAAGATGAAATAGTTTGATTTTGTGTAACCAAATGACCAGCCCGAATTATCATCAATGTATATATATTTCTGCTCATGTTCCCACATAACATTTAACAAAATCACATTAAAAATTAAAAAGTGGCAAGCAACAAAATTGATCTTCTTCGTGCTAGCTACAAGCCAAATGGCTAAAAATTAATTCGAGTAGATCATCAATAGCGTGGGGATTTCTCTGGACGTCTTAGCTAGAGTCCAACAATATAAATATTCATGCATGCTAAAAAGTCGACGTTCCTTCCGGCCAGGGCATGTCTCCCTGCGAGTGCAGATCTAGTTGCCATTTGCTTTGGCAGCATTCAAGTCATGGGTGGTGAACCTCATGTGGCTCTTGCTTTAGGCGCGCAGTCTATGTTTCGAGCTGCTTCTGTCCTGAACGAGCGCACAAGCCGCCTGTGCCAAGATGAATGATGGACGTTTTTTTTTTTTTTTTTTTTTTATGGAAACAGACTCATCTCATTAATGAATCGAAGTTACAAATGTGACTTATCAATATATGGAAAATCCAGACTATAAGTCAACTACGCATCAGCTCTGGGGTTTTCCCACTCACAAACTGCTTTGTGGCAGACAATGTCTTAACTTCTATAAAACTCTCTCCTAAACAGAGAAAGCGCTCTGTAAAAACAGAACTAAACTACCCCTTAGACATTCCTAGAGGAATGAGTACGGGACGTTGCTATGGACATCAAATCCAATAGCCTATTTCTATTTTATTACTAACTAAAAACCAAACCTACACCTAAATACAAAACAAAACAACGAAAGGACCCCAAGCACTGGTGCGATCCCGGACGTCACGCCCACCGCAAGCATCGGCATCTCGAATCTGGACTGGACGGGCACCCAGCTTGCGCATGGACCACAAAGCCCGGCCGTACTACCACTAGCGTAGCATTGCCCAACTCTCGAATAGCTCTTGCCACGAAGTACGTCCAATCCAAAGGCCCAACACCACACTCGGGTCAACAAAATTAACAAAAAAACAAAAAAATAAAATAACTACAAAATGCTGAAAATTACATAACAGAAAAATAAACAACAAAAAAACACGGATGAACAGTGCACAGAGATTCGACATTGGCTCGTGCAGGGCACTGTTTCTAGGGGAGGAAAGCCGACGGTCAAACTTGGAAGTCCTGAAGTCAGGGAGCCCAGAGAAGCCGAGCGTGGTGTCGGCAGAGGCCTCCTCGGTGGCGCGTGGTGGACACGCACCAACGGGGTCTGAAAGTTTCGTCCCGCGCGTGCGGGCTACGCGCCACTCTGATGGACGCCGGATTTGTAGGTCTTGAAGATCGGCGCTTGGGCGTCCTCCGGTGAGGCGTGTAACGAGTCAGCGGCTGGAAAGACCCGAACGGCGATCCTCCCGAATGCATGATGGACGTGACCACTAATATTTCCAAGCATTGCTACTTGTCCTTAAAACGCAGGAAATGCATGAAACAATATATCAGAGAGTAGGATATACGGATTCTGATATTAAACAAGAGGCTAGCTAGCTTGAAATATTTTAAAACAAAACGATATTGAATTGGACATCATATTCTATATTATGCAATATTCTATATAAATCTCTGATCCATAAATGATAATTTCCAATCAATCTGTAACCCTAGGATCAGAACAAGTACTTTAATTATCCTTTAATCCTACAAAGCCCTACATCATCTATTAAAAAGGAAGTGTATATATGTATATAATCAATTAATGAAACCTATATAAAAATACTTATTAAATTGATTTTATTTGTCCTAATTTGGTTACAGTTTATAACTAGAGATCAGAATAGCAAGATCGACTTGTACTAGTCCTTGCATAATTAACAAGAAAATTGCTCTCTCTCTCTCTCTAGATCTCTCTCTCAACAAAAAAAAAATCCAAATCCTATTCCCAATATAGCAAAAGTTCTCTTTAATTATCTTCCAACTCAAGCATATATAGCCTGCTAATTAAAACCCGGTCGGTTTCCCAGAGAGATCGGCCTTATGAATTAGGTTACAAATAATTAGGTCCTAGTGCTAGTTGGCTTCAAAAAAACCAACAAAACATGCACGTTTCGAAACACTTTTCTATATTTTGCATAATCCAATATTATATTATATATATATATATATATATATATATATATATATATATATATATATATATAGTTGCTTGTGGAACTATATATGGGGATTAGAATTATTAATGGATCGACCTCGTGTTAACCTTGCTGGCCGGTTTAGGATAACCAAAATGGTCTCTAAATTAATTGGATGGGATTCTTGCGAGAATCTGATCCAATCGTTGTAAGCATTTTTAGTCATTATTTGTTCTTCAATATATATTACTCTAAACGGTAGATCATCCGATCCTCTCCGCATGCAGCTTGAAAAAAGAAAACTGTTTATCTTGTTTTCATTTTATGACCTGTGAGGCAGAAGAAAACACAAAGATACGACACACTTCTGAGAAGTTTTTGCTGTCTCCATTTTGATTTTAATTTATTTAAAGAAAGAAAGACATTTCCATAATTTTATCAATTATTTAATAGCCCAACTAAACCGAATGGCTCTTTCTGGGAAAGATAGGAAACCAAGGGTGGAGAGAGAGAGCTTTAATTCCTTCCCGTGAGGAAGGCTTGGAGGCATTCAAAAAACACAAACTGATCATTCTTTGACGCTTCCTTTGCAACTTTCGATGGTGTCCCAATCACGAGTAGATTCCTTCCCCTCAACTTAACCCCACCACTACTACCGCGCGGCCCTTCACTCTCCCATGCAAAATGTCTGTTTCATTATTTCCACCGTGTCTCTAACATGTCCCCACCACACCTTATTTTCTTCCACAACCCATATCATTTCTTTTTCCTATGTAGTTGCTTTCCATCTCCGTCATGCATTATTCTGTTTTCTTTTGACATAGATTGAGGTACAATCCCATGGGTCCTTTATATGATCAAATTAAGGAAATTGAGATGAAAACTCCCATTTGGATCGACCCTATCTCGCTCTCATATTAACTTGTACAACACTTCAAATTATTATTCCTAGTGTTACATGAAGTACTCTGCATGTAGTTGTCTCAATCGATCCATTTAAAAATAGTACTATATATAATCACATGCAATACTACTAATTTAAAGAATAACTCTATTTTAAGGTTTTTACACTACACATCATCCACGTGACATAATTTAATTTGGAAAATGAATTTTACAATTTAAATTTTAGAAATCAAATTATACTATATTGTTGATGGTGTGTGGTGTAGAGGCTAATTTAGAATAACATTCTCTAATTTAAAAAGGTAAAAGAACAAACATGGAAGGATTCGAGTTAATGTTCCGTGAATTTAATATGATTGTCTGTAATTCGTCTTAGACAGAACAGATTTAATTTAGGGCTGATTTGGATTCAGAGATGAGATGTGATAGTTTTAGATGAAAAATGAAAGTTGAAAAAAAATATTGTTAGAATATTATTTTTTAATATTATTATTGTTTTGAGATTTGAAAAAGTTGAATTGTTTATTATATTTTGTGTAAAAATTTTAAAAAATTAATGATGAAATGAGATGGGATGAAACACTTTTTAAATCCAAACAGGCCTTAAAAAGAATATGATTCTCACGTTCCTTTTGGTCCCTTTCCTAAATAACATGCCAGCCAGAGGAATTTTATTCTTGTTGGCAGTGGATTATAAAAACAAAAATGAAAACGTTAAATTAAATGTATTAATGTAAGACAGCAACATATATATATATATTTATTTATATATACCTCGAAACAAATTAAGATCGATGCCGACTCTAGCTAACATGCATGCATGCTGGCAAAGGTTTAGGGTCATGGGTGATAGGGCTAAGCTACACCTTGCAAAAAACAGACCCAATAAGATAATAAGAGAAAAAGAACAATATCTGGTGTGAGTAACTAATTTGAAAGTGAATGGTGTTTTGGTAATATTTTCTAGGAATCCAAATAATGCTCTGTAGCGACAAAACTGAGTTCTCATATTCCCTATTTAAGAAGCTGCTATCAGGTCTTCTAATATTATTGTTGAGAGAGAGAGAGAGAGAGAGAGTCATGGTTTCTAGGAAGCACAAGAGAGCAGCCATGTACAAGAAGCTGCAACTGCTTCGTTCAATCACCAACTCCCATGCGGTAACTTTTCTCTAAAACGTCTAAAACACATATAAATATATATGTTCATGATATTTTATTCCATCTTAATATTGCATCTTCTTTATCAACCATATTATACATGATATACACAGAAACTGGCCTCTTTCAATGGAGAATTATGTGGGACGAAACTGCAGATTGGTGATCATATCGCATTATTTTTCATCAAGCATCGATCATCGATCATCACCAGCTTTTCGTTTTCTCCATCTGAGACCTGTTTGAAAATTTGACTTAGTTTTATCTATCGCATCATCTCCTTTTTCAAATACCCAGATCAACTTAGGTATATATATATATATATATATATATATATATATATATATATATATATATATATATACTATCATACACAAGAGCTTGGTTTTGCAAATTGTCAGGAAATTATCTCTTTTCTTAAATTTCTAATCCCTTCTCCAAGCATATAGTATAGACCATCCGAGTATCGTGATAAGTTAAATAATATTTCCTGTGTTTTTATGTGATCTCTATACTTTACATACAGCAGAGTAAAACCTCGATTATATTAGATGCATCGAAGTACATAGAAGATCTAAAGCGGAAGATAGATGAAATGAATCGAGAAATTGTTGTGGAAACTGTCCAAGCTTCGTTGCCCCTGGTAGAATCTAATTAAGGCATCGATCTTGCATTCTTCAAACTATTATATTTAATTAATTTCATGGAATATTATATATATCCTGTTAATTACTAACTACATATAGCTAATGATCTGTACCTCAGCAGCTTAAGGTAGAAGCCCAAGAAAAGGGTTTTGTGATTGAGGTGTTCACGGAAAGGAGTTGTTGTGGTTTGCTTGTGTTCATATTGGAAGCCTTTGAAGAGCTGGGCCTTGATGTGCGCCAAGCTAGGGTTTCTTGTTCAGACAGATTTCATTTAGAAGCCATCGGAGCAAAAGTAAGCAAGAAATATTTAAAGTGGATGAATGTTGTTGTTGGGTCATATATATATATATATATATATATATATATTAACACACGTACTGATCATTCGCATACATCTCTCTCTCTCTCTCTCTCTTAACATATATATATATATATATATACAAACGCACAAGGCACGCATGATACTTGCATGATATACAGACGATCGACTACATCGATGGTATATGCTCTATATATCTTGCATGCGCATGAGCTTCCACGCACTTTGGTGTGATGGAGATTCTAGGGTACTACTCAGGCGCCTGTTGAACCTGAACTCGATATATATGTATAAACCTGCAGGATAATCAAGGAGGTCAGGACCCGATAGATGCTCAAGTGGTCAAAGAAGCAGTTTTGCAAGCTTTTCAATGCTGGAGTGAAACAAGCGAGCAAAAATAAGAAAGCCGGCCAAATCGATCTTATTGTTTTGAACTACATAATTTTTTTCTTTCTAGCTTCGTTTTCCCTTTATTTTTTATTTTAATTTCCAATTAACTATCTAGATGGAATTTAATTTCTAGCTAGCGGTACCTGATCTTTTTCGTATATATGGTTCTCGTGAATTGATGGTTGCCAATGCATGCTCCAGAGAATCCAAAAGGTCCAATTCTCCAGAGAAATCCAAAGAGTAGATATACAATATCGATCACGTCAACATGTGAGTGAATTTGTTTTCATCTGCTCAGTGCAAATTCTGTTAGCTAGAATAATGCGATGCCTAAATATAATATATTAATTATATATTAATAATTAGAGTAACTTTAAGGTGATAATTGATTTTAGTACAACTTTTGGAGTACTGTTATATATTATCATGGAGGCCTGCAGGTCCCATGCATTCACATATATTAAATATTATGCATTAATAAATATGAATTTCAGGTACATTATAATTAGCCACAGTTTGTTTTAAAATAATTTTTCATAAGTAGAAAGTAGAAACAATTATATATAAAATGTTGGATGGGAACTAGAAAAACAGACTTCTTTTTTTACTAGCAATATGAAAGAAGAATTAATTAAGAAAGACATTATCTTAATTTATTTTGTGAAAGAAACTACTGTTTTAACTTTTCCTTTCATGATTTTTGGGATAACAACAGTTTTAGCTCACTTCTTACCTTGATTCTGAAAATCTGTTGTGCATTAATCATTACGCTTGACATGACGACATTAATATATATGATAATCCATCAATGTTCTTTTCATAGTAAAATTTGTAATCGGAAATAGAAAATTAAGTTTGAAAAAATCTTTATTCGAAATGTAAATTAGGAGTAGTGAGTCTGGAATACCAATTTTTTATAATACTCATAGGATTAGATTTTGTTTTTTGAAGAAAATCGATCGTTTAGTCCCAAGTTTTTCAAAATCAATTTTTTTGAAATCTTTTTAAAGTAAAACAATATTTTCATTAATAGATGAATCATAGTCAGATAATTCTTCTGAAGAAAGATCAGAAATAACTTCTTTACCTTTGCTATTCAAAGCACCGGTAAATGGTTCCTTTTTTAAATAAAAAAATATTTGATTAATTTTCAATG
Organism: Cyclocarya paliurus; assembly: GCA_029856935.1. Classification (NCBI taxonomy): domain Eukaryota; kingdom Viridiplantae; phylum Streptophyta; class Magnoliopsida; order Fagales; family Juglandaceae; genus Cyclocarya; species Cyclocarya paliurus. The sequence continues at coordinate 23,392,636 of CM056956.1, forward strand.
GTTTTGACTTGTTTAGTCTTGGGACTTAAACCTTACATTTTTTCTGATAAAATAATTAAAAGTTTTTCAGGCTTAGTAGTCTGGGTAGGAACTGGGCTAACTGGGCTTTCAAATTTTTCTTCAATATGGTCTGACTATTGTCCAATAAAACAAAGAGATTTATTGATAAAATTATTTTGTTCAATAATATTCTTTGTTTCAGTATAAACAGTAGCATCATAATCAACATTAGGTCTTTTAAAAGGGGAAGCTTTTACTTCTTTTCTGAAATAATAATTGTCTCCAAAGGTGGATGACTATATCTAACCACAATTTCCCTTCTTCCTTGACAAAATTTATTTTAACCATATTTAAACTATTTTTAGAAACATAATAATTTTCAACGAAATCAAAGAATAATATATACTTTTGGCGGGCATATATTTTTTCTTTCCATTTTCACTTAATCAAGATTAAGTTCATAGAAATCAAGCTTAATAGTATTGAATAAGTTTTTTAGAAAGTTTATGAGATTTTGGTTTCTTCTTTTTTAATTGTCAACAATAGAACCAGCAAAAGAACTTCTGGATTTAGCAAAGAATTTCTTCTTTCATTGATTACCTGGGGTTGGTTATCAAAATTAATTTTCATGATACCATCCAAATATTGTTGAATATACTCAAGATTAAGTTCACCAGAAATAATTTTTGCAAGTGGGACTTCATATTCCAATGTCCATTCATTAGGAAGAGTAATATCTTTCCAATAAATCATTTTTGGAACCTGAATATTAGCATCAGGAGTAAAATTTTGAATTAGTAAAGTTTTATTACTTGAAAATTTTAAAATAGCTTTAGGATTTAAATTAGTTTTTATCACACGATAATAAATGTGGTAAACTATGGTAAGAGGCTTACTACCTTCTTCCTTATCATAATCAGATGTTAAAATATTCAAAGTTAAAGTTTTAAGAACATTATGATAATCCAAAGCAAGAGTTAAGTCAGAGAAACAATCAAAATGAACCAGACCACTAAACAAAGATGATTGAATAATTCCAAGTATGCTAGTTTCAAATTTTTTGAATCTAGCATCTCTTAAACAAAGGAGTACAGAAGCATTGATGCATTTCCTTGTTAGAGGCTTAACAACAATTTGAACAAAACCAATATGTAAAAACTTGTAACCTTTTATTAGGAAATCTTGGATAGATTTTATGTTAAATAGGCAACATTTTTCATGAATTTTTGAGATAGCATAGGTTTATTTAACAGTTTTAACATTGAACTCAGGTTTGAAAACAAATTGAGTCTAACTAGTTTTGTAAATAGATTTAGCATCAATTTTTGGAATACTTCATCTGTTGAAATCAATATTATCAGTTTCTTCAATATAAAAGTCTTCCTCATTAATAATATCAGGAGGTATACTAGATCTGGAACTAACATATGACTTAGATCTAAACATTCTATTCATCTTGAAATCACCCAAAAATATAGGCTTAACACTTACTAATCATGTCTTCTCTTTAGTTCCTATTGCATTTCGTAATACATACCCTAGCCAATCGTCTACCGGTCATGCCCTAATGCTCTCCTGGTAAAGGGGGCCTTACATAAAGGTTCTCAGGATTCTCTTTACAACTGGGGTGGCGCCAATAGAGATAAGAATTGGACATAAATAGATTAAGTGAAAACCATATGAGTCTAGTAAAACAATCTATTTCAAAATGCCATCATAACCAATATTAGATGTATCTGTTTCAACATTTTTAAAAGTAGTAGTTGGAATACCTACACACGGTAGAGTTTTAACATGTGTCTTGATTTGCGTAACAAGAGAAGTATGAATATCAGTCCACAGGGCGTTTGGATTGTAATCACTCAAAAAGTGGTCTACAGTATTTCCTCATGTCTTTGTAAAACTCAATGACATAATTAAGAGAACCAACGAACCTTTGCAACTGGACTTTATCGATGAATTCAATTCAAGTGATTATGATTATAACTCAAAAATTGAACTGTCTGATTCTCCCAATATTAAGATTGGATGCAATGATTCTTGTTGCAAACTTTTGGGTAAAACAATCAATATTTTAACCAAAATTGAAGAACAAGAAAATCTTTTGTTAACTGAGATTAGTAAAATTATTAATCTTGAGCTCAAAGAAGAATACATTCAAAAGCTCAAGAAAACTATGGTTCAACAAGAACTTGAGAATTTTATATCTAAAATCAATTTTCAAGAAATTTTGGGGAGATTTGATAAGAAAAAGCTCAAGGAAACTTCTATTAATGATTTACAGTGAAGAATTATTTCTATTAAAAAAGAGATTGTTGATCTCAAAACTGAGATAAATAATATCAAATCTCAAAAATTATTATGTTTAAAAATCGATAAATAATTTGATCAAAATATTCCTTCCGACAATGATGAGCAACAAAATGATGATTCTAATTTGGGTCAAAAGGAAGTTACTCATTCTCACAACAATCAGATTTGTTTAACCTATCAAATTATTCCTCCCGAATGGTTTTCTAAAGTTACTATTATTGTTTGTCATAAGTTTGAATTTACTGTAATTACTATAATTGATTCTGGATCAGATATGAATTATATCTAAGAAGAAATAATTCTTCGTAAGTAGTATGAAAAACCTACTGAAAAATTATTTTATGCTAACTAATCTAGATAAAGATCAAGTGAGCTTAATAAAGAACATGTTTGCCAAGATAGTATCTGCTTTAAAATTCATTTTGTGCTTGTTAAAAATATGATTGATAAAGTCATACTAGGAATTCCTTTTATCTCCTATTTATATCCATTCTTTTAAGAACATGATGACATTACTATTAACCCTTTTGGTCAGAAAGTGAAATTCAAATTTGCTTCAAGAATCGATATCGATACTAATGATTGCTAGAAATCTTTGGTTTTTATTAAAACAAAGCATTTAAATTTCCTACAACAAGAAATTAGATATAAAAAAATTTCTGAACAATTATCTGATAAATTGTTATAATCTATAATCAATGATTTTAATAAATGACTAGTTAACGATGGTTGTTATGATATTCCAAATGCCTTTTGACATAGGAAAAAACATATTATTTCTTTGTCTTATATTAAAAAAATTCCTGAAAAAAATATTCTCACTAAAGCTCGACTTATTCAAATGAATAGTAAGACTTTAGAATTTTGCAAACTAGAAACTCAAGATTTGTTTGCCAAGAACATTATTAGGAATAGTAAATCTCCTTGAATTAGGTATTGTGAGACTTTAGTCATTAATTACAAAGCATTGAATATAGTCTTATATATATACATAAATATATATATTGTACACACACCCCTATATAGATATTAAATATACATGGAATTCTTAGATAGTTTTAGAATACTCAATTCATTCAAAAGATGACATGCCGTCATTAAAATTAGTAATTATGTAATAATTTTAATGGCATGACATTTTGTGATCGATCAGAAGACAGAGTATCATCATCAATATTTTGAAGTATTGAGTAATTTTCTATTTACACACAATAATATTATCACAAATCTTGTAATAATTTGTTTCCATGTTTTGTTTTTTAGTTTGGTGGCAAAGCAAAATTTGTTATTAACAAGTTTTCCATGAAAAATAAATTATGATAATGTTTAGCGAAGGGGTGACAGGGAAATGAATAGAATTGATATAAAAACCGTCATCCACTACTATCATCTCACTATATTAACATGACATAATAACACTGCCCATCAACCATTAAATCAGTTCTATTTTTTTGAATAATAAATTCACATCTCTAGATAAATAATGCCACACTAATATAGAATAAGAGTTGGATAAGGGAGTCGTAAATAACATTTTCATATCTTAAATTGGAATATCTAGAGATGTAATAAAGTATTGAACAATCAAACTAGGATTATTTTATTTTGTTTCACATACAACTTGAGTTCGAGCTCATCATCAAATGTCAGGTGTAACCAAATTATTGTAATTTAAGAATAAGTAAATCTGGCTATTCGAGATGCCAGTACCATCCCCACTCTCACAATACTGCAAAATGGCTTTGAATGCCTTTCATTATAGAATAATACTGAATTTAAATACAAGACTCAAAATAATCAACAAACACTACTAACAGACATTTAACCCACTATAGAACATGACCTTGATGGCCTTAACTCAATTAACTACTTACTTGCTAACAGACGTGGCCCTTAACGGAATGCACTATGGACTTAACTAAGTCTTGACATAACCCAGCCCATGACTCATACGAGAAATACACATTTACCCATAACAATTGAATTGATGACCATCCCATATATATTGCAACTGCAGAACCCTAATGGTCTTCAAACCACTTCCTACAAACATGCTGCACCTAATATTTCTTTCCCATCAAAGGATCTTGCCCACAAGATTAGGAAACTTCTATCACATCTCCTCACGATATTCCCATGTTGTGTCTTCCTCTGTGGCTCCTTTCCAATACTATATCAAGATCTCAGCTTCGGCACGGTGTCCTCTCTTTGCAAGTTGCCGTTGCAACACTCTCTCTGGTTTATGAGCTATGGTTCTGTCATGGGTGACTTGTGGGAGATGTGGTATCGGCTGGACTTGTGCTCCAACCTTCCTCTTGAGGCATGATACATGGAACGTGAAATTGATTTAAGATTCCTACAGTAGATCTAATCGGTACGCTACTTTTCCCACCCTGTGAAGGATCTTAAAAGGTCCATAGTATTTTGGTGAGATCTTCAAGTTCTTCCTCATCACCACCGAAATCTGACGATATGGTCTTAGCCTTAGGTAAACCCACTCTCCCTCCTTGAGTTCTATGTCAATCCTGTATTGATTTGCAAACTGTTTCATCTTGTTTTGTGGTTCTTGCAAGTTCTCATGAACCAGCTTGGCTACGAAGTCGTAGTTCCTCATCTCTCCCTCCACTGCTTGCACAAGAGTTGATACTGGCTCATATGGCAGCAATCAAGGTGGGGGCTGCCCATATACAGCCTCAAATGGTGAGATATGTATAGAGATGTGCCTTGATGTGTTATAGACATACTTTACCATTGATAGCCACCTTGACCAATTTCTGGGCCTATCACTAGAAAAACACTGTAAATAACATTCTAGGATTTTGTTTGTTATCTCTGTTTGACCATCCATTATGGATGGTAACCATAACTCAGGAGTAGATTTGTTCCACAGAATCTAAACAACTCCCTCCAAAACTAACCTATAAAAATTGGATCCTTATCACTCACTATAGTTTGTGGCATTCTTTTAGCTTGAATACATTTTTCATAAAAAGCCTTGCCACTGTCAATGCTGTGTATGGATGTGTAAGGGGCATAAAATGGGCATATTTGCTTAATCTGTATGGAGGCAGCCCTTCTATGAAATCCATACTAATGTCTACCCAATTTTTTTCTAGTATGGGGAGAGATTAGATCAACCCTGCTGGGTGAAGGGTTTCAATTTTATTTCTCTAGCATACATCATATTAACTGATGAAAGCTCGGATATCACTATGTTGACCAAGCCAGATAAATTCATTCTTTACTCTTGCATTTGTTTTATGTACTCCGGTGTAATCCCCTAATGAGCTACTATGAAATTGCTGCAGGATCTGCTGCTGGAAGGGCATGAGAGTTCCTAAATGCAATCTACCTTTATAAAAAAAAAAAAAAAGATCATTGCAGAATTTGTATAAAGCTAGATCCAAGATCCTTTGATGGTAGAGGCTAACAAGCTTCTGCAACATGGGATCTTAGTGGTAAGACTTCTTCAACTCATCCATCCATTTGGCTTGCATCATACTGATTGCTTATGTGGTTATGGTTATGGTCTGATTTTGGTTGTGTATGTTGGCTGGAAGATGTATCGGGTTACTATGGTTGGGTTGGTTGGAGGTTGGCTCTGGATTGAGTTGGAAGTTTGTTGTTTGTGGTTCAGTATTTGGGTTTTCTTGGTAGGGTAGTCTTGATAATGCATCTGCTACTGTATTGGTCTTTCCACTCTTGTATTCTACAGTAAAGTCGTACCCTAATAATTTTGATACCCATTTCTGTTGGTTGATGTCCCCAATTTTTGCTCCAGTAAGTATTTCAGGGCATGTTGATCAGTGTGTATCCTGAAAGTTTGCCCCAACAAGTAATGTCTCCACTTCTGAATAGTCATCACCAAAGCTAGTAACTCCTTCTACTAAGTAGATAGATTCAAACTTCTCCCTTTCAGAGGTTGACTTAGATAGGTAATGGGTTGCCCTTCTTGCATTAACACAGCTCTTAGACCCTCTCCTGAAGCATCACATTCTATAACAAACTCTTTAGTAAAATCTGGTAATCTCAATATTGGGGATTCACCATAGCCTCATTGAGCTTAACAAAAGCTTGTTGGGCCTTTTCTGTCCAACAAAAGCTCCTCAGGGCTGTAAGTCCTATAAGTGGGCTAGCAATAGCTCCATAATCTTGCACAAATTTTCGATAGTAGCATGTAAGTCCTAGGAACCTCTTCAGGGCCTTGAGGTTCTTAGGTACTGCTCAATTTTGCATAACTACAATCTTTTGTGGATCTACTTTTACCCCCTCCTTGAAAATAATATGCCCTAAATACTCCACTTCACTGCATCCAAAAATACACTTGGAAGCCCATATGCAAGAAAGAAGGGAAAAAAGACTTTACATATGTCATCCCCCAACAGCTTTCCTCACCAACAATATTGGTGAAGAATAAAGACTTTGGCTGTTTCTTATAATTCCACTTTTCAACATTTCTACTATTAGCATTTCAATCTTCTTTTTTTGATAGTACGGGTACCTGTAAGGTTGAACATTGGTGGGTTTTGAACTTGGGTTTAAAATGATTTTGTGGTCATGATTTTAAGGTGGAGGCAGACCAATTGGCTCATCAAAAACACCTTTAAATGGCTCATGTATTTCTTGGATTGCTGCTGGAACAACCTTTTTTGAAACTGCCTTAGTCTTTTCCATCACCTACAACCAAATTCCTTTAGTAGATTTTTTTTCATTCCCTGCACATGATCTTCCTCTTTAAGTACACAGTTTGGTAACTGAGGTTATGCTTGGAAGATGAAATAAGATGAAAATTTTTAAAAATTTTGTGAATAGTATTAAGATGAAAGTTTAAAATATTATTTTATTATTATTATTATTATTTTGGGATTTGAAAAAGTTAAATTAGAATTTGAAAAAATTGAATTGTTTATTATATTTTGTATGGAGATTTGAAAAAGATGTAATGATAAGATGAGATAGAGATGAGATGAGATTTCTCATCTTTGCCCCCAAACATATCCTGAATCCCTTGTAATGTAACAGTCCCCTTTCCAACATCAAAAGTCAGAGTTAGATCTATAAATTCCATAAAACATTCCCAAGTCCCCTAAACCAATCTATACCCAAAACAATATCACAGCCCCTTAGTACCAGCAAATAAAGGTCAACCTTAGAATGTAAGACTTGTAATTGCAAAGGTACAGCCCTACATAAACCAAGACAAGGGAGATTAGCCTCATTGGCTATCTTAACTGACAATTGGCTCCTTTCTACTGTCAGACTCACATTTCTTGCTACATGAGGATCAACAAAATTATGTGTACTTCCTATGTCTATGAGGATTAACACACTATGGTGATTAATTACTCCCTTTATCCTCATTGTTTTAGGGGCTATAGGTCCTGCCAACGCATGTAATGAAATTCCTAGCAACTCCCCTACTTCTCCCCCTCCATTATATTCTCCTTCTGGTTGTATAATGGCTAATGCCCCTTCAGATTCATCTTCTACCACTTCTTCCTCTCCCATGCCCTTCAATAGGGACAACTTGGGTCGATTACACCAATGTCTAAGGTGAATTTTTCATCACAATAATAGCACAATCTTTTTTCCTTTCTTTTTTGCATTTGGGCTAGGGAAATTCTTTTAATGGGTAAGGTAGGCTTGCGGGTAGTGTTGGGAAATCTAGGGTTTTGGTTTGGGATGTTGGATCCATGTCTTATGGGTGGAGGTGGTAGTCTTAGGATAGGATTAGGTGCTAGTAATTTTGGTATTTGGTGTGTGATTTGTTGGGCAAGGAAACTTCTAGACCCCTACCCTCGACTTCTCCTCATCACTTCCTCCTCTTGCAATATGGCTAATCCGAAGGCAACATATAATGTAGAGGGTCGAAACATGGTAACAATAATCCTTAAATCTTCATTCAACCCACTTAAAAAGGTGCTTATACGAAACTCTTCAGTTATGCCCCTTATCTTGTTTGATAATGCTTCAAATTGTGTTTGATATTCTTTCACTGTACTAGTTTGTCTTAATTTAGTGAACTCCCCAACAGGGTCCTCATAGGCTGATGGCCCAAATCTCACCCTTAAATATACTACAAACTCATCCCAAGTGTGTATTGGACTTGAGTCCATTAACCAACAATACCATGAGAGGGCTTTACCCTCCATATGAAAGAAGGCTATCTGCAGCCTTTGATCATTAGGAGTATTATGATAGGCAAAAAACTGTTGAGCCTTGAGTATCTACTCCATCGGCTCAGTGCCATCGAACCTAGGGAAATACAGTCTAAGTGATCTAGCATATATGCCTCTGTTTCATTCAAAAAAGGATTGTTACTGACCTTAGCGTTTAAGTTTGAAGACCCTTCACTTGAATTTTGGTTTCTTGCCATCAATGCCAATTGTTCATAACTAGATGCGCTAGGTTGTTGATATGCTGCAGAACAACATCTAACATCTCCTTTTGTCTTTCTTGTTCTTCCCGCAGGTGCTTATTCTCCCCTTTCAGCGATGCCATTGCTTCAGCCATTTGAGCCTGTCGCGTGCCCTCCGCCATGTCACAGGAATGCGGCTCTAAGACCATTGTTAGGTGTAACCAAATTGTTGTAATTTTAAGAATAAGTACATGTGGCTATTCGAGGTGCCAGTACCCTCCTAACTCTCAAAATACTGGAAAATGGCTCTAAATGCATTTCATTGTAAAAAACTATTGAATTTAAATTTAAGACTCAAAATAACCAACAAACACCACTAACAGACATTTAACCCACTATAGAACGTGACCTTGATGGACTTAACTCAACTAATTACTTACTTGCTAACAGACGTAGCCTAATGTGGCCCTTAATGGAATGCCCTATGGACTTGACTAAGTCTTTACATAACTCACCCATGACTCATATGAGAAATACACATTAACCCTTAACAACTGAATTAGTAACCATCCCATATATATTGCAACTACAGAACCTTAATGATCTTCATACCACTTCTTACAAACACGCCTCACCTAACGTCAAAATAGCATCTAAACTCTATCTAAAGGGCATCAAGATCTGAAAGTACTGCTTCCATTAGTTTCGTCTCTTTTCCAAAAAAGTTAAATGATACCCGTAATAGAGAGTGATTCAAGAATTGGCAATAGAAGCAATTGAAGTATAATTCTAAAGTGGTCAATGGGCCGTGTTACATAGTCAAAAGCCAACAACCCAAACTAAATTGTAGCACATCCCAATTATGGGTGTATACTCGGACTGCAATGTTTGGCCCGTCCAAGGTTTGACCTGTTAGACAGTCAAGTCCAGATCGGTTTTAAAACCATGGGAATGTTAACCCTAGTAGAAGGCAAACAATATATCGTATATAGCTCTTATACTATAAAAGTGGCTATCCTTAAGTAAACATGAATGAACAGTAGCTTTTGTTTTACACTTTATTTTCTATTTTTGCCCCTATGTAGTTGATTATTATTATAGTTTTGTCCTAACTCTTGAATTTTACTTTCTACTTGTGCCCTTCTATAAGTGATTTTTATTATGCTTTTGCCCCTAGTTCCTGTGTTATTCGATTTTTTTTGTTTCACTGATGCCCTTATTTGATCGAGTATTATTACATTTTTGCCTTTGATTGATTAATAGTATTTATTCGACCACCATTTTTTTCCAATTTTGCCACGTGTTTTCTCAAGAAATTCCCTTCCCTTTTGTGTTTTTCTTCATTTCACCTACTTATCTCTTTGCTTTCCAATTTTGTCCCTCATGCGGTGTTGCCTCCTTCACGAATTAGTCTGAAAGTTCTATCTCTATCTCTTTCTCTCTCGCCGAATTTTTTTTTTTTTCACAATTTTTGTCTCTGGTTTGTTTTACATCAACCCCTACTTTTTTATAAGAACTTTCTTAGTAGAAATCTAGGCGACGCTAACGTACACAAATCGTATTCAAGAGAATCAACTCTCAAACTAATGAAACGACACTTAAATCGGATAGCTAATTAATTAAAAAAAACCCAAAATTTTATCTCACTAAAAAGTTGTAGAATAAATAAGAGGGTTGGGATATCTGAGAGATCAATAGCAGAAACCATGTCGTTCGGCTATAACCTTAGGCATCTTGCGTCATTTCTATTGAGAGTACATACTGTTTTATTTGATTCTCAGATGAGACAGAATAACATGTAATTCATTTAATTTTCAGATGGACTAGAAAACCATTAAGGACTAATAGACTAATAGAAAAACATAAATTTTTTCAGAATTGGTAGAAATTGCAAACTTCCCAAACTTCTCATTTTTGGTGTTTGATCTGAAATGCCTCCTCCCAAACATCCAACCCAAGATGCACAATTTTTTTCCAGAAATTTCTTCACCTAGCCTAGATATAAAAATATAGAAAGAAAGAGTGAAAGAGAATAAAAGGGATGAAAATTTGTGGAGAAAAAAGTGGGAGAGTAGATAAAGGAAAATTCTTACTCTAGGTTGTTGCAAAGTCATCATCGGCAATGATGGAGGATGCGAGGAGAGAGAGAGAAAAGGAAAAAAACTTAAGCTTGAAGACATAGAGACGGCGACTCACATGAGGAAGAGAGAGTTTCGATGTGGGAGGGGAGAAGGGGAAGAGAGAGAGAGAGAGAGAAAGAGAGAGAGAGGGAAAGTAGAAAAGTAGAAAACAAATTATTTGTTTGCTTCACGTGTCCTCTCTTCGAGCTATGAGGCAGATAAAGGAAAATGCTTACTCTAGATTGTTGTAAAGTCGTCATCGGCAATGCTAGAGGATGTGAAGAGAGAGAGAGAGAAGGAAAAAAAAACTTGAACTTGAAGACATAGACAACGGAGACTCACATAGGAAAGAGAGTTTCGATGTGGGAAGGGAAGAAGGGGAAAAGGAGAGAGAGAGAGAGAGTAGAAAAGAAGAAAACAAATTGGCTTGCTCCACGTGTGCTCTTCGAGCTATAAAGTAAGATAAATGTTTGGGGTACCCATTTGGATCCAAGCATTTCTACCGATTATTTTTTTTTGTTTATTATTTTTTTAATAATGATTAAGTAAGTATTTTTTTTAATGATGTTGTAATTAAAAAAAAAATTAAGACCATAAAAAATGTATAAAAAAAATTATGAAAAAGAAAAGTTCATTTGGCCTTATAGATCAGATGTCTCGTGCTACACAACTCATGAAGTAATGATTGAAGTTCCTAAGGATATATCATGGAAAGTTAATAGTTTTATAATATTAATTTTAATAAAAATTTGTATTTATCACCATACATCACACACCACATCTTTTTTAATTTTGTTTCATTTTTCTCATAATAAATATATGTGATATATAAATGATGAATAAAACAACTCAATTAGTTTAACAAAAATAAAATAAAATAAAAATAAAATTTTAAAACTATATTATTTTCACGTTCTAAAATTTAAAGAATCCTACTTGAAAAAAATGATTGGTTCATTAGCACTACAAATATCCCATTTAGTTTGGACTTAAATATTTGGAAGATTTTCAAACACTTGGCTTAATTTAAAAGTCATCCGATAGATTTAAAATAAATACTTGAGATAACAATAGTTTTCTCCAAGATTTTCTAAAATTCTAAATTTATTTCATATAAGAACATTTACCGTATTTGCAAAAAACATTACAACGTATGCTATATATAATTTCATTTAAGAACAACGGCATAAGAGATTTAATGTTCTGTCCATTTATCCAGTGACTTAATCAACAATATAAGTTTCAGGTATATATTTTACCTCATATATGTTATTCACAATCTGCCTTTGAAGAGCTTTTTTAATACTTTTTGATACACGTTATGAGATGATGATGTTTTATTATTTAAATTTTTTTTCTTAATTTTTACACTTTTTTAAATGAATTATTACTGTAATCTACTTATGTGAAAAGATTTTACTTTTTTATGTGTTTTTTTTTTCTACCAACTAGGCTCTACGTGCAAGGGGCATTCGTGCCTTGCACGTACCGCCCTTACTAGTATATATATGTGTGTATGTATGTATAAATATATATAATATAATATTGATTTAGTCAAGGATGATGAGAATAAAATCCAACTTTTGAACTCAGTTTTCACAATCTGTGAGTTTTGTACTGTTATGGGCACTGTGATAAGTTCATCTGTTAGGACAAGGAAAATTGAAACTTGCTTTGAACTTTTGCATTTGCTGGCAACAAGTCACAAGGAAACAACAAGGGCTGCACACGGTTCAGTCCGGTGGTTTTCGGTCCATCAATTGGACCGGACCGAACACCCTAGGGGACTGGACCGGACCGGTAGCTATCAATCTGGTTCGGTCCGACCTTTTTTTTTTTTTAAATCAATTAAGAAAAAAAATTATTTACAATACTAAATTAAACTAAATGACTTATTAATGTGGATTATATAACAAACTCAATAAAAAAATATTTTATATGGTCAATGATAATAAATTAGATGAAAATTACATTATTGATGATATTAATTATTACTTTATTACTAACTTAAAGTATTTTAATGCATAATGAGCCATATACAACTTTTAACATTTTGTATATGAAACAATAAGCATGAATAATTTAATTATCCATACATATTATATCTATAATTGAGAAAGATATATACTTAACATACTATTATGAATAAGAATAAAATATTTAATTATACATACTATTATAAATTTATAAATTATACATATATTATAATTTATACTATAACTCTTAATACTTAATAGTATTAGTAATACATTAAAGAATATATTAATACATTGATACTAAATATATATAGTGATAGACTTATAGTGATTAGTTATTATGAATCATGATTAGTATAATTATATAATAGTATTAGTATAAAGTATTAAACTATTAGTAATATAGTGTATCTATATATTAGTAATATTAGTATAAGTATAACTGTATAACTATAGTCTATACTTAATTATAATATAGTATAATTATATATTAGTTAGTGATAGGATTAGGTTATATGAAAATTATATAATTTGTTACTAATTTAGAGTATGTAAATGACTCAAATTCAATTTATTATAAATATTATAATTTATGATTCTAATACTATAATGACAATTATAGTGTAACTATATAATAGTATTAGTATAAAGTATTAGACTATTAGTAATATAGTATAGGCTATAGCTATATATTAGTAATATTAGTATAAGTATAATTGTATAACTATAACTATAGTCTATAGTTAATAGTTATAACTATACTAAATCATTATAACTTATACTAATATATAATATAGTTATAATAAATCACTATAATATGGTATAACTAAACTAATATAACAACTAATATAACTATTAGTATAACTATATAATAGTATTAGTATAAAGTATTAGACTATTAGTAATATAGTATAGGCTATAGCTATATATTAGTAATATTAGTATAAGTATAATTGTATAAGTATAACTATAGTCTATAATTAATAGTTATAACTATACTAAATCATTATAACTTATACTAATATATAATATAGTTATAATAAATCACTATAATATAGTATAACTAAACTAATATAACTATTAGTATAAGTGTATAACGATATAATAGTATTAGTATAAAGTATTAGACTATTAGTAATATAGTATAGGCTATAGCTATATATTAGTAATATTAGTATAAGTATAACTATAGTCTATAGTTAATAGTTATAACTATACTAAATCGTTATAACTTATACTAATATATAATATAGTTATAGGCTATAGGCTATAGCTATATATTAGTAATATTAGTAATTTAGTATAAGTATAAGTATAATTGTATAAGTATAACTATAGTCTATAGTCTATACTTATAACTATACTAAATCATTATAACTTATACTAATATATAATATAGTTATAATTTCTTATAAACTTATAACTTATAATAAATCACTATAATATAGTATAACTAAACTAATATAACAACTAATATAACCATTAGTATAACTATATAAATATATAATAGTATTAATAGTCTATACTTAATTATAATATAGTATAATTAATTATATAATTAATTATATATAAAATATATATAGAAATACATTCGGTCCGGTTCGGTCCGAAAAATAGCCAGACCGTGGACCGGACCGAATGAATTCGGTCTAAAAAAAATTGGACCGGACCGACCAATGCTCACCCCTAGAAACAACACCTTGCCGATCCGCAGGAAGAAAATGTACGACAGTTGCTCCAACACCTTGCCAATCCAGATGCTTGCTACCGAAGGCTATTTTCCTCTTAAACTTCTTTCCAAGTCTTCTTATATGCCCTGATTTGCAATACTAAACTTCCATGCTCTGGACACATCCAATCATCAGCCGATACAAGAATAGCATAAATAGCGGGCAGAAAGCATAGCTATATCTCAAAAGATCATGGCTGCATTTAGACATGCCTATGGTATCAATACTCACTCAATTCATGAAAGTGTTTCATCCTATATCTAAGAAATAATTGCCACGGTACTTTGACCAAATCACACAAGAACTGGAACAGATGACGGAACATGAGGATTATGCCAATCATTGAGTTTTGCAAATGACATAAGCAAACTTCAAGATGTGATGTGGGTAACTGGTGAGAAGTTTAGCCCAATTATTTATAACTAAAGAAGATAACCAAATTCTAGGAAAAACTAATTTTACAATTAAATCATACGGGTAAAAACTTACACCTTAGCCTCATTGGTTTATGACTGATGCAACTGTGGCATTACTCCGAAACTTTTCCTTCCACAATTTCCAAGCTTCCCTGACTTCATCCAATTCTGCATCAGGGATGCTTGTATGCTCATCCAATTTTTCAACCCATTCTTTCCAAGGAGAACCCAAAGGATTCAGTAAGTTGGAAACTTCAGGCAACATTATAGAGGTGTAGAAATCATCAACCGCCTTCAAAATTTCTTCCGATTCAACTATTGCTAGCATTTCAGGCCTCCTTACATCTCCCGGTCTTTTTCTCAGAGAAAAACTATTTCCTCTCAAAATCAACACTTCGGATGGGGCAAGGGGTAGAATGATCCGTGAGAACTTGGAAAGTGACAGAGTTAGAATATCTCTAGGAAGTAAGTTGCGCTTTACAGCCACAGCAGTCCCAACCATTTTGCGGATCTATTGAAATAAGTAGAAACTGATGTTAAAGGATTGTGGAATAAATTAGTAAAACACTGGGAATACACTAGCTTACTTCATTGTAATTTCTTTACCAAGGACAAGGCAACCAAAGGAGGTTAATTAAAGCAGATCAACCCCATAGAAGTCACCATAACCTTAAGTTGCACCCACAGGTAATTAAAGCAAGTTTTGTGCATACACTTCCCCATGTGTGTGCTTCCACATCTAGATTCTATTAGTACGTGAAATAAAGATGAAAGGCGTGTACAACAAATGGGATAGAAAAAACAAAGATTGTTGAGTTACATTGTAAAAACTTACTTGATGTAACATGAATGATTCTCCCCATATAGAAAGCTCGACATAAGGAAATCCAAGTGATTTTTCCAGCTTTCCACAAGAACAGTGAAAGATCTTTCTAAAGTGGGAAGCACCTATCCTGTCCATCTCATCAGGTTCATGTAGCCATCTTGCATGGACAACTAAATTAGTGGTGCGGGACTTCAGACCATTTTCGTGCTTATTGCAATTGTCAGCTAGAAGTTCATGGGAAACACTGGATTCTAAAGAATTTTTGCTCATCCTCACAACATCTAATGCAATCGCTCCATCACTCCGAAAATCATCTTCTCCGTCACTTCCCTCAATCTCAGAGGCTGCCTCACCAGATGCTTTTGCTCTTTTGGGAACACTGCCATTTCCATGTGATTGTTTAGTAGGAAACCGTTTTCTGTACTTGGACCGTACTGTATAATTGTGGAAGGGATGTTCTCCCTACAAATGGCATTCTCAAATTAAAAATTGGTGTACAGGTGACCTCTTCCATATGGAAAAATAGACAGTTTCTATGGACCATAATCACAATGGACTACTCTGCACAGGGGCCAGATCAGCAAGGTATAATAAATCTTACACACCAGCCTTCTTTGAGACTGTGATGATCCTAAAAGAAGGCTTAAAGAATTCTTATAAGAGAAAAAAATACCTAGTATTAATAATACGAGCAATGTTACTCGGCATACTAAACCTTTTCGTCTCCGGTTACACATGGTGATGTGCCATATCATTGAGTGTGACTGGGGATGATAAGGATTGGGATGAAAAAGATCATTACTCTAATAGTATAAAAGCAATGACATTTTACAATTCATCTCATAGCTTCTTTTCACCATCCAAAAGTATGAACACCAGATCAATCATATGAGCAGTTCTGAAACTAAGTTAAAAGCATGTTTTTTATTTTTATTTTTATTTTTTTTATAAGTAACTAAGTTAAAAGCATGTTAGCGTGCCTATAAGCAAAATGTAGAGTGTAGGAATAAATTTGGAGGCTGACACAGGATTTAATCAATAAAAGGTTATGCAAAATTAACATTCACTTCATAAACAGAGAAGAAATGGAAATTTTCATTAATAGAGGGAATAAAAGAAAAATGTATCCCACCTCAAAAGCATTCAATATATTGTTGAAGTCCAACAGATGATGATCAACTTCAGTTGTGCTAAAGTAACTTTTAATTCCAATGATTTCAGCAGGAAGAAGATAAGAATACTTCCGGAGATTACATTCCCTCCTAGGATCAAATCTCCTATAACATAGAAGCATGTGAACATAATCAAAGGATTAGAAGACGAAATGGGAGAGCAGCACAAACTTGTGAAACAGAACTTCATGTAAATGGTCAGCTTGTTGTATTCTTTCAACAAACAACGAGAAAATGCAATTATAACTGTACAGAAAACACTTCAAGGCCTGAACAATCAGAAGTCAACTATGCGGTCTTCATCTTATAATGTAGTAATAATTAGTATAATTATATTTCAGAAAACCTTTATTTGGTTTTGCTAAATGATCTCTCTTTCTACAGTTGGGAGAAAGTAACAAGATATGACAAAAAGGCTTGCAATCATGGAAACGGTTGGCAATTTTCTTGTGTCAGTCTAGTGAGGAAGTAATTAATTAACTTACTAGATACTCTTACCCCAATTCAAATTTGAAACAAGTGAAACAGAGCCTTTTTTCAACAAAAGAAGAAGAAGAAGAAGAAGAAGCGCATATTCATGTCTTTACTCTATCACCATGGTATTTCCTAAGAAATAAAAGGCAAAAAATTCAGGGTCTCACCTCTGTGAGGGTAAAATGCTAAAGACTCTAATATTTTTGGGAAGATAATAGTTTATGTGATTTGCAAGAGCCATGCCATAAGGGTCTTCTTTCCATGCATTTTCGGGGATTTCCATTTTCAAGGATATTGTTGTTGCCAACGAGTGAACCTAAAACATATGGTTGGCCACAAAGTATCCACCAAAAAAAAAAAATCAGCAACCTCATGTTGTAGTTTGTACACAGACAAATATACTGAAAATGCAATACAAAACAAACTAATCAGCAGAACTAATTTAAATAAATTACTCCTTTATCAGTACGGCTACTTCTCGCCCATGCAATTTTGTGGAGATTCCCAAAATTACTATCACGAATCCCACCGGCCCTAAAAATGGCCGTCTCCAATTCTTCTTCAATAGCTACATATCAAAGATTGTAACGTTTTTTTAGCAAGAAACCCTCCCCTCTAGCAGGAGCCGATTAAAGTAGTATAGGTAGTAAAAGGTCAAAGTCTTCAAAATGAATAAAATACCAAGCATAGCATGATTACATAAAATCCTCTCATAAATCATCACAAGAAAAAGATTGTTTCCTATTATCCTTGACAATGTATGCAGATATTGCTCACCGGAGTATCAAGCAACAAAAAGGAAAGTAGAATCTTACTGGATAATGAGTGTTCATCTCGTTGCATTTGCAGACCTGGAAGATATAAAATACAAATTATAAAAATATAAATAAAATCAACATATCATACGGGGAAATCAAAGGAAAACATATAAAAATGGTGAAGAGTGGATAAAGAAAATTACCTCTGTAATCGGTCCCCACATACCCAACCCGCAAGACGACCTTCTTTTTGTGGATAGATTCCCATGTGTGGGCGGAGGATGGAGACGCGGAATAGGAAGACGAAGACGAAGAAGAGCAGTATGGTCTGAAGGGTGATGTTGGGATTCCGAAAAGTCTGAAGCTTGGGTTTGGGATTTTAATGAGTAATGGACAGAGCGGGAAACGAAGCGAAGAGACGGCCATGGGAAAGTGTACACCGTGCTGATGGTGATGAGGTGTTCGGGAAAGGTGTGAAGGGGTGGTACTTTTGGAGTCCGGTGGGGACTAAACGACCAAATTATACGTGGTGTTCTTCGTAACGTGGAAACGACCATCGTTTAGTATATTTCTTAGTATAAAAACTGTTTTAACGCGGAGGCCCACTCAAGACAAAAAATTCAACCCAACCAGGTAAAATAAAAAATTTCATCTCATCATTCTTAAAACATTCACATCTCATTTTTTATAAAATTTCTTAAATTTTAACCAAAATACATAATTTCCTAAATTTTATCCCAAATTTTAACTATCTTCAAAAAACCTATTACATCACATTCTCTATCTTTTCCCTATCCTATTAAAATAATTTTTTCTTATTCATACTTTATTATTTTTTTCTCTCACTTCTATTTTCATTCTTAACTACTATCTTTTTTATCTTTTTCCTCTTCTTTTCAAAAATTACATTTTTTTTAATCTTTTCTCTAACGATAAGTTTTTTTGCCTTCTTTATAACAGTAACATTTTTCATTTTTTCTCTAACAATACCATTTTTCCGTCCTATTGTAACGATAACTTTTTTTTTTAATATAAATAGGCATTTTGATTACAATCACATTCTCACATTCTCTTGAACCTAACTCCTATTTCATCTTACAAATTTCCAATTTTCGAGTTCATCTCCTTCTCACTTCATCAAATAGCTTGTTCGTTCTTCCGCAAGTTGTTGCTTAACTTATCCTCTGGAGGTTGTTCTTAATGATGATGATGGATCAACATCCTAGCGTGGTCGCAATCGGCAGTGTCGTAAGTATATTCGGCGTGATCATATTTAAGGGCATGAATAGTTATTTTGTGACTATTTTGCAAAACCACCAGTATATCCCTCGAATCTTTTTCGAAGCAGATTCCGTATGAGTCGTCCGCTATTTCTTCGTATTCTTAATGAGGCTGAGGTTTACGAGTCCTACTTCATCCAAAAGAGAGATAATGTCAGAAGACTTAGTTTATCTTCTATGTAAAAAATAATTGTTGCCATTAGAATGCTTGAGTATGGAGTAACTGTTGATTTTATGGATGAATACATATGAATTGGAGAAAGCACCGCAATAGAGAGTCTAAAAAAATTTGTAAAGACAATCGTTGCTGTTTTTTCTAATGAATATTTGTGGTCTCTAAATGCTAATGATATTGCCCGTTTGCTCGCGGTTGGTGATCAACGTGGATTTCCCGGAATGATCGGAAGCATTGATTCCATGCATTGAAAGTGAAAAAACTGTCTCGCTGCCTGGAAAGGTATGTACCCTGGTCACATTCGTGAACCAACAATTATTTTATAAGCGGTTACTTCGTATGATCTTTGGATATGGCATACATTTTTTGATTTGTCTGGTTCGCATAACAATATTAATGTGCTGGAGAGATCTTTTATTTTCACGGAACTGGCACAAGGTCGTGCTCCTTCAATAAATTATTCAGTCAATGGCAATGAGTACAGAATGAGGTACTACCTTACTAATGACATTGATCAAAAGTGGTCAACTTTTGTCAAGACAATTCCATATCCACAAGAGAATAAGAAGAAACATTTTGTAGCAACGCAAGAATCAGCATGAAAGGATGTATAGTGTGCATTTGGGGTCCTTCAACAACGATTTCCTATTATTCGTGGACCTTCACAAATGTTTAAGATCAAAGATCTTACATATATAATGAAAGTATGTGTTATTCTACATAACATGATCATCAAGGATGAGCGTGATGATAATCTGGTCCTGAATATTGAGTATGATTAACTTGATTAAGAACTTCCGGAACTGTCACGCAATCATACAACCGAGCTTATGGACTTCATCTAGCGTCATCATCAAATTAAAGACAAGTCGGCACATCATCAGCTTCAATCAGATTTTATTGAACATTAATGGCAATTCTATTCCCAATAGTAGATTGGTAGCATAATATTTGTATTTTCTTCATGTTAGTAGTGACTCTATTTTAGTTTAGTTTGTAATAGTACCAGTGTCAAGGGGTAATCTGTAATAGTTCTATAATTATAATGATCAATTTCTTGTTTTCAAAATATTCATGCACACAATCCAATGGCAACATCTTTAACCTTCAAGCATAAATATTTAACCGCATCAATAAATATTAAATTGACAAGAGTATCAATAACGTCTAATCTTCTAACATAAATCTAAAAATTTAGATTGTCTCAAAATCAATAACATCCAACCTTAGTTGAAATTGTAAATCGTATACTCATCTATACAAAAATTATTAGAAACAGAAAATAAAAAAAATAAACTTTTCAAATTTTCAAATTTTTACAAATCTTCCATAACATTGTGTCTCGCTATGATTTTCCTCTGCTGTTGCTGGAAATATACCCGTTGCAGTTCAGGCAAGGTACTCACGTAGATCATCATAATGCGTTCATCCGCTTCCTTCTTGGCTAGCTCTACTTTCTCCACCTCCAACCTCAATCTCTCATCCTCTTGACGGATTTTATTTTTTTATTTTTTCATGTCATATTCCATCTTGGCGGCCTTGAGGCGAAATAACTCTTTTTCCTAAACACGTGACTCATCTAGAAGCGTAAATTTTGGCTTGCTCAACTTAACAATCTCCTCAACTGGCCTACTATCAATAGCCTTTCGTTTTCCTTTCTCAGATTTCATTCTCATTGGCTGCTCCAAATACTGAGTCTCATTGTCCACAACATTCTTCACCTCAAGATCAAAAACTGAATCTATTGTAGCTCCTGAACATTGAGTCGGGGTCGGGGATGGGGACATCGTTGACCTTCGATTTGAATTCTCATTTGTGCAACACCGAATTCATTTAGATTGGTCTTTCAACAGGTGCCAACAATGCTCACATTGGAAAGAGCATTTCTCTAGCGATTGGTATATGATATTGGCTTTTTCAAACTTGCATGTAAACAAATAAAGACAATTAAAATAATTGAGATAAAAATAAATTGTTATTCAAAACAAATAAAAGTATCGAAATTCTACATTGTCTTGCTCCGTCATACCACTTTGATTCAAACTCTCATCTTGAGCTAATTTTACACAAAATTTGTTCGTTGTCTTTTGAATGGACTACCACCGATGTATTAAAGACTTTATGGTTCGATCATTTGTGGTTTGTTTAAACTGCTGGAAGTATTCAAAAAATTTCTCCCAAAGTTGGGAGTGTTTTTGGTCTGTTCCAACAACAACATCAAGGCTAGAATTAAGCCATGCGAAAACAAGTAACTTGTCTTCTTCGAGGGTGAAATTCGCACTCCTGACTACTTTTCTTATGCCTAGAGGATCGTTCTGGGGTATGGGTGGAGAGTCATCAAGGGTAATAGGAGACTCTCCAATTTGTCCACCATAAGTGGGGTTGAGTTGAGGATCTTGACTTAGGAGGCTGGTGAAATACATATATCCAGGATCTTGTGAATCCATCTCTAAAAACATATACACACACAAAATTCAATACAAATGTTAGAGTCGTAACAATAAATTTTGGAGTGATTTTGTAGAGTAATGGGTTTGCACAGACCAACCCAAAACATTAACATAGCACATAACATTGAAACATAACACAACATTAACACAGAAAATAACAACCCAATCTGCACAGACTAACCCAAAACATTAACAAAACACATAAAGTTATAATACAACACAACATTGACACAGAAAATAGCAACCCAATCTGCACAGACTAACCCAAATCATTAACACAACACATGATATTGAAACACAACACATCATTGACACATAAAATAGCAATGGGTCTGCACAAACCAACCCAAAGCATTAACACGACATATAACATTGAAACACAACACAACATTGACACAAAAAATATCAATGGATCTGCACAGACCAACCAAAAGCAATGACACAACACATAGCATTCAACCAACAAATAAGCATTGAGAGAGCACAAGGGCATTGAAACACAACACAAATTTTTTTGCAAAACATAGTAATGGGTCTGCACAGATCAACCCAAAGCAATAACACATCACATAGCATTCAAAAAACAACTCATCCTCTTGACAGAGCGCAAGGGCATTGAAACACAACAGTAAATTTGAAACAAAACATAGCAATGGGTTTGCACAGACCAACTTGTGGGTATAAAGACCAGTCTTGGCATCAATCGAAAAATCACATAGCAATCAAACCAAGCAAAACATGAATAATCTTAGTGGACTTCGTAGTAATACCTATTTCCAACAATCAAAATATACAAATAGAACTCGTATAAGTAACCCGTGAAAAATCTAGGATTTTTTTAAAAAATCCTAGAGCTCAAAATCCAGTCATAGAGGACCGTATAGGAGGTCAAAGGGGGTAGAAAATCTTAGTTCAAACAACCATGAAGGATCCTAGATGGAGGAGAGTTCTCCATGGAGAAAGCCGAACGCAATGGGCATGGGGAACCCATGAGATTAGGAATCCTGAATGCAAGGGAAGAGATTGGACTTATAGTGATGAGAGGATAGAGATGAGGTTGTCGATAGTGGCCGCAGTGCAAGGGAGGGGCCAAAACCATGAACGTAGCCAACAGTCGAAAGAAGGGGACGTGGGAGGCAATGCTAAAACCCACCAAGGATTTGGGTTTTGGGAGGAACAGTCGATCACCATATTTGGGGATCAACTATAGCATCCTCATCCATTCACCTCAAAATGAGGAATGAAATGGGGAGGGATTTTGGCAAAATTCTTAAATTTTTTCTTAAAATTTGGGAATATAGGGAATGAGATTGTGAGTACTCTTATATCACATATTATATATATTCTTTTATTTTTTTTAATTTTTTTTTCAATATGTGATATATAGATGATGAATATAAAATTTTAAGTAGTTTAAGAAGAATAAAATTAAAAATAATTTAAAAAATAAAAATAAGTGTGATGTATAAAAATGATAAAATAACAAAACTATATAAAATATTTAAGGCGGAGGCCCATTCAAGAAGCCCATTTGTAATGCTGGTGAACGCATAGAATAACCGTCTCCATGTAATTTATATTTTATACCCATTTTGTCTTGCGCTCGGACAACTCCCTATCTACTCCTTTCTATCTTCTTCTTCTTCACTCTCAGTGCCTTTGTTAAACCCTAAAGAAAAACAATCCATTTCTCCTCGCACACTCCGCCTACGACGTCGTCCCGGAGCCACCTTTCTCAGAGGGAGCCATGAATCCCTCTACTCTTGTGAACCCTCCTTCAGCTACTGCTCAACGGTCAGTTCTCTACTCCCCGTTCCTTAACCCTCTCCCCCTCCGTACCGCCGCGAGCTCCGGGAAATTCACCCTCCAACGACGCCGTTTCCGAGTGTCCGTCCCTCGCAACTCTTCGTCCTCCGACGGCGACCGACCTGTCCCCTCCACCTCGTCTCCTCCTCCCAATGTTTTCGGAGATAAAAGGGAGTTCACCGGTATTCAGCCTCTGGTGGCCAACATGTCGCCACCGGTGAGATTGGTGAGCTCGGCTTTATTTATCGGAGCGGCAATAGCTGCGGGATACGGATTGGGTTCTCGTTTCGGCAAGTCTCAGACTGTGGCGCTGGGTGGAGCTGCTGTACTTGGAGTGGCTGGCGGGGCCGCCGCATATGTTCTTAATGCTTGTGCGCCGGAGGTCGCTGCTGCTGACTTGCACAACTACGTGGCTGGCCACGGCGATCCTCGGGCTGTAAACAAGGATGATATAGAAAGGATCGCAAAAAAGTCAGTCTAATTAATTCTTATCTGGTTGATTATGATAAACCTACTAGTAAAATTAAGTTTTTGGTGGAGGTTTTGGTCAGTGTTAGTGAATCCATATTCATTGGTTTAACAATTTCAATCTATAATTGATCAATTAAGTTTATTGTAATTCTGAGTTCCCTCATTTTATAACAGATATGGTGTTAGCAAGCAAGATGAGGCATTCAATGCTGAGCTTTGTGATATATATTGCCGGTGAGTCCAAAATAGTTTCTTTTTTTATTACGTTGTTCATGTATTGGGAGTGAACTGAAGTTGCTACAAATGCGTGTTAATTTTGTGTCAGAGGTGCTATGATACGTGGTTTGAGAGTTTAAACGTGAATTTGGATTCTTCATTTGAATTTCTTTGGTTTTAATTTTCTATTTCGATTTACGTCCCAGGTTCGTATCTTCCGTTCTCCCTCCAGGAGGGGAAGAACTCAAAGGCGACGAAGCTGATATGATAATTAACTTTAAAAAAGCTTTGGGCATGGATGACCCAGATGCAGCCTCCATGCATATGGAGGTACATCTTACGATTGTTGTTTATGTGTAATGTGAAAGGTCGAGAATGCTTAAGGTTATGTAATGCGAAAGGTTGAACATGCTTAATATGCATGTAAAACAAATTTCAAATCTTACTGGGGTTAATTCTTGGTGGCGTCCAGATTGGTAGGCGACTCTTTAGGCAAAGGCTTGAAACTGGAGATCGTGATGGGGACATAGAGCAGCGCCGGGTAGGTCATATGTGCTAGGTTTCTTGATTATTATCCATTAACATCAAGTATTTGAGTTGAAGATACGGAGCTTGACCATTCTTAGTGAGTCTCCAGTGCAGGCATTTCAGAAGCTCATTTATGTTTCAACTCTTGTGTTTGGAGAAGCATCGGCTTTCCTTTTACCTTGGAGACGTGTTTTCAAGGTTACTGATTCCCAGGTAATTAATCATCAATCTTTGGCTCTAGTATGTTTTCAAGTAACTTGCAATCGTGGTCTGTATAGCTCAAATATATTTTTAATCCAAGTAACATGCTTATATTACGTATCAATGAAAAAATCTTGCATTTATAAGAATAATTTTCTGCCATTACATCTTATCATACGTTGGCATTGATCAAATTTCTCTCTTGTATTATCTGTTACTTTTTATCGTAGCAGTATTTCTGTCATTACCAAGTGGGCAATCATTATTTTTTTTTTCTTGCCAGGTTGAGATTGCTATCCGTGATAATGCCCAGCGATTGTACACTTCTAAGCTAAAATCAGTTGGCCGAGGTATATACTTTATGAACCTTGTCTTTGCTGGAGACTGTGAGATTGCTGTGTTGCCCTAGCTAGTCTTTGTGTCATGCATGATTGCAAACACTGGGCCGTTCATACAGGGTTGTGCCTGACCATCAACTTTGTAGGGTGGGCTATGCTGGATATCAACTGGGAATATTTGTTCCATTTTTGCATTGTATGCTTTATTTGTAACGCTAGTTGGGAATGATGGGGTTGCACATGTATTTGATATAGGTCTGGTTTTCTTGAGCATTAAAGTAGGTTTTTTTACCAATTATTTCCATTTATAGGCTAGATAATTTTTTTTTATCGGTAAATAAGAAGTTTATTAAACATTTATAGAGTTATTCCATATAATAATTTGGTTTGATACCATATGTTTAGAGTTGAAAAACTGTGCTTAAAGATTTCATTTATGGCTGTATTTTTGTGATCTTGTAATGGCTATATTTGTGTTGTACTCTGAATGCTGATAAATCATCTCTTATTGCTTTTAGATATTGATGCGGAGTTTCTTGTTAGCCTTAGAGAATCACAACGTTCTTGTCGGCTTTCTGATGAGGTAACTTCTCAAATATTTTTTTTGTTTGGTTTTGAGAACTTATTTTGACACTCCTGATTGAGTATAAAAGGGTGATAAATGGGATTTGCATGGGAAGGAGGGTTCCAATTGTAACTTTGTCTAGTCCTTTTGGAGCGTAAGCCTAGATGCAGCTTTGGTTTTCTTTCGATTGTTGCACAGTATCAAATCCAAGCCCCAACCAGAAGTATGGATTTTGAATCGTGCCACCTACAATAGAATGCTCTTATAGATTTATGGAGGGGCATGTTGTGACATCCCAACTTTGGAATGGGAGGGTGGTGAATAGGACCCTGCATTGCCTTGGTGGAAGAGTGTCTTGCGGTTTATATTGATTTCAAGAAGCTCCAATTGTAACCTTGACCAGTCCTTTTGGGTACAAGTCCAGTTGTGACTTAAACTTTCCTTGGGTTGTCATGGTGATGTTGCTGTTTCATAATTCTTCTCTATGTGATATATCCTTTATATTGCAGCTTGCCATGGACTTATTTAAGGAGCGTGCAAGAAAACTGGTTGAGGAAAATATTTCATCAGCACTTAATAAACTCAAGTCCAGGACAAGATCAGGGTATGGTCACTACTGTTCAGTCTAAATGAAGCTTAGTGATGTTTTAATCTGTCACAAACTCCTACATGTTATTATCACATCTAATTACATGTTTTTTTTTTTTTGATAAGTACATCTAATTACATGTTATTATCACATCTAATTTCTGAAAGCATTGTCTTTTATTTCACAATTTACTCATATATACTCTTCCTTAATCAGTGAACCACTCTTTATGCACCTGTATGCCGGGGCCATGCTTGTCCCATACTTTTGTTTCTTTTGAGAAATTCATTTACTTGTCATATTTGTTTTCTATTTCGATGATTTGATGTAAGAGTGTGGTTGCCTTCCTGTACATGCTTTCTGTTGTGAATTTTATGGTAGAAGGGTCTTTTGCTCATTTCATTTGTGTATTTTTGGAGATTTCTCTATGCGATGTTGTTTATAGTTTGTAATCTTTAGCATTTACGTCATCTAACAAAAATAGGGTTCCAGCAGGGGTATCACAGAAGTTGTGGAAGAGATTGACCAGATACTTGCTTTTAATAATTTGCTTATCTCATTGAAGAACCATCCAAATGCAGAAAACTTTGCCCCTGGGGTTGGCCCAGTTTCTTTACTAGGTAACTAGCCAAGCTGAGTTGTTGCTTTCATGTTTAGCACAGCAGCCAAAACTGGGTTTTGGACATTCCAAATCTATGAGCTGGTTTTGAGGTGTTCTGTTTCTTTGACTAGGTGGTGATTATGATGGTGACAGAAAGATGGATGACTTGAAGCTCCTTTACAGAGCATATGCTACAGATGCTTTATCAAAAGGTCGCTTGGAAGAAAATAAGGTAAACAGACACTGGCCTGCACTTTTTATGTTTCCAGTCAAGTTCACCCCGTATTTTCTTTACTTATTCACAAACTAGAAACCGAATGTCAAAGGATTGTTGCAACGACGACGGAAAGCTTGTTGGGACAAGAATTCTAAGAACATTCTCTTTTTTCCAATATAATTTTTTTTGAGAAAGTGATTGTGGAGATTATTTTCTTGTTCTTTCTTAGCTGCGCTAACCACGATCTTTTTCAGCTAAAGAGTGCCTTTTAAATAGTCTGAACATCCCTCAAACTCCAAAATGTTATGCTTAACTCTGTTCTTAATCCTATAATCGCATATAAACCCGTCTGTGGTGAGCCCGCCATGGTTCCTTTTTTTTTTCCTTTTTTATGATTAGTGATCTAAGGTTTTATTGAAAAGTGCAAAAGGATTAGCCCTAATTCTTATGGTGCTGGAAGTTTGTTTTTTAAGCCAAGTCATAGGTGGTTCTTTCAATTCACCTTTCTAATGCTGCTAACAGCTTTGATGTTGACTTATCATTTTATGATGGACTCAGCTCCATTTCTCTTTGTTAAGATCCACGCTGTCATATAAAGTTGGAATCTACCTTTATTTATATCTCATTTTTTTTCTTATCAAAAAATTTATATCTCATTTTATTTACAAAAAAAATAAAGTTGGAATCCACATGACAAGGGGTTCTATCTCTGTATCTCATGCTAAATTGTCCTTCTCCATGTTGTTTATATCTATATGCACACACTTATATGGAGCAAACTTTGACAATTAATAAAATGACTAGAAAACTAGAAGGGGTGAGGGAATCTCATTACTTGGCACAGAGACTTTTCTTTGATAAGGTAAATAATAATGTAGTTCTAATTACCAATATAAATCCATTTCTTTTGGGTGCATGTCTGATGCTTGGCTTGCTTTTGGTCAGCTCTGGTTTCTGTTAGACACTCTTTCTGATTCCTATAGAATCCTCCTGTTTCTAATTATTTGCATAATTCTTCGATGTAGCTAGCTGGATTACATCAGTTGAGGAACATATTTGGTTTAGGCAAAAGGGAAGCAGAAGCCATCACACTAGATGTAACCTCGAAGGTATATCGTAAGCGACTTGCACAAGCTGTTACTAGTGGTGATTTAGAAATGGCAGATAGCAAAGCAGCCTTCCTTCAAAACCTCTGTGATGAGTTGCACTTTGATCCGCAAAAGGCTAGTGCGATTCATGAAGGTAAGAGATTTGTCATACCTGTATTCACAAACTTGCTTTTAGAAGGTATATATTTGCAAAAATGTTTTTTGTAACTAAAAGATTATATTAATAAGAATAGGCATAGCCCAAGTACACAGATATATCTGCAAAAATATGCCATTAGGGTTTGTGATATGTAGTCATTCAAACTTGATTACGTTGTTAAATTTTCTCTGTTTTTTTAATTGCTAAGACATGCTTTTTATGGTTATATTTATGGGGGAAATAGTACCTAAAACCTTTTTTCTTTTTGTCTTAAGAAATTTACCGGCAAAAACTTGCGCAATGTGTTGCTGATGGAGAACTGGATGAGCATGATGTTTCTGCCTTGCTGAGGTTGCGTGTCATGCTATGTATACCTCAGCAGACTGTTGAAGCAGCCCACTCAGATATCTGTGGCAGTTTGTTTGAAAAGGTAACCTTTTTCTTGGTTCCTTTTATCTTCTAAAGTCATCTAAGGTATCTGGTTGTCAGAGCAGAAGTATAGGTTCGCTTAGGAATACCGTTTTATGGTTTTCTGTTGTGTTATGACAATGGAATCCATTGGTTTCACCATTCACTGTGCACCTTCATCCCAAGTCATATACTTTTTACTTGAGACAGAATTATAGAGTCTAATTGGTGTGCTAGGCTGTTGAGTTATGCTAAACTTTGTGAATCCTAGGGGTTGGCTCAAATGGTAAGGGCCGTGGTCCTGGTGGTATGCTCCTTCTAGGTATAAGGTCCGAGCCCGTGTGTGCAAACAAATGTTAGGGGCCACATACCATCAGTGAAAGCTGATGATTTACTTGATCCTTATAATGAGGACGTGTTACATGGATCCAAGGTTTAACCGGGTAAAAGACATTTTGCATTTGCATAGTCTCGGGATTCCTCATTATCAGCAAATTTATGCTAAGTTTTGTTCTATTTTCCAGGCCGTGAAGGAGGCAATCGCAGCTGGTGTTGATGGTTATGATGCTGATGTGAAGAAATCTGTGCAAAAGGCAGCACATGGCTTAAGGCTGACAAGGGAAGTTGCCATGTCTATTGCTAGCAAGGCAGTGAGTATTTTACTTTTGAGTGTTTTGCATTGATAGTTTACAGAGAAAGTCTTGAATCCAAATCTCATATGTTCTCCTTTCCCTCAAATCGAATGTAAGGTCCGAAAAATTTTCATCAACTACATAAAACGAGCACGTGCTGCTGCCAACCGAACTGAGGCTGCAAAAGAACTCAAGAAGATGATTGCTTTCAACACTTTGGTTGTAACTGAATTAGTGGCTGATATAAAAGGGAAGTCGTCTGACACCTCATCTGAAGAACCTGTAAAGGAGGAGGCCAAAGAAGTTGAGGAAAAACAAGTTGAAGAGGATGAGGAATGGGAATCACTTCAGACACTTAGGAAAATAAGACCTGGCAAGGAGCTTTCTGCAAAGTTGGGGAAGCCAGGCCAGACAGAGATAACTCTCAAAGACGAACTTCCAGAAAGAGATAGGACTGACCTCTACAAGACATATCTGCTCTTTTGTCTAACTGGTGAAGTGACCAAGATTCCATTTGGTGCTCAGATCACTACAAAAAAGGATGATTCAGAGTTTGTTCTCCTAAATCAGCTTGGTGGGATCCTGGGTTTGAGTTCTAAGGAGACCGTGGAAGTACATAGGAGCCTCGCAGAGCAGGCTTTTAGGCAACAAGCTGAGGTGATTTTAGCTGACGGACAGTTGACAAAGGCCAGAATAGAGCAGCTTGATGAGTTGCAGAAGCAAGTTGGCTTACCTGCACAATATGCACAGAAGATAATAAAGAGTATAACCACTACAAAAATGGCAGCTGCCATAGAAACAGCTGTTGGTCAGGGAAGGCTAACCATAAAGCAAATAAGAGAACTTAAGGAAGCAGGTGTTGAATTAGATAACATGATATCTGAGAGCTTGCGAGAGAACCTCTTCAAAAAAACTGTAGATGACATTTTCTCATCGGGCACAGGAGAGTTCAATGACGAAGAAGTTTATGAAAAAATCCCAACAGATCTCAGCATTAATGCCGATAAAGCAAGGAATGTTGTTATTGAGCTTGCACGAAGTAGATTATCAAATTCGTTGATTCAGGCTGTGGCACTGCTAAGACAGAGAAATCAACAAGGAGTGGTATGGATTTTTTGGAACTTTTTATTCCTGTTATTTATTGATTGGTTTTGGAAAGGCAATTCAGTTATTGATTTGAATGTTTGGACGGATAGGTTGAAGGCTTCTTTTTGTTGTTGTAGGTTTCCTCTCTTAATGATTTGTTGGCTTGTGACAAAGCTGTACCGTCGAAGCCACTGTCATGGGAAGTGGCGGAGGAGCTATCTGACTTGTATGCTATATATCTCAAGAGTGAGCCTGCACCAGAGAAACTGTCTCGTGTGCAGTATCTCTTGGGGATAGATGACTCCACGGCAGCTGCTCTCCAGGAGATGGGAGATAGAACTATTTCTGTCGGGGCAGAAGAAGAGAACTTTGTATTTTGAGTGTGGTAAGATGATAGCAAATTAGTTCTGTTAGGCACATTGAAGAGCCAACAAGTTCCTGCCAGATTGGCTCATTTTTGTGCTCTTTTTTTTTTCTTTTTTATTTTATATGACGAATGAAGAGAAAATAATGATGTGGATGTAATTTCTGAAGACAAGTTTTTGGCATGACCTTAGATGATAATCGGGAGAGTTTTTTTTTAATGTTATATCAAGTGAAATCTGGACAGCTATAGAAATGTTAATATATCTTCGAAGTATATTTTGATACTTGTGTCAAGCAAGTGTTTTTAGAATCAACCATGAAATGGTTATGCCTTGTTCTTAGGAGACTGGTTATTTTTGCTGAATTGCTAAAGCATATCATTTAGGGTTTTTTTTTTTTTTTAACCTCTTGGTATCTCGTAAATTTTATTTCGTCTTCAGGAGCCTAGTCAGATCAAACCATGCATACATTACAACCCTGCGAATATCAACTTTGAATTGTAGTCGAGTTTGGAGATATGTAATGTGCTAAACATTGTTTGCCTAAGAATACTTGCATAGCGTCAATACTTGAAAAAGAAATAGATGCATAAAATAGATTTTATAGTCTTTATAGTTGCTCGAGAGAATTTAGACAGTATTAAATATTTAGTAGATATTTCAAAATTCATTTTATGTCTTTATTTCTCTCTCGAAACTACCTCAAAAATGAAGTTAACCTCAGCGCTTGAGCTTTCATTCTCTCTAGAAAGAGAAGCTCTTCTTTCTATTTTGAAAGCTTAAATCACTCCAAGTGCTTGAGCTGGAGAGGGCGAGAGCTCTGTAAACATGCTTTCCACCCCCTCTCCATTTCCATTTCCTTTTCACTACCACCGTGTGAATATACATTAATAGTAGTGTTTTTTTTCTCTCCTCCTATCCACCGGTTCAGTTTTCGTTAGATCTACTGCACTCTAGCCACCATCAGTCGACATGCCCCCACCATGCAACCCTACTGTCGTCGATCTACTAGGATGACACGAAATTGCTCCAAAAATCTTGGCGCGTGACCCTCATGTGTGTGGTCTCCACTCGCCACCATGCCCTGATGACTCCGTCGACTACTACTAGGATGACACGAAATTGCTCCAAAAATCTCGATGCGTGACCCTCATGTGTGTGGTCTCCACTTGCCACCACGCCCTGATCACTCCGTCGACTACATGTGTCGTACTAACAGATTCCTCACCTCACGATCTTTCAGATCTGCTCCACCTCACCTCCCAACCATCGGCGTGTGGCCTCCACGCGCCACCACAAAGGCGCAGGAAGACAGATGATCCACTGCAGATCAGTCCATCCGATGCCGGTCTTTCTACTATGTTATCGCTTTTCCTAATCGATAATCTTGTAAAAGGGACTATAAATCTCTTCAAAAAAATTCAAAGACAACAAACTGCAATACATCCACAGCTTACACTGCCTCTAACGGTGGCTTACTAAAAAATCATCTTTTAAGATGACGCTCTCTTTGTAGAGCATGGGTGGGGACCAAAAATTAGTCTCAAAACCCATTTTATTTTCCTTTCTTCATCACTTTTGCACTGTAGTTATTGTATTAAGGTGTTTGTTGGAAACCTCACCCTCTCCTCACGTATCATCTTTTTTTTTTCTAATAAAATTTGCTTACTTAAAAAAAAAGACCTCGCCTTCAAACTATTAAGTTTTGTCCATATTCCTAAAGCTCCCACATCCATATGTTATTTTGTAAATTGTCAACTCGTATCAAAGGAAAAGAGTACATATGTCAAATTAGTTTCTCACATTCAACGACGCCGAGGAATTCCCAATTCTAGAAGTTAGCTCTACTTCTTAAATCATTACAATAATAAAAGTTTGAAAAATTCTAGCCCTTGACAACATCTTGTTGTCAATACCATGTGTAGACGAGTACAAAACCATCGCATGAAACCAGGGGCGTAACGTTTGTTTTTTAAGACTTTTTTTTTTTTTTTTACAGTTGTGTTTATAAAATATTTCATTATTTTACAAATATATATATATATATATTGTTATAAAAATAATTGTAAAAAGGATTGTGTCTATATTCATTATTTCAAAATTTAATGTAAAATCTAGCACGGTGTTATTTTTATTTATGGTTAAGAAATGGAAGGAGAGAACAATCAAAAGTTGATAGACAATTGCAAGCATGTCGGGAACTCACATGATTCGTTCTCTCTAGATGGGTCGAGCCACAATCTAACCTTAGTCCCATCAATTGGTGCAATATCTTCGAGATGGTTAATTTGAGCCATCTCAGCCTGTATATATGGATAACGAGCATGAACGAGTCTTGCGCCCCTAATATTACTGTCCCATGGAGACTCAAAACCTCTCATTTACCAAACCTTAAGGGAGGAGTGAGAGTTTCAACATTGAACAAACACCTTTCGGTGGTATTTGCTGCAATAATTCAAAAAGTTAAGGAGAAGTTGGCACTTAGTCCTGCCAAATAAGAAACGACTAAGTAAAGAGCGTGAGAATTGAGTGAGGTTCTAGTTTCCATATATGGTCTAAAGCGTGACATCCCCATTCCCCAACCTTGTAATAATTGCCTATGCTACCTCGCTTAATTATCTTCCTTAGTCCTAACTTCAGAATCAATATAATATGCCCAATTGTCAAATTTGAGGTCTCCAAAGAGGAAAATTTGAACAGATCTTTCGTCAGATATCTTCATGGCAAGCCTGATATGAACCTTTTAGACTTTGTTGCCGTTTAGTTTTCAGAGATAATCATTAGTCTATAACGACCCTTTCGAAGCTGTTAAAAATAATCTCCATTCTCCGACAACAGTTGGAAGATTCTAAAGTTTGGGGGATTCGCAAAATAGATGGCTTCCAAATCAAGATATCTCGGTAGGGTTCGAAGAATAAAGAGGGTATGAGCCTTTGTTTTGGTTGACTAATTAGATTCCTATTACAATATGTTCACACACTTTTCACCTACCACAGCATTTGTCAAAGCAGCAGCTCCTCGCAGAGACGTGCCCTTAGTTTTTTTCAGTTCTCAGACATTTGTGTGGAAAATAAATAAACAATCATGTAAAAATTAATCTAATTACTTATAAATGGCTAACTATTTCTTGCAAAAATGATTATTTCCTGCTAGAATGAGTCTATTTTCGTCGTAAATAGTTATTATTCTGTCAATAATCTACCACAAATGCTCGTTTTTCTTTTAGTATCTAAAAATAAGGATTGAGTTTGCCTTCTTTAGAACAATATAGTAGTCTTAAAAGTTAAAACCCTGATC
The DNA here is from genome assembly GCA_029856935.1 of Cyclocarya paliurus. Lineage (NCBI taxonomy): Eukaryota > Viridiplantae > Streptophyta > Magnoliopsida > Fagales > Juglandaceae > Cyclocarya > Cyclocarya paliurus. The sequence goes on from CM056956.1 coordinate 23,427,252, forward strand.
CAACGAGGCCTAAACGCAAGCACTCGCTTTTGGAAAAGAGTTGGCTACAAGTTGGCGGCCAGGAGTCGGGAGCTTAGGAATTTGGATACCCTAGAGCTTGGGGGATTTGAATCCAAGGCTTCGGTATGAAAATTTTATTTGAAGTTCTTTTTCTCTTTTTCAACGGTAGGATTGGAGCTGACCATTCCATAACCTCAATAACCATCAAGAGTCCAATGCATCATCATGTATATATGCATGGTAGGTTTGGATAAAATACAACAAAGTTTCTTTCTGCATGTTCAGTGGAGGAGTAACAAACATTCCTTCCCTCTTTATTATTATTATTATTTTTTTTCAATTTTTTTAAAGGATCTTTGACCTAGGACCACGAGCAAATTGAGAGTCCAAGTAATGTTCCTCTATAAATACAGCTTCATGCATTCAAGGCCAAATCACGAATCAAAAGCTCTAACTTCTCTGTGGTCTCTCAGCTTCTTTGAACCATGGGATTTCACTTCTCTAACATATTCTGCTTCTTTGCATTCTTCCTATTGTTTGGTGGAGGAGCCTTTGGGCAATTATCCTCGAATTACTATGCAACAACATGCCCGAAAGCCCTATCTACCATTAAAACGGCTGTGAAAAATGCAGTCTCCAAGGAGTATCGCATGGGGGCCTCTTTGCTTCGCCTCCATTTCCACGACTGTTTTATCAATGCATGTTCTCTAGCGCCCTCTGTTTTTCCCTCCCTTTATTGCACACACATATACACAGAACCGTACATGCACATGCACTCTGCCACTATCTGATGAAGTTACACACACACACATGCATACAACCTTACATAGTACTCCAACACACTATATTCCATGATACTTTACATGAAAAACATGCAATTCTTGCTTGCATGTCCAATATATATAAGGATAAATGCATAGATCATACTTCGTCTTGCAGCTATGATCACTGATGAATTTTCTTGTGGCTTAAACAGGGTTGTGATGCGTCTGTTCTATTAGATGACACCGCAAATTTCACTGGGGAGAAGACAGCGGGCCCAAACGCAAATTCCTTGAGGGGCTATGAAGAAATAGATACCATGAAGTCTCAAGTGGAAAGTATTTGCCCTGGAGTTGTTTCCTGTGCAGATATCCTAGCTGTTGCAGCCCGTGATTCTGTTGTTGCAGTAAGTAAAATTAAAATGCATAGAGGGAAGAGTATGAATTATTAGAATTATTAAGGATTAACAGTATTATCGCTTCCTACATCTATAACACAGCATGATAGCAAAAAGATCAGTGGAATTTAACCTGCCAAAACTAAAATCTGCTCCCAGTTTCTGGATACAGAAGCCAGAGTTTATTTATTGTAACGCAGTGAAAATCATACAAGAAGGTTATATCTTATTGCTAAGTGTACTAATCTCAAATGGTCTCTATTTCTCCAGTTAGGGGGGCCTTCATGGACAGTTCAATTAGGCAGAAGAGACTCGACCACAGCAGGTTTTGCAGCAGCAAACAGTGAAATGCCCTCTCCTGGGATGGACCTCAGTGACCTTATATCTAGCTTCTCCAATAAAGGATTTACTGAAAAAGAAATGGTAACTCTCTCAGGTAAAAGCAGTACTAATTTTCGAGTCAAATAGCAAAGTTTCTCTCAGTTTCATGGAACTTGAATCGATTAATTCTTACATCTTTTTCTCATCTGTTTTTTTTTTTTTTTTTCCATAAATAGGAGGTCATACAATAGGCGAAGTCAGGTGCTTGATTTTCAGGGAACGTATCTATAACGAGACAAACATCGATTCAAGATATGCAACATCATTAAAATCAAACTGTTCAAGCACCGGTGGAGATGACAACCTTGCCCCCTTAGATGTCACTACCCCTGTCACCTTTGATAATGCTTATTTCAAGAACTTGATGAATAGTAAGGGACTCATGCACTCGGACCAACAGCTCTTCAATGGAAGCTCCACAGACTCTCAGGTCACCACTTACAGCAACAACCTCGCGACTTTCAAAGCTGATTTTGCCAACGCCATGGTGAAGATGGGGAACCTTAGCCCCCTCACAGGAAGCAGTGGCCAAATACGTACCGATTGCAGGAAAATTAACTGAAGCTTACCATTAAACTAAGTTACTTAAATAGAGTGTAGCATTTCCTGTTTTCTGAGTTTTGTCTGATGCAATCACTACATGAATGAAGTGATTGGATCAAAATATCTTCATAAATCCTGTCTGTGTTATTTCCTTCTCTTCCCTAGTGTTGCTATGAATTGTGAAACATGAAGCTTTTGCTTTGAATTCTATTCTCAAAACACAAATTTAGAAATTACTGTAATAGTTTGTTTGTTTTTGTATGGAACAATTGAGAATCCCAATAAAATTTTACTGATCTTTCTTTATCTCTCTCTCTTTTTTCTTTTTTTTTGGGTGGATAGAACGATCTTTCTTGATCAGAAATCGTGTATAATGCGTTTTAACTTTTTATGGATAAGACACAAGTTAAAACTGGACTAATGGGCCCTTTATCTAGAGGCTTGTGTCCCTGCACGTAGCCTATAGATCACCTCGTGCGCCTCTTATGGGCCTAGCAAGAAAATGTGAGACCCATAATAACGCTAGTGGATGGCACAAACTCTCTTCGATTTTAATTTCAGAGACCACAACTTTCAAATGAGATCTGGGAATACGTCAAAACTTTTAAAAATCATATTGCTTTACTAATTGTTCCTTTGAACCCTTTTTTTTTTTTTTTTTTCACAAAAACTTTGCGGTATTTTAAATTTAAATAATAACAAGGTGCTTTCCCACGCTATTTTGATATGGTGAAGTCTTTTAAGTTTTTTAAAAAGATACTACAAGCTTAATGATCAACAACAACTTGTGAATATCCCTAGTTATTGGTTAGCTTTAATAATAAATAAATAAATAAAAATCAACCACGGAAGGTTTTAAAAGTTTTGAATTCTTTTAAAAGAATCATTAAGATTGCGTTTAGGTAGTAATGTGATATCAAATATTACATGAATAATATCGAAAAAGTAGTAAAAAAATAATAGTAAAAAAAAATAAAAAGTTGATGAAAAGTAATAATAAAATAATAAAGAATGATGGAGCCTTAATCGCTCACTCCAAGTTCTGAAGATAATTTATATGTTTAATTAGTTATTTAAAAGTCAAATAATTGACTCATGCCTGCTTGCTAATTAATTAATACCTTATACATGATACATAGTAGAGACAATATTCAGGATAAAGCAATTGGTTAGAAAAGAGACCGCTGTTAGATTGTGTAACCTTCAATTCATCTCGCAGCCTGTACGTCCAAGCTAGTCAACACAGCAACATGCTGTACGCTTGGTAATTGTTTTATATATGTGCCTGCCGGTGGCATTTTTTTCACAAATCAAACCGGATTAATGTAATTGTTTATGGCCGTTTACTTCTTTTTTGTCGTTATTATTCCATGTGAGATTCTATCTCTCCTAGAATTAATACTCCATGACAAATTAAGATGCTGTTAATTCATTCATTTTGTTAAAATTTTCCATTGGTTTTGTGGCCTAATTAGTTCAATATTGATCATCTAGTCTTTGGTCGTACTGCAGATCTAGAAATTTACCTCATTCATTTTTATATATCTACAAATCAAGTCACTTCATTCCATTGACCCAATTATAAAATTGATGTTTTTTCAGGTTTCCCTCCATTGTTATATTTTTTGTGTAATATTCCTTAATTTGATGCCAAGACATGATTGCTGGACTTTCTGTATAGGCCGGATTCCCCCAAACTTCGGCAAAAGTGAGCGCGGTGAATCTTCACAACTTCTTATTATTTACTCATACTTCACATACCATTTTTTTTTTATTTTATTAAATATTTATTATATGAATAGTGAATAGAAAATTTGAAATAGTTTAAAAAGAATAAACTCAAAATTTTTTTTAAAAAATTTAAAAAATATGTGGAGTGTGGAGTATGGTGGAAGTTGTGTAGTAAAACCCTTTATAAAAAAATAGTGCTCATCATAAAAAGGTAAATTTTTCATTTTTTTTATAGTGAGATCTACTTTTTTATAAAAGATCTGCGCAAGTTGATACATGTTGGGTTTGTATATATCATTATTCATAATAATAATAATAATACACTACAAGAAAAATATAAATTTTTGACAGCTATTTTTTTGCGATGAAAATGACTATTTACAATGAAAATAGACTCATTTTAGCTGAAAATAACTAGACGCAAATAAACAATTTTCTTGTAGTGATAAAGCGGGCAATTAAACCTTATGCTTGAAATGAACTTTCTGGATAATTATAGACTGCTCAACCCCCTAAATCGGCTTACATGTTCTTTGTAGTACTATATATGCATGTTAATGGTTAGCATGTTCTTTTTTACACCCATAAATATGCAAACTTCATCCAGAAGGCAATTCCAGACATTGCAGGCGAGGCTAATGATAATTAAGCGACCCTTACAGCTCTGTGACAGCTGATAAAATGCGTGCAAAGGTCAACCCATTGACATGCAGCTAGCAGCATGTGTAGCTAGATTATATGTTTATAATTTCTAGTTTTTAACATGGATTTGGGTGGACTTAGTATGTAGTTGACTAATTCCTTAAGTTTGTCTAATTAAAAGATTAACACGAGAGAAAAATACTAGCGATGTGATGATCGATCAATACCGCGTACATCATGAAGCTGTGATCATATCCTGTAAGGATTCATTGTTATAAATATTAATATTACTTGTTTATTTATTTTATAATTATTTACATTGAATTTTCTCCGGCAGGGCGCGCGGATTTCATGGAAGTTTTAGGCATACAAAGAATTTGTTACTCTCATGCATTCCATTGTATTGACGTGCGCGCATGGCAATATTTAGTCATGTAAATATTCTAAATTGTTGTGCAAACAACTCTAATTAAGAGGCATGCATGTGTTTGTATAGAGGAAGTCTTACAGTACCATTAATTAGGTTGCTTGTTCCCACGATCATTTTCCTAATATTTTAGCAAACATGATATAATTGACTCTTAACATAAAGAAATTATTCTGATCTTGGTTGTAAATGGAGGGGGTTGCTTTAATTAGTTGAAGGGAGATAGAGATATTTATAAGTCCGTGCTCTCAATAAGTGCCAGCCAGCACTGCATTTTGAATCATTCTTCGTAAGAATATCCAAGGGCCCGATGATCGCTATTTGTCTTAAAAACTTAAAGCTAATAGAAAGAAGTAAATTTAATTATTTGTATTATATTCTTAACATATCAACATAAATAATCATTTCTTTTTTCTTTATCTTTGTTGTTTTTTATGAATTATATATATAATAAGTTTAATTTCCTTTCTTCCTAATTTCTCGCGTTGCATTCCCCGTAACCAGCCTGGACTTTGAAGGCAGTATATATATTAGTACTGGCGCCTAATAAAAAAACAGAAGATCGATCACTTCACGGAAGATTTAGTCAATGAAATTTGAAAATTTAAAGGAGATTATCATGCAGCTAGTACCCCCAAACCCTAAAGGGTCGCAGCTTTGAAATTAACACCACAACTTTATACGTTAAGATATTCTTTTTGAGGAGTTTTAAGTACTTAAAAAGCAGTACTAGATCATGATCTCATGTTGAATTCCAACGTCAATATAAGGAACTTCGAGCTTAGTATACTGTCAAGGATATTGTTCGTCGCCATATAGCTCCAATATCATCTAGCAGTGGATCGAGTATTATTTATGATAATAAAACAAATGCAAATAATCTAATTTACGGTTTATAAGAGGTAGGTTCCAAAAGGCTTTGAAAATTAAGTGCTAATTAAATCTTTTCAAAAGAAAAACACTTATTTGTATACAGTTATTTATTACGAAAATAATCATTTCCTATCAAAATAATTAAGTCTATTTTGTTCGTAAATACTTATTCTTGTCGTAAATAACTTGTCACAAATAATATTTTTCTTGTAGTAAGGTAAAACTAATTATAAGGGTACGTGACTTTTCCATTCCATTATATATCTTGACCTTTCACGTACATTACAATAAATTTTTAGTCATTTATCAAATAATGAGTGGATTAATTCCATTGTGAATGAGGTGGTTCAATGAGATAATTATATATAACTTATTTTCTCCTGTTCATACTTCATTCAAGGGATCAGCATCATGTTATCTTCTATACTAGGAATTTAATAGGTGGCGAAGGCCTTCTACTCGTCACCAGTACTACTATTACGAGCCCCGCGGTTGGAATCATCTAAAAGAGAAAGAAAAATACTAAATGCAGGCATGATTCGGGCTTGCATACGGACGACTTCCTACGTGAACTCAAAATGCACCGTTTTGTAGTAAATATAACGGTGCATTTTGAGTCCACTAATATGCTTGCCTTCTATCCAAAACGCACAATTTTCCACTTCTTATCAAATTTGGTTCTCCCTCCCAAGAACTCTTTGTTCGTTCGTTTCTCCACGAACTCTATCGATCTGCAGGTTCGTTTCTCTTCCGTTCTCTTGGTTTCTCGATCTTTCTTCCCATTTCTTGAGGTTTCTCTTGGTTTCTCTTCCTTTCTCCCAAACCTAAACCTAACCCTAAGGCAGCTGTGCGACGCCAAGGAAAATGAAATACATGCCTTGCTACAGCAAAACATCGGATTTTCTTGTCTACGTATGGTTGCTATTTGATCTTTTGTCTACGCCATGGTGAAAGCAAATAAAAATGTTGCACCCTGCACCCCCAAACTATGAACAATACCATCTTTTAATTTTGCTTAAATTCAAGAAATAGGTGCGAGAAAAGATTCAATCCGCGGTTCAAGACTTCGAAATCTGGAAAACAAAATACATTTTCTTCCTTCAGTATGTTACAGAAATCAAATATCCTATAATGACAGGATCTTTCGAAGGGGAAAGTAGTAATATGCCAAGTACAGAGGTATCTTGACCATAGAGAAGCATGGGGTTTTCTCTGAAAGATATTTATTTCACACCTGGAAATCAAAACAATGATATCTTGACCAGTATTATAAAGGGAAGAACGAATAGTCACTGAAGCAAAATTGGTATGGGGAAGAAAATACTGGAGGTACCATTAGCTTGAGAGAGTAGAGTTGAGAGCACTATGAAGCTCAACACCAATCTGGGCCTTAGCTTTCTCCAACTCAGTTGTTGCTGAACTAAGCTTCTAGGTAAATTCTGCTAGGCCCTTCTCAACTCTTTTTTTTAATTAATTAATTAATTAATTATTTTAATATATAATTGCTGATGTGGCATTTGCCACGTCAGTGCCGTCCGTGGGCAGGCACGACATTGTGCCTGCCTGTAGCAATACTCAAAGAGAAATGCTGTATCCCGATGGGTACCTATAGTGAGTCTTGAGAGAACCGGTTCTTTCCATGGTGAGTCTTGATGGGCTTTTTTTTAATAATTAAATTTTTTTTTTAAAGATGTTGTAAATTTTTTTAAAATATTTAAAAGTATTAAAAAAATACATTAAAAAATAAATAGATAAAATACACCTATCTGCAGCCACCATCAGTGGCTGTAGAATGATTGAATTAAAATAAGATTGTATTTTTTTTTTAAGCAAGTTAAATATTGCATAGATAAACTAAGTGGTGACAAGGATATAAGATTCAGTGGGGTGGAAGTCCCCGACAATCTTTTCAAAACAAACAAAAGGCAGCACCAAAAACAAAATAAAAATAAAATAAAAAAGGGATAAGTCAAAAAAATGACTCCAACCCAATCTCACTAGGGGAGGCCGCTCAAAAGTGACTAAGGGTGCGTTTGGTTTCTAAGTCAAATTCATCTCATCTCACTCATTATTACAATTTTTTCAAATTCTAATATAAAATATAATAAATAATTTAACTTTTTCAAATTTCAAAACAATAATAATATTAAAAAATAATATTCTAATAAGATTTTATCATCTAAACTCAACTCAATTCAACTCATTTTAACATCCAAACACACCCTAAGATATAATCCGGTAAACAGATTATAAACCTACGAAAATAAGTACAGATATTATATGGCTGTACCTTTAATAAACTTGTCAGTTTTTTATTATGGCACTGTTTTCCTGCGTGCTGATTTAGTCAACGGTACAATAAAGTGATTTCATCTAAATATCATACGAATTTTAGTAAATTTGCTTCTGGAATCCCGGCCTATTCTTAAACAGAATTACTGATGCCAAAAACAAAAAGGAAAAAAAGAAAAGATCTAGAGAAGAGAGAAAGGCTTGTTTGAATGGTAATTTCTAAGTAGAAACATAGAATTAAATCACGCTAGCTATATAATATAATTCTATTATTATTTTTGTTGGCATATGAAATTATGAGATAGAGAGATTTTTGTCTAAGAAAATAAATTTTTGTCTAACATATGAAAAATGCACTCTCATTTAAAGAAGAGGGAAAAACTTCCAAAATATAGACTCTTGTATTTGGGTAGTGAGATCACTTCACTACTATTTAATATTTTATTATTATTTTTTACATACTTTTTACTATTATTTATTACTATTTAATATTTTATCATTATTTTTTCACTACTATTCATAGATCATATGATATCACTTCACTACCCAAACATATAGAATGGAAATTTCGTGGGTCCCCTTTAGCCACCTAGAATCTTTCATTCTTAATGCATGTTTTACATTAATTAGCACTTAAAAATGACTCTATAACAAAATTACACTTATCCCACGTTAATCCAATTACAAAAAAAATGATTAAAATACACACATTTGACATTAATTTATTTTAACAATTCCAATACGTTACAAGATAAATATAGTTGAATATTTTTTTCGCTTGGTTGTAAACAAACTTTCGCTTTCCTTTTTAATTCTTTTATCCTTGGAAGGAAAATTAAGCTAGCTAGTTGACTTTCCTGCAATTCAGCCTAATCTCTCCTTCATCACCAGTGAGAGGTTTCATATTACTCATCTTGATCATGGAAGCACGGAAGTCTTTGGCAAAATCAGATGGGTTTGTACTGTAGTGCTTGACCAGATTATCACTTTCACTGCCAGTAATATTCTTGAAGAGCTCCTGATCAGAGTGGAAGAGACCCTTCGATTCCAGCAAAGACTTGAAGTACACATTGTCCAATATCTTTGAAGTTGCATCGAGTGGAGTTGTGTTGTTATCTCCTCCACTTAAGGGGCACCCTTTCTGTAAGGAGGATGCAAAAGTGGGGTCAATGTCGGTGTCATTATAAATCCTTCCCCGGAAGGTGATGCACCGAGCTAGTCCAATGCTGTGGCCTCCTGAGAGTGCAACGAGGTCTTTCAAGTCTAGTCCATGAGATTGGAAGTTGGAGAGAAGTTGAGAAAAGTTAAAAACTGCGGGAGGAAGATTGGTATTTGCGTCGTCCCGGCTTGCAGTTTTTGCATCCTTTCTCCCTAATGATACATTGTAGGAAAAGGAAGTACCTCCCAACTGAAATACAAGCACAGAATCTAGTTTTGAGTTTTGAATTGAGAAGTAAATTATATATAATCTGGATAAAAGAATAATTACTAGCACTCACGATTGCGACAGAGTCACGAGCTGCAACAGCCAAGATGTCTGCACAAGATACTATATTGCGAGGGCAAGCTCTGTTGACAGCATCTTTTATTTCATCGATCACCTCAAAACCCCTAAGTGAGTTGAGATTCGGAAATGCTGTTTTCTCCCCAGTAAAGTTGGCGGTGTCATCTAGCAGAACTGATCCATCGCAACCCTGTCAATGTTTCAGCCATGAGCATTCCAGGAATCAGGAATATATATTACTAACAATAATGGATGGACTCTTTGTTGTTGGAAATTGAATCTCATATCCTAGTGCCTAATGTTCACTCCATACTCCAAGTCGTAGTTTTGCAGCCAGTTGTGTCCACTAATGTAGAGAAATGCTTTAATTATAAAAAAATTCTACAAAAGTAAATATAAAAATAGACCTGATTTGATGCAGTACGTTAAATTGTAAAATTATTTTTATTATAAAGTAGATCTAAAGTATCATATGAAGTCATGTCAATATGCATGTTTACTTTTGTGATATATTTTTATGGCCATAGCTCTTCTCATTTCTGTCAAATCAAAATTAGAGTGACATTAATGAAATACGTAATATGGAAGCATCAAGAACACCTACTTCATTGTTCTAATTTAAAGATTAATGTCGTTGACCTTGACCTTCAGACATGAACGTGCCAAACACAAAATCTTGGAAAAAAGAAAAAAAAAAACATATAATTTACCTAGTAAAGCCCTCAAATGCCACGAATAATCACGTTTTATCTCGTTTAGGATACGACCAATATTTCCCTAAACACTCAGTACCGAAGAGCTTTAGTACTAAATCACGATCAGTGTGGTTAGAGCTCTATTCCAGAGTAGGAGTTTATTATGACCAAGGAAAGAGAGAAATACTTTAATCATAATAAGATGATCCCATAAAAGTAAATTTATAAGCTGATGTGAATTGATACAGTACGTTAAATTATAAAACTATTTTATTGTAAGATAAATCTAAAATGTCATACAAGCCATGTTAGAATTTGTATGTGTAGTTTTGTAGGATTTTTTTTTATAATTACTGTAGCACTTCTCAAGAAATGAGAAAGACTAGATTATGTTTGGATCTTTCATCTTCTTCAAAATTTTCATCTCATCTCATCTCATCATTACAACCTTTTCAAATTCCTATATAAAATATAATAAACAATTTAACTTTTTCAAATCCCAATACAACTTTTTCAAATTCCAATTTAACTTTTTCAAATCTTAAAACTAAAAAATAATATTTTAAACTTTAAAACAAAACACAAAATTCTCATCTCACTTTCCAAACATAATCTAACAGCTAGCAGAAAATAAACACTGGCACGTACGTAATACACAAACATGCATTTCAAATGGATTATATATAACTAGAAACACTTTTGCGTAAAAAACACCCCATGCACGAAACTTACATTAACAAAGCAGTCGTGGAAATGCATGCGTAGCAGTGATGCGCCCATGCGTGGCTCTCGATCAATAGCCTTCTTGACAACCGATTTGATTGTAGACAATGCCCGAGGGCATTCTGTCGTATAGAAAGACTCGGGACTCAGACTTGCAGACGTTGGGATCACAATGACAAGTATAAAACACAGTACAAAAGAGTAAAAAGCAGCCATGCATGCCGCGTGCTATTGTTAGCTCAATCAGGTACTTGTAAATATTTTACGTTGCTGTGCAAAAAAAAAACTCTAAAGAGACGTGTTTATATAGAGGAACTCTCACACCGCCATTACTTTGCTAGCTTGTTCCCATCATTTTCCTAATATTTTATTTCACATGGATGATGATTGATATTCTAATTAATATATATATATATATATATTTATATTTATATATATATATATTTATATATATATATATATTTATATTATTCTGATATTCTTGGTTGTATATGGAGGAGGCTCATGTTTTAGTTGAAGGGAGATATTACGACCGTGCTCCCAATTAAGTGCCGGCCAGTGGTGCAGTTTGAATTATTCTTCATGAGGAAACCGTCGATTCATGGGACTAAGCACTCGGAATCATTGACCCAACATAGATAATGATTTCTTTATTTTGGTTTTTTATCTTTCTTATTTATTATGAATTAGAAAATTTATCCTTTCTTCCTCTTTCTCGCGACGTTGCGTTCCCCGTAATCCTTTTTGTGTATGTGTGTATAAACATATGGTCAAACATATATTTATAATATTTAACATATATGATATATATACAACATGCATACACAAGTTCCAAAAAGGTTTTTTTATTATTATTTAAACATAAATGACGAATAAGCATACGTACTAGTACAGTGGTCAACAACAGCTAGGCATATTGATCATGGAAATACCATAGTATATTAATCAAAATCTTTTGGAAGGTTTCGGTGATTAAAAAAAGATTAATTCGAATTGACATTATCATACTACAAAGTATGGACGCGTCCTATTTATAAATCACTATTTGAAAGAGTAATGTTAGGTATCCCGCGCGCGTCTTCAATGCATGCAGCAAGTTTTTGGTAAAAATATAAGACTCATAAAAAAGTGAATTTTTCATAATTTTTAATGGTGGGGTTCATTTATTTTATAAAATACCCGCACGAGATTTATATATTTGGGACTTCTATATATTATTTCTCTTTCCTGTATATCCACTGTCTTTGCCATATGTTAACGTCATTAATTGCTGTTTATCATGTTGTAGTTGTGCTAGTAGTGCGTACGTAGTAGTTTTGCCGAATTTGTGTACAAAAATGAGTACTTAGTTAGTCTAGATTATTAGGTTTTTCCCCAAAATTAATTACTAGTGATCAGTGCATGACTAAATTAGAACCCCTTCTTAATTAAGTTCTCAAAAAATAACATATATTACAGTAGTGTGTGTGTGTGTATAGCATTGAATATGGATTCCTCGAATTCATGATTTGAGGAAAACGACGCCTTTTTTCAAGAAAGAGACCGACACGATTTGTGAGTCATATAAACATTTAATAATAAATTAATATAACCTGCAAATGTTTAGAACTCAAATGTACGTTAATGTTTTATACTTTACTGAATTTCTTTAAGAACTCCAATGGATCCATGTATTCCGGCACCTAACCTTGATCAGGCAATGAAGTACGTACCAAGCTATACGTACCCCAACCAACGTCCAATTAGGCTACATATATATATATAGACGTACGTACAATATTTTACGCCCAACAACATTTGATCATACGATACATGTTAAAATGGTATATTTGGTACGTATGACTTCTATTTCTTCCAATATCCTGTATATATATCATGAGAAGGCAAAATAAATTAATTCAAACGTCATCAAGGGAGGCAATTTTCTTTTTCAGAGAACCGATTGCGCTGGCTCCATTGGACAAAATCGAATCTGCAATTTTTCTGGGACAACATTGTCATTTCTCTGCACTGGTTGAAAGCTTCAAATCCATATATATCTTCTAATTACTTCCAATTAAATACCCGTTTTCCAGCCTTGCATGTATAGATGGAGGTCAATTTCAGTAATATTTGGTTTGGATCTTTTGGTTTATTTTTATTTGGAGATATTTTTTCAACTTAATTTATAATATATATATGATCTAGTTCTTTCATTTTAGATCACCTCGATCAAAGTCGAACGTGAGACATTAGGCCATCTTGATCTATCCGTTTCATATAAATGTGTCATATGCTATGGATCAGTGATCAATGTGCTTCTGTACTGATCATCTTCTTATAAAAACGACGACAACAAAAAATTAAGGCTTATATATATAGTTTTTGTGGTAATTTCTAAACAGAAACATTAAATATAGTGAGTCCCATTATTATTTTCCAAGACACAAATTAAAGGAATAAAATATGCATGGTAGAATCACAATTGCCATTTCCTTTATCCCCCCAAGAAGGAACAGTGCTTCTAGCTAGACGTTGACTTTCCTGCAATTCAGCCTGATCTCTCCTTCTGCACCGGTGAGAGGTTTCATATTGCCCATCTTGATCATGGAAGCACCAAAGTGTTTAGCAAATCTATGTGGGTTTTTACTGTAGTGCCTCACCAGTTTGTCACTTTGACTACCATCACCCTTGAAGAGCTGCTGATCAGAATGTAGGAGACCCTTCGATTCCATCAAAGCCTTGAAGTACACCGTGTCAAATCTCTTTGGTGTTGCATCGAGTGGCGCTCTGTTGTTATCTCCTCCGCTTACAGGGCACCCTTTCTTTAAGGAGGCTGCAAATCTGGGGTTAATGTTTGTTTCATTGTAAAGCCTTCCCCGGAAGGTGATGCACCTAGCAATTCCAATGCTGTGGCCTCCAGAAAGGGCTACAAGGTCTTTCAAGTCTAGTCCATGAGATTGGAAGTTGGAGAGAAGCTGAGAGAGGTTGAAAACAGGGGGAGGAAGATTTGTATTTGCGTCATTCCTGCTTGCAGTTCTTGCATCTCTTCTCCCTAATGGTACTTTGTAGGAAAATAAACGACCTCCCAGCTAAAATACAGTCAAAGAAGCTCATTAGTTTTGAGTTATGCAGTAAATATACGTACTGATTATCCTCAGGATATAAGATTTTCTAAGACAGTACTCACGATTTCGACAGAGTCACGAGCTGCAACAGCCAAGATATCTGCACATGAAACCACATTGCCGCCGCATTTTTCATTGACAGCATCTTTTATTTGATCGACCACTTCAAAACCCCTAACCGAGTTGAAATTTGGTAAGGCCGTCTTCTCACCAGTAAAGTTGGCCGTGTCGTCTAGCAGAATTGATCCATCGCAACCCTGTCAATATTCCAACCATCAGTATTTCAGAATATAGATCATTAATTAATGACGGTACACACACAGATATAGCAAGGAGTAAATCAATCCTTCTTGTTGGTTGGCTCCACTTGAAATGTTACACCATGAGACTCATGAAAAAGGTTATGCTTGATCCGGATGTTGTGTGTGATCTTACCCAAAACAGTTACCAGATCAGAGTGCTGCTCACAGGAGCGCATTTAGGTTATTCTTGATATAGATTTGGCTTATTAGCGTCTATGTTGAAAAGCAAACTATCGTAATGGCTATGTGTGCGTGTGCGTGTGTACCGTGTGTGTATACCTAACTTAATGGGTAAAGAAACACGTTTGCAAGGAAAACGACCAAAGCCGTCACATGCATATATGGAACTTACATTGACAAAGCAGTCATGGAAATGCAGGCGAAGTAGTGATGCGCCCATGCGTGGCTCCTTAGCAATAGCGTCCTTGACAACTGATTTGATGACTTCCAATGCCCGAGGGCATTTTTTCTTATAGAAAGTATGAGAACTTAGTTGTGCAGACGTAGGGGTCAAAATAGCAGCAAGAGAGAATAGTACTGCAAGTACACACAGTACAACATAAGATTGAAAAGTAGCCATGCTAGCGTATTAATTATTAGCTCAGGCTGTGTATCAAATTGATGTGAAAACAGGGAATAGGGTATGTGTTTATATAGAGGAACTCGTATAGAAACCTTACTAACTAATGTTGCGTAATATTCAAAAAAAAAAAAAAAAACTAATGTTGCGTAATTCCTTATATTGCGTTTTCAGTATTCCTTGTATTGCGACCATAATATATATATATATATATATATATATATATATTATTGTCGATTTATATTATAATTAACATACTACGTACAGAGTCAGACACAACCGCCCCCTCCCCCCCAAAAAAAATAAAGCGGCCCAAAATAACACGGTTTTAGGAAAAAGAAATGATAAAGGCTGGATATGATCGATCAATACATGATAGGAAACGGTCAACAACAATATCATCATCTTCTTCTTTCTTCTTCCTTTTTTTTTTTTTTTTTTTGTCATCAACGACAATTTCATCATTGAAAGACCATCGCAGTACATGTTCTATAATTAAAACATCATGTAAACCTACGTGTCCGCTCATACTTAAGCGGTTTTGGATTGAAGACAGAAAAATTTACGAGTCATGTTATAATTTCGAAGAGAAGCTTTTATCATTGCAAGCAAATGGATCGATCATTTTTCTAGGGTCAAAGCTAGCTAGCCTTTAGCCAAGAGCACTTATAAATGCTATCCATGAATAGCAAAACGATCCAATGGGCATAAAATGGATTTAGTATTTATTTTAGTGCTTTTGTAAAATGTTTCAGTTTTTTATTTTAATATTGCAAGGAATTAGAGATATGGTTGAAATTCGAATTGACTTGGCCGACGGAATTAATACTTGTGAGTAAAACTACAATGCATGCATATATATAGCTAGTTCTGATCAGATCTGATCGTTATTGAGAACATTTTTTAAGATTTTCTAGTTCATGAAACGACGTCCCCAACATTTTTAAAATGTATGTAAACAAAAAGTCAATTTATGTGATGGATCATAATATTATTATTATTTTGCCACTTGCTTGGAAATTCCAGAGTTGCAGTTCAATTCATCTAATTGCAAGTTCAACAAATATATATTGTACGTTGCACACCTATCTTTACTGTGATTGGTACATGCACCCGTACGTGATACGTTGTTCTTCATTGCACGCAATAACCATGTTTCTAACATACCACAGCTAGATATATGTACACTTGCACATGACCGGCCCCCCAAGTACTGTTTTTTTACCGTTCTCTTAATAGTTAATATCTAATTAAGCTTAGTTGAGGGCAATTATTCAAACAAGTATGATATATAATCCTCCCCCTCGGCCGGCCCGGGCCAGTTTTTCTCAAATAACGGGCGGCATTACTTTTGCAAAATGCAAAATCAGTAAGCATATGGACCTCATCATCTGTAACATCTATATATACGCAGACTATATATGCTACAAAACTTAGGGAAAATATATACTATACGGCCGGAGGAGTTTTACGCGTAAGCATTGAGTAATAATTAAAAACAGAAATGAGTGATTAATCTCATGTAAATGGTGGAGCAGGTCAAATTTACATGAGTAAGTAGTGTATATATAGCATTATTGAGCTTAATTAAACTCATGGTAAACTCGATCCTTTTTTGTTCGATCTTAATTCCCAAGATTAGCGAGGGGTATATTAAATTATGAGAACCCCATCTAAATCGAACTCTCAAGAGCAGCAGATCATCATGTAACCACAAATAGCCCACGTACATTTTCATATAGCATTTAATTAAGGAATAGATATATTGGATATATTGGGTACTTGGGACTTGTATTTTCATATGTCATCAATAGATCAACAAATTCAAATATATATGCAATATGCACCTTACTTAGTTTGCCAGCGGCTAAAACTAATCTTAGAAGAGAGGCCAGGCTAAAGAGTCTGATCTTACACTGCAACTCTTAAGGCCTCGTTTGGATGTTGGAATGTACTGAGATCAACTCAATTCAGTCTAATTTTAAGTTTAGTCTAATATCCAAATACCTAACTCTCAAATCATTACGCATCACTCAACTCAAAATATCTTTGCACATAAGACTCATAACTTCTTTCAACTCAACACCTCTTTACAAGCAGAACCTATAACTTTTTTTAACTTTCTATAAATACATTTAAACTCATCTTAACATCCAAACACATCTAAACTCATATTAGGTGAATCCCACAAAACTCATTCCATCATCTCAACTTACTACCAATCATAAAGAACTCAACTCATCTCACTCAACTCAACTCAACTCAACTCAACATTCAAACGAGGCCTAAATGGACAAAAAGGAGGCACACACCACGATTTCATGCAATATAGAGAACATATTAATACGTCCAAGGGTGGCATGCAGTATCTCCAGAGAATCAATTAATGCAGGTTCCATGGCAGCAAAGAACCCATAACACAAGGAGGTGGGGTTATTCCTACCCCAAATCCTGCCTTCTAGATTACCACAATTATCAAAAGCGACTTTAGGCTCGAAAGCTAGAAAGAACTCGTGTTTTAACTTTGATCGATGTAGAATAGAAGCGTGTACGTCAAAGAAACAGGGGAAAGCAACTGGGAATTAAATCCTGCTTCTACGTTAATACCGCAATAATAAAAAGTGATTCAGCGACTTGAGACTCAAAAACTAGAAAGGACTTGTGTTCTAGTTTTGATCAAAGTCCAGACTCGAACGCATGTTATTCAGAAAATAAAATGGGTCGTGGTTATATAATCCTGAAATTTGATGATTAAAGGGACACTGAGTGGACTATGAGGTTACTGGCAGAGCTCGATGAATAAGGCAACGACTTGTCATTGTGGATGTCATCATCTGCTTCTCCTAGCTAGCTTTCTCGATGCTCTACGAAAGTAACGAATATGATTGGCTTATCTTATTTTACTACTAAAATCTTAGGCACCATGAAAAAGAACTGAAGTAGGGGGTTTCCCATTGGAAGGCTCTATTAAATTGGCCTGTTGAATGCACAAGATTAGATTTGACTTACTTGTAGGGAACGAACAGAGTTTTGCTACACATAAGTCGATGTGTTAACACACCACTTATAGTGGGACCCATTATAATTTAAAAAATCAAAATCAAAATACCAATCATTTTTTAGCATAGCTGATGTGGAAAGCTTCCCCTTCAGCGGTGTCCTAGGTATGTAAAAAATAAAGCTTCTAAATAGATTTTCTTGAACAATAAAGGAAGAGGCACTCACAAATTACAAATGGTAAAACTAAATAACTTTGCAGTTAGATCATGCTTGGTGAATGTTGTGGATCGCCGCACTGACACTTTTACAATCAAACTCCATGGTCTTCATCCAGTTCTCAAAGTCTCCAATTTCCTATCAAACAAACAAATGCCGCACCGAAACTCAGTATAACCACAACTGAATGACAAGCTCAAGATGCACACAAAAAATAAATAAAACCACATCTGAAACACAGGCACAGGGACATAACCATTTAAAAGAAAAATAACTTACTCGAGAATTCTTAAAAGCCTAACAATTATTTATCATACAAATTATTCAAATTCTTCTTTATTCTTTTTGTTTCAATATCTACCGCAACATAGTTATTCCTTACTTCAACATTTACAATAATTTTTTTGGGTAAGTGAGAATACACTCATTAAAGGAAACCTATACCCTTCATCCACAGCATAACAACTAACAAGCTCATAAAAAGTGGATTTGAGAAACAAAAAATACCCACTAAAGGAAACACAGCACCTGCTTAACACAAGCTCAAGAGAGACTATTTTTTATTTTATAAATAAAAATATTATATATATATCAAAAGGAGAAACCAAGTATACTGAATGTATACAAGAAAACACATTGCCCAAAATGACCCAAAAAATCCCTAATGACCCAAAAATCCCAGAAAACACCAGACCCAACCCCAACCCCTTGTTTCTTCTTGAACTAAAACTCTACCCGGACACTCAACCCCAATCCTTTGATTCCCGTCTTCGCAATGCCCTCCCTTTAGACTTTTTTCTAGTTGAGCTACCACCCTTAGCGTCATAGTTGATTGTCCAAAAAAGATGTTGCAACTTTCTGTTTTTCTTGAAACTTGATTTAGTCTCAAGCGCGTGGCTTGCCTCTATCGTAGTGATTAGTTCTTTAAATTGGTCTTCACATCCTCCGTGTGAAATTCTCACAAACTGCTGAATCTCGTTAATTTGGCAGAATCCAATCTGCTATTGAAGGAAGAGAGACCAAGGGAGCAACGTTATCCCCATACACAATATCCAACTACACTCCCAATTCTAGACATTCATCTACACAAGGCACTAACACCAAACTCATTGATTCTCTAGCAACTCCATTGGTTCTCTGCAATGGTATCAGGGTCCCCATTGGAGATTCTGGGGCAACAGCAAGTCCCTTCACCTCTGGGGTGATAGCAGATCCTACATCTCCTTCATACCTCAACAGTACCAACTCTGACAAGGGAGTCATAGTTTCTTCGGGGACCAAGGGTGTAATACCGACTATCAGTCTATCCTGTGTTACATGAAGCGAATGACATTCTATAACTGATGTCTCTACGCCGTTACCCGATGTAGACCCCCGCTTCAAATAATCCAGATTTTCTTTTAACCTGTCATACTCTTCTGGATTTGGTTATAAAGACTATAACCATGCCATTGTGACTCACAAACTGCCTCGCGCATACACAACCAGCCCGCAAAACCATAACACAAGAAATAAGAACAGCAGTCCCAACAATATCCAACACATTCCGACAACCTCTCATTCTTCACAGCAGAAGCCAACCGTCCAAGTAGCAACCCTCAAAACCAACACAAAACAAGAACCAAGGTCCATCAAAAACAAGAGGCCTCCACCCTCGTAAGCTAAGCACCTCAAAAAATAAGGCAACCTTACCAACTCAAAATACTTTATAATCCTGAACCCTACAACAATTTACAATGCTCCAAGTTTTAGGTAAGGCAGAAAACCATGGACATGGTTAATGCTAGCATTCTAACAAGATGCAATATATTCCGATAGACAATGATTAAGCTGTACATCTTGAGATTTGTCTCCTTCCCCAAATGAGTACACAAAGGCAGCCAATGATAATCTTAAGGCCTAATCTGGATAGAGATATGTTTCAATCTCATTACATCTCATCTCATCCCATATTATCTTAATATCCAAACACCACAAACACAAACAATTTTCAATTTCAAATCTTCAACTTTTTCATCTAATCATTACCTAATTATTAGAACTTTTCCAAATTTCCAAACATAACACAAAGACAATTTAACTTTTTCAAATCCCAAAACGAAAATAATATTCCTAAATTTTATTCTAACGATATTTTAACTTTATAATATTTTTATTCAACGTTTTCTCTCTCCTTTCCCAAAATCCCATAAAACATTTTAACTCAAACCATTTCTAACTCATATCATCTCAACTCAAATATCTCACTACTAATCAGTAATCACAAACCATCTCATCTCAAGATTCTCAACTCACCATCCAAATCAGGCCTAACTGTTAGAGGACTTTCCTTAAATTGATTGGACATCCAAGAGCAAGAGACTGCCAAAAATGACAATCAAAATAGAACTATCATAGACTTACCAATATACGAAATTTTTTATGAAAGGAAACAGATGCAAATGCCAAATGTCGGAGATAATATCAAATTAAGGGGAGGTTTGCATAGTGAGTTGAAAGTTAAATAAATATCGTTAGAAAATTATTTTTTAATATTATTTTTGTTTTGGGATTTGAAAAAGTTGAGTTGTTTATTGTATTTTGTGTGTGAGTTTGGAAAAATTGTAATGGCTAGATGAGATGAGATGAGTTGAAAGACTCTCTCAATCCTAAGAAGGCCTAAGACTCTTGATTTAAAATTATGTTGATATGTTTATCTTGATTTGATTAGTATTAATCAAATCAAAGTTGATTAGAATACTACCTAGATTAAGTTGATGTATATTACTTTGATTAGAACACTCTCTTATTTCTCTTGGCCTCTTTCTCTATAAATAGGGGTCTATGTCTTGTATTTATGAACACTTGAGAATAGAAAAATTTGTAGCCCTCAAAGTTTCTCTCCCCCTTCTCCATCTCCTATCCTTTTTTCTATTTTATTATTTTATTTTATTTTCACCATTGTATGAGAGCCACAGGTTCCTGTGGACTCTTTCCGTAATTTTTACAAAAAAAAATTTTACCCGGCAAGCCTGTCAACGCTAGGGTAATTTTTTCAACGTTATTTTTCGACAAGCATGTCACCACTCTATGCTTTCCAACCATCAACCAAATTTCAGAATTAAGTTCGCATGGTATATATCATCTGATCTATGAAATACCCAATCCCATACGCCGTCACATGCGCCGCCACGGGCCACCACAACATTCGACTCTCAACACCATCGTCAGCCACCAATATTTTCTTTTTCAAAATTTTAACAATATATTTTTATAGAATAGCCACTGACCAGTTGAACGAGCCAAAAATTGACACTAGTAGATTCCCGCTGACCAAAGGTTCTATACCGCCATCAACGCACTGGCCAAATTCCCACTCGTAGGGCCATAGTACCTGACACGTGTCGGCATTACAAGGTGCCACCTCAGCAATGGTTCCTGCATTAGCGCCACGTTAGCCTTGAACATTGACTTTGGTCAAGGTTCTTCCTACTCAATTTTTCAGGCTGGTTTCATATTTTCGGTCTATGTTTTACATTGAACTTCTCCCAATGGCTAAAATTTCTCCTAATTTAGACAATTATGCCTGGTCTCACATCCATTCATCTAGAGTATCCTTAATGGTTGTGAGTCTTTTTCTTTTTACTGGGTTTCGGCCTTCTAATATTGGTCTTATAGTTGACCATGGTCACATACAGCCCATTGTTGGTCATAGCTTCAAAATTGATGTTCCAGTTGTCAGTCACTTCATCACCAACACCATTTTCATCATCTCATCGGCAATCAATCAATGAATACGAAGGCTACACTCAAATTTCAAACTCAAGATTTCAAAGTTTTCCATCTTAAGTTTGGGGGGATGTTGGAAATAATATCAAATTAAGACTCTTAATTTGAAATTATCTTGATATGATCATCTTGATTAATTAGTATTAATCAAATCAAAGTTATTAGAATACTACCTAAATTAAGTTAATGTACATTACTTTGATTAGAAAATTTAATACAGAATCTGTTTCAATGGTTTATGCCTAGTATTCATGAACACTTTAAATAAAAAAGATTTAGCTCTCAGTCTCTCTCCCCACCTTCTCTTTTCCTTCCCCATCTCCTTATCTATTTTCTATTTTATTATTTTATTTTCATCATCAATAATAGTAAGAAAGGGAACAAAAATAAATAAAAGTGGTACCCAACCTTGATAGCGGTGTTGACAGCACGAGTGGCGGTAAGCCAGTGATCGGTCTGCTTCATGAAGCGGGCAATCGTCGCAGCCAGAGCTCGGATTTCGAGCTCGATTCGCTTCTGGTTGACGAATACCTCTTGTACTCCACCGTTCACGGCGTCCACCAACAGATCTGAAACTCGCGCAGCGTTTCGAATCGCATCTTTCTTCGCTCTCTCTGTCCCGATTAGATTACAAACAAAATGAAAAAGAAAAAATGTGGCGTTTGGGGGAAATCGCAAATTCCATCACAGATTTTCAGATTCAGGAACTGACCCGTGTGGTCGCGGAGTCCGATAGAGGCTTCATGATGATGGTGGATAAACTGGAGCAGAGAAGCTTCCAGGCCACCTGGATCCGCGTTTGGCGTCTCGGAGGATGAGGAAGAATACGGCGAGCGCGTACGCGCCAGGGGAAGCTGGGGTGAATACATGTTAGTTGCTCCGAACGCCTGTCGCACTTGACGGGAATAAAACACGAGCGATTGATTGTAAACTTATCGCATTTTAAAATTCTGCTAACATTTCTTCTTATTTCCTTCTTAAATATAATTTAAATACAAAATTTTTAAATTAATCATTATAATTTGTCAAATTAATTATTACAATTTTTTAAAATTTTAAATAAAAAATAATTCAATTTTTTTAAATCTTCAAATAAAAATTATATTATAAAATTATATTTTAACACTATTTTAATTTTTTAATATTTTTTATTTAATTTTTTTTTTATTTTTTTAAAATTTAAAAAATACTCAACTCAAATTATCTTATTATTAATCGTAAACTATCTTATAATAATTCATAAAATTTTTATTTCATCTTACTCCGCAAAAGAACTCTGAAAAAAATAACATTTACAATCTATGATAACATTCCAAGAACAAGCAACAGCTTGACTATTTAATTAATCAAAATTTAATCTTATATTAGATTATTCATCTAATTTTTATATAATTTTCTATCTATTATTCTTTATCTTATTTTAAAAATCTAATGGTCATAATTTATTTTTTAATAAAATAAAAAATATATTTTTACCTAATTTTCCAATAATCTTATTTTTCTATATCTAACAATTTTTAATTTTATCTAATACAATAATATAATATAAAAAATTAAAAGAAAAATGAAAGGATGTTCGATTATTTTTTCAAGTAAAGCGAGAAAATAAGAATATATGGCTACAGTTCCAATACAGTCCAAACCACCATAGATTAGATAATGGGAAAATGAACTCTTCATCCGGTTTCTTATCACACGCCACACGAAGGCTGATATGGCAAATTCGATTTACTTACATTCCATGTCAGTGGCTAAATCCCTATCCCTCTCCCCCCTTGAATCCCTAAGGAAAAATCTCTCTCCCCCCATGACGATTTCATCTTTCCCATATGAGAAATACCTCTCTGCGTGAGTCCCCAGTTGCGATCTGAGATATCATCACTAAACGTCGTGACGGTTTCATCTTCCCCCATCAGAAGTTAACACTCTCCCCCGGACGGTCACAATCTGAGAAATCATTCCCCATCCACCCATCAATCTGAGCAATCCCCACCCATCGATCTAATAATCGCTATGAGATTCCGATCTTTTCTGATTTTCCGTTGGCTATAGCCATGGGATCTTGGATAGTTCAAGAGTGCATGGTTTTGTAGCTAGAGCTCGAGGGCTATTCACTCCCTCTCAATGGATGGATCTAGAACACTAGGCATTGATCTACAAATGCATAACTGCAAATATGCATGTACCTAACTTGCTCATCCCAATTAGAAAATCCCTTGATTCTTTTGGGTTCTCTACTTTTCTTTTGTTGCAATGAGTTAAAAATTCTGATTTTGGAGGTTGCCATATTCAATAGAAAGTAGACAAAAAATACAAAAGCAAAAAAAAAAAAAAAAACTTCCACAGCTGTGATTTTTGGTGCTTGATAAATAAATAAAAACCCAAACTTTATCCAACAAACAAGCACTAATCTGGAGGCTTATAACCATCATTTGTTTTCAACCATGGATGCTTGAAAAAAACTTACAAGGCATAAGAAAAACAGAAAATAATAGATTTTTCAGGAATAAAAGTGAAAGAGAAAACATATGTGAGTCGGTCGTGGTTGGGTTTCGTCGGTCGGTCAGAGCTTTCTCGTCGAAGATTCCAGACAGTGGCAGTGAAGGTTGGTAGAGGAAGAAAGTTGGGGGGGGGGGGGGGGGGAGAACCAAATTCTCCATACTACTCTACTTTGATTTGGGTATGGTATGGGTTAGGGGGTAAAACTAAACTCAACATTTAGTTAAAAAAATAAAAATAAATAAAAGTCACATCACCAGTTTCGTGTGATGTATGTGAGATAAGGCAGATGGGTAGCTTTACTCTAATGACTAACTAGATGAAGTGCTTAGGCCAAATCTAAGGACTTCTATTCATTTATCATTAGCACGTTATATTTTTTTGTTGCATATGTATTTCATTATGTTAATGTCTAAAAATTAGCGCAACAGGTCAGAATGGGAGAAAGAATCATTCTCAAGTCGCTGAGACTATTCATGCCTCAATCGGTGTAGTAAGTACATACATAACGGTAAGTAGTAAATAAATACATAAAAAATAAGGAAACAATGACACACAAATTTACATGGTTCGGCGTAATGCCTAAATCTACGGGGGTTTGGGGAGGGGTGAATCCACTATAATATGCTTATTTACAGTCTCTTATAATCTCTCTTATTCGTTGTACAATGGAGATCTAGTCACTGGAGTCCTTGCTGAGAGGTTGAAGAAGCCCAAAAGTTGAAGTCAGTCCCCCCCTAAAAGTCATCTGGAAGCCCCATTTATCCTCTATTCTTCGCTTGCTTTATGTCTCATATTCTCTCTTTTACCTCACATTTCCACATTGCCTCCTGACACCATTTTCCTTCTTTAGCTCTTTGTCATCTCCTTCCTTCTTTCTTTCTTCCTTCTTGATAAGTCTCCTCATATTGGACTAGGCTTGTAAACCCAATACGGACTTATATTTTATCCTCTCCACATTTATTAATATTATATTGACAACTTCCCCTTTGATACTTACTATAAATGAAGAACATCATAACAAATTATTCAGTTTCAAAAGTTTAGAAAGTAATAAACTCAAATTAAAAGAACAAAAATCAATTTATTTTTTATTGATAGTTCATAGACTGATTAAGCAGTTCATAAATTTAATCATCATCGGGATTGTTTTTTTGCAATTGTTATGATATATGTGTAAGAGTACATTTGAATTTCATGTTAAGTATTGTTAAACTCAAGGTCTCAAACATCATATAACTCTCCATTTATGAGTTTTGATAATAACAATTCAAGTATAAATGAGTCTCAAGTTGTCCACATAATACTAAGGACATCAACAAATCAAGCATGAACACGAAAATGAACAAACTTGCAAATGAAGTTCTAAGAATATTTTTGTACATCTCTTTCATATTCAAAAAAGGGTTAAGGCTTAAAAATATTTTTAATATACTTATGAAAAATTATTTTGCATTTTTCACACATGCAAGATAAGTTAATAGTTTGAAATTTGAAAAATTATTGATTATCATTTTTCAAAATATGCATGATATGATTAAATGTTTGAAATTTGAAAGATGGTTGCTTAAATTTTTCACGTGTACATGATATGTTTGAAATTTAAGATGACTGATTGTCTCGTTTAAAAAATGATTGCATGATATATGTTTGAAATTTGAAATTTGAAGATGAAACCATATATGTCTATAAATAGGTCATTTGAGATCTTCAAAATAACATATCAACTACAAGTTTTATAACATTCATTTAAAAAAACCTTTCAAAATCTCCTTTCTAAGTTTTGAGCCTTAACAATTGTTCATTTTGAGAGAGATATAGTTTGCATCTTACTGTTTTCACTTGATTCATTGAGGAGTATACTCTGATAACTTATCTATTATCAATTGTTGTATAAACAGAAAAAGGGTGTGTGTAACTCTTATCAATGTAATAGAAGTTCTACATGGAGATTGAATAATGAATTTGTAAATTCTCAAAAGGTAGTTTGAGGTAAGGACATAGGTAGTGGGACTCAACCTTGTTAAAATATTGGATTTGCTTCTCTCTTACCTTTATTTTTTATATTTACGGATGCTTAGTATTTTATTTACTTAGTATTTGATTATAATTATTAATTTTTTTAAAAACCCAAATTCAACCCATCTTGGTCAACAGTATAATATGGTTTAGTTAAAATTCACAAAGCTAATAAAATCTTTGGGATGGATTGACTTCTAGTTGAATTGGTAAGTTCCCACTTTGTAATCACAAATGGGAGGTTGAAGTATATTAATTGAGTGATACTAGATCCGCTATCTCTCCAGATGAGTTTTTTTCTCTCTCTTCGTAAAGACCTTTCAAGAAAACCCTTCCTTCCCTTTCGATAACCTCCCATCTCCTTACCCTCACCTCTCCTAGATCTAAGTCATCCCCTGTATACACACACCAACTTAAACACCCTTCATTTTTTCGAGGAACATGGAGCAAGATCTCCTAAATATTGATCTCTTCATTTCACAAACGGAAGCTCTTACATGGGAAGACCTCATTCTAGAACTAGTTGTGGAAGAAGCCAAAATAATCTCAAGCCATGCTCTCATAGGTAAACTATTCTCATAAAACTCCTAAACAAACATACATTTCACACCATCATAAAGGTTGTTGGGAGTTTTATCCTGGGGCTCATCATAAAAGACCTAGACACCAACACCTGCCTATTCACCTTCCTTACATCCCAAGACAACAATCAAGTTTATAATCAGAGACCATGGAACTTCAAAGGGTTCCACATGATCCATCAAGAATGGCAACTAAGGCCAAGTCTCTATGAAATATACTTTAGGCACTCGACATTTTAGGGTACAGATTCATGGTTTGCCTTTGGAGATGATGACGTTAAGAAATGTTGATAAATTGGTAGTGATGGGAAACTTGCTAGAAATTGATCCCATAATAACCTCCAACATCACCACCAGGAGATTTCTAAGAATTAGGGTTGAAGTAGATACCACCAAACCTTCGACCGATGGTTTCACCCTTCCAAGACCCAATAGAAGCCTAGCAAAAATACCTTCAAGCATAAAAGGCTCTTTGAATTTTGCTATTTGTATGGATGTCTCGGACATGTTCATCAATCTTGCCCCATAAATCATGGTAATATCACTAAGCTCACATACATTCAATGGTTGAGGGCAGAAAATCAGGAGCAAAGAAAAATCACAGGAACTGAAGAGCCAGCAATGGACCCTGTTTAACTAGAACCACACCTCCTCCTATCAGGATCAGAGAGTCACTACCCCAGGAAAACCCCATTGAAACTCATTTCCATATTGAGAAACAAACAATGCCCCAACTGCTTACTAAAGGAAAATGGAAGATTATCTTCGAGCCTAATGAAGAAAAGAAAAGCCCATCTTTCCATTCCAACTCCATCAGAACCTCGGTTGGAAGTAGCAACTCCATTATCAGATACATCCCTATTCATCTTCTCCCAGAAAGCCAGCCATGCAAAATCACAGAAGTCCCATGCAGATCACTGATTACACGTGGCAAAGATCAAAGGTACCAGTCATTCACCATAACAGAATTAAATGGTAGTCGAAAGGTGGAGACAGGAAATCAAATTAGCCAACTTTCTCAGTTGACCAACAAAGCTCCTTTGCACAAGTGGCACTGACTGATTATTCCAAAACCCACACCGACAATGAGTCTCTGCAGCCACCTCCCCAAATGGAAACATCCCATTTAATTCCTTCCATCACTTATCAAAACCAATATCCAATGATGAAAATGCCCTCATTTGCTTATCCCAAAGCCTCTATTTTCAAGAAAATAATAGCCCATTTTCATAATACCTCAAGCCTAATACCAAATCAGCCTATCTGGAAAAACCCAATGGAAATGCAAGGCCACAAAGTATCTCTTCTTGTTAGCCCATTAGGAAAGGCCTGCATAGCACTCAACTCATTCCCATTAGAAAGAATTCTAGCCCAGTCTCTACGAGAAAGCCCACCCGCAACAACAAGCCCTTCCTCAGTACTACAGTCACTATGGTTCCATTTGAAGAGGATGAAGACTCTAACAAAAGTTCTCCTAATAAGATCAAGAAAGGAAAGCAGCGAGCAGAGTCACATGAGGAGGCACCAAATGTTCAACCTGCAAAGGCAACTGGGAAGAGCAACGGTGTTGTTATGTGCAACACAAGGTGTAACACCCCGCCTAAAAAAGGTCCTTAGGCCTTGACCTTAGTAGCCTTAATCCTAGTTAATTAGGAGTTGAGTTATTTGAGAATAAAAACATTTGGATATTTGATTTGGCAAAAAGGAGGTATACTTTGGGTTTAGAAGAATTATTAGGAAATTCTAGTGCAATATTGATTTTTGAGGAAAATGAAATTCTTAGAAGTTGATTGGAGAAATTTTAGTGATTTATTAATTTTGAGAACAATAAGCTAATAGGCCCATAAGGGAATGACACATGGCACATTCGATGATTGCCACAACAATGGGCTAAGCAATTTGGGTAAAATTCTTGATGGATTTAGGAATGCCCAAGATATTGGTTTATTAAGGGCCCATGCTTTTTAGGTATAAAGGCTTAGAGAAACACTAAGGCATTAGGCCCAACTTGATGGACACTAGGCCTAACTTAGTAAGAGTGGAGATATTAGGCTCTTAATTATAGGTTAATACTTACATTAAGGTTGATAGTAGGATTTGCATTAATCATGATACTTAGTGTTAATGAGCTAAGGATTAGAGAGGCAAGCCTATTAGTAATTTTGGTGAGGCTTTTTAGGACTTTAGAGCATTCATGGCCAAGCCTAAGAAAATTTTGAACCAAGCCTTTAGAAATTCAAGACTAGTTATAGCCCAACTATAAGAAAGGCATAAGGCATTGGGCCAAACTTGGTATAGAATGGACCCATAGCCCAATTAGGTCAAGTCAAATATTTTCAAGCTCAATTTAGTAGATCTTGAAGTTTCCTTTTAACTTTACAAATCTGTAAAATGATACTCTCTTATTCATAATCCAGGAGCCCTTAAATCATGAGCCCATACATTTGGCCCTTTTAAACTCACATGACCCAAAATCATGTTTGGACTCATTTTACCATTCAAGAACAAATGCCCAATACACCATATCATTGGTTTTTTTAAACCTAAATCACACTCAAAATACCCAAATTAAGTTTTGAAAAAGGTCATTAACCATCATACTTAAGGTTAGTGCACTTTAAGCCATGATTTGAAGCTTAATCATACTTAATCTTTTCTTAAACTTTTTAATTCAAATTTTCTTGAATTAATACTCCCTTAAAACTTGATTCAGGCCCTATTAATGATCTAACTAAACCAACCCATATGTTATTATGAAAAATTTCATAACAAGCCCAAACTATGTTTCAATCGGTTTTGTGCATTGTCCTTTGTAATCCTTGGACTGTTTTGCCCTTGGGCCCAACATTTTTATGATTTTTCTTCAAGGTTAATATGGTCCTTAAATACCTCATGAGACCCTCCCAAAATTAGTTTGATCCTTGGACGAAATTACTTGCACAAACCAATTTCTTGAACCAAACCGGGTGCACCTTGATTTAGTTTGTGTTGTAACCGATTGAGTCAAGTTTGAACCAGCCTCCTGCCATGGTTTGCACCAACACCACACGCCACCTCCTTCTCCACCCAATCACCAAGAAGTTCTATGACCATCATGAAGGATTTTGACTCATTTTTGTTGCCCAAAAACATCCAAAACCGAACTGATTTTCTGCCACCACAAAACTACCTCCATCCACCTGTTTTTAATGGTTGTTTGATGGTTTTTCTGCCACCCAAATGATGCCCCACGACCAGACTTGCCTTCTAGGATCAATGTAGCAACTGTGAGGAGGAAATTATGGTGGTTTTAGGCCACTATTCCCCCTGTACAAGTTGACCTAAGCTCATGCAAGCAAATCTGAAAATTTTCCAAATGTGAGCACCTCCCACTTCACCCAATCACCAAGCACCCAAGCCAACGCCCCTCACCCCCTAACCTCCTATAAATACTTCCCTCCCTTTCTCATTTCACTCACACCATAGCTTCAAGCATCCTCTTGAGTCTTGAGAACATTTCCCCCTCTTAGAGATCAAAATAGTGCAAACCAAGTGAGTTTTAGTGAGTTCTTGAGTATTCTTGTGTAAGGCAGTTTAGAGTGCTTGGAAAGCCATGAAATTTGTAAGTTTTCTTCCTTCTGATCTTAGCTAGCATTTCAAGCTTTGTTTCCAAGTGTTGGTATAAAATTTGGCTGAGTTTTGGGGAGGTATGATTCTTAATGCAAAACCGAGTCAATTAAAGGAATGATTGAATGTTTTAAAATAGAAATTTAGCTATGGCATGTACTAAATATGATTTTATATGATCTATCATTATCCTAACATGATTATGGAAGGTTAAATTTGTGGCTAGAAGCATGCCATGATAGGTTGTAAATCTATCTTGTTTTGATCTTCAAGCATTGATCAGTTTTAAACATATTGGTGATTAAGGATTTCTTAGTTTTGATTAAGTGTTGGGATGAACTTGATTACTCAAGGATTAGGTTTAATAATGTGTCTAAAAATTTTAGTGATCATTAGTGGTTAAAGAAAATCTCATATGCATGCATTCATAGGGATCAATAGTTGAAAATATACATAGACATCAACTAGGATGCATGCCACGGGTTGGGACTAATTAGACAACTTCTACTTTGAATTTTGAAAATCTAAGGGTATAGATGGTTTTAGAATGCCAAAAATATGTAGTCCATGAAATTCGGTTAAATTTGGAGTTCGTTTGCAATTAGTGAAAATTTAGGGCTTAAATGTCAATTTTTGAAAGTCTAGGGATATTCTTGTAAATACCCAATTTTTTAAGCATGTGACATTTTTATCATTTTTGCATATTACATTTATAAATGTCATTTTTGCATGAAATTTACTATATAGGCACATGTCATGAGAAATATTTTCCAAAACATAGCATGAAAATCATTTTGTCACGACCCCAAAGGCCAGGATGGGGAATTAGCCTGGTGGAACTCCTCTGTTCACTCTGGAGTGTTTAATAATGGAGTGGTAACTCCTGAGTTGATGAAAAATAATCAACAGGTTTCGTATGGGTTCTTTTTAAAGAACACCAGAGCGAAGTCAACATGTTATGACATCTAACACTGGTGGGTGTACATGTTATGAATTTTATGATGTTATCTTATATTTATCAATGCATTGAAAATGAGTTTATAGACAACGTAGTTTCAACGTGAGTTGTACTACGGTCACCGGCAGGTACTCACAGTGCATATGGGGAACTGTGACGTTACCACACGTTATGTTATTAATTAAGATAATGATGTAAGTCTATGATGATGAAAGTTTATGATAAAATTTTTATGAAGAAGTTATGTTTTCTAAAAAATGATGACGAAATTACTTACTGAGTAAAAACCCGTGTCTCCATATTTTTAAAAAATATTGAGAAATCTGGATGGAAGACATGCATACTGATTTTCTGCATCTCATGCATTGCATATTTATCATTTTTCATGATTGATTTATCTTTGTGCCAATTAGTTGTTTAATTTAATGAGATTTCGAGTAAATCTTACCCTTTTATGAGATCACTATAATTCTACTCGGAATGATAAAAGTTGTGTCAGGAATCAACCAAGAAGAGATTAATGGAGCACTGGATCCGCATGTTTGAGAAGGAACCAGATTTTGTGAGGAAACTAGATTTAATGCTGATGTTTATAGTCTGAGTCTTTCATGTTATAGATCGCATGAAGAGAATAATATGACTTTGTATATAAGTCTATGCTATATTGATATTTTGAACTCGATAATTTTCTAATGAAGTTGGGATGATTTTAGTTATTCTAGCATATCTTACATTTTAACCTTTTATTTTTGCTGCGATTATTGCATATTGCTAGTTGCATACTAGGATGCATTGCATATTAACTGTCATGAACGGGAGTATGTAACCTTGTGTTGTATGTCCCGACGCTCTAAGTCTCTACTTCATCCCAAACGGGGATTGGGCGCGTCACACAAGGAAAAACATATACTCCACATACAAGCATCCAGAAGAACTTGATTTAGGTAATGAGACTCAGTCCCCAACTATGACTCTTTTCCTTTTCAATCCAATGACCGATATGGAAGGGTCCAAACTACCACCATCTATTTCATGAAACTTTTGAGATGGAATTGCCGAGGGATAGGCCGTCCTCATGTAATTAGAAATATTAAGGTCTGCATTAGGAATCACAATCCAGATGTAATTTTCCTCTTAGAAACTCTTGTGATGCATGTAAATACTACTAATATTGTGCATAGACTAGGATTTTTCCATTTTGTACATTTTCCCCATCTGAGAAATGGGGAGGACTTTTGTTTATGTGGCGTCCTGGCTTGGATGTCAAACTTGTATACATCTCTAATAATATTATAGCTATTTTAGTGTACTCTGATCCTTGGCATAACCCATGGTTGCTCAACCTTGTGTATTGTCATGCCCAAACCATGAAAAAGCAAGCCTTTTAGGATCTCCTTAACAATCTAACTGATGCATATCCTGGCCCAATGTTAGCAATTGGTGATTTCAATTCTATTTCAAAAAATAGGCATGGCCCCTGTAAACAATAGGGAGAGATTGGACAAAGGAGTCATGAACCTACAATGGAACAACCTATTCCCTAATGCCTCCATAAAAACTTAATAAGGCTAGCCTTTAATCATTCTCCTATGTTTCTTGACACCACAAACTCTCAAAACTCCCCAAATTCCTTCAAATTCGAGGAGGTTTGGATAAGAGACCCCTCAAGTATTGAGATTGTAAAGAAGGCCTGAAGCGCTACTATCACTGGTATCCCTGCCTGTATTTTAATCAGGAAACTAAAAGCCACAAAAGCTGCTTTAAAATAGTGGAATATTAATAGCTTTGGTCACACTCAATCTAACATAAAAAATTCAATCATGCTCTCAATGAAATCCAAACTCAGCCCCTAACTCAAACCTCCACCTTGCTGGAAGATTGTCTAAAGAAAAGCCTTAAAGAACAACTTAGAAGAGAAGAATCCATTTGGTGCCAAAAATCTAGGATCACTAGGTTAACCACCTTAGATCTTAATACCAAATTCTACCATGCATCAAATTCTATAAAAAGAAGAAGAAAGAATAGTATTGAGTGTCTCAAAATAGGACCGACAAATGGACATCTGATCTCACCATCATCAAACATAAGTTTCAAGAACATTTCAAAAAATCCTTCACTTCTTCCAATCCTGAAATCACTAAGGAACTTGTAACTCTTTTCCCTAATAAAAGAACAAGCTCTGAAAATGATTTTCTTTGCCAAATACCCTCGGAGGAAGAGATTCTAAGTACTCTTTAGCCAAACTCCCTCTTTAAAATCTCCGAGTCCTGATGGTTTCATTAGTCTCATTTATAAGTACTACTGGGATGTAATCAAAGTGGATATGTTAGCTGCCATAAAAAACTTCTTCACTCAAGGTAAATTGCTCAAGGAATGGAATCACACAAACATTGCTCTTGTTCCTAAATCTAATAATCCTAATGTAGTTCAACATTTTTGACCTATCAGCCTCTCTAATGTCTATTAAAAAATTATTTCCAAGATTTTTACAAACTAACTTCAAATTTTTCTCCCAAACATCATTTCTCCTTACCAAACAACCTTTGTTCCTAGTAGACTAATACAAAAAAATACAATCCTGACTTAAGAAGCATTCCATTGTCTGAAAAAAAAGAGGCAAGAAAGGTCTTATGGCCATTAAAATTGATATGAAAAAGGCATTTGATTACATGGAATGGTCATTTCTTCTTTCTATTTTCCAAATTCTGGGATTCAACCAAACTTGGATTAATTGGATTGAAGAATTTATTACTTCTATTACCTGTTCCATCATCATTAAATGCTCCCTTACTAGCTTATTTCATCCTTCACGTGGTGTAAGACAAGGACCCCATTGTCCCTTTTTCTGTTTATTATGGGAAGTGAAGTAATATCTAGATTAATCCTTAGAGTATAATTGAATAATGACATAGATGGGATCAGATTTTCTAGGAGAGGTCCCTCTCTTTCACACCTTCTTTTTGCTGATGACCAAATTCTCTTTGGGATAGCCTCTTCTCAAAATGCACAAGCCTTTTCTCAATGCCTAGACACCTATACATCCTGATCTGGTCAAAAAATTAACTTTGAAAAATCTTCTATCCACTTCAAGAAGAACACTTCCAACAACACCATAAGAGATATAAGAGAATCCCTGAGCTTTAAAGTTTCAACCCAAAACTAAGATACCTAGGACTTCCTCTCTACATAGGTGCAACAAATAAAAACATGTTCCAAGAGATTAAGGAAAAAAGTTCAAAACAAATTGCAAGGATGGAAAGCGAAAGTCTTATCACAGTTAGGAAAAACTACTCTTATCACATTAGTGACCATCTCAATTCCCTCTTACATCATGTCCACCATTTGCATGCCAACCACAATCACAAAACAACTGGAAAATTCCTTTCGTAGATTCTGGTGGGGTATTGATAATAATAATCTCCATAAACTTACCCCAAAATCTTGGAAGTAAATCTGTATGCCAAAATCCTTAGGTGGTCTTGTTCTAAAGAAACTTTCTTTGTTCAACAAAGCCCTCATCTTAAAGTTTGCTTGGTCCCTTTTAAATGACACCACCAGTCTTTGGAAGAATTTTCTAACGAGCAAGTATTTGAAAAACTCATCTTTCTTTAAAGTGAATGGTAAACCCACTGAATCCTGGTTTTGGAAAGGTCTTATTAAGCAAAGAGATTTTGTCAAGGAAAGCATCTATTTTCAAATCAATAATGGTGTTTCCACTAAAGTTTGGGTGGATTCTTGAGTCCTTGGTCTGCATTCCCTAAAACTTCTTCCTAACTTGAACAATCCAAACATTGAGCCTAACATAAAAGTGGCAGAGCTAACACTTGAAGAACTAAGAAGATGGAATGCTCTTCTTCTCTAGGCCCTCTTTACTCCTCAATCTATTGATGTCATTCAAAACATTCCCCACTCCTTTTATAACTACTCATCAATAGAGGACAAGATTAACTGGATCCACCATTTCTTTGGTATTTTCTTTGTCAAACCTACCTATGCAACACTGATCAACACTCAAATCCTCATACCAATGCAGCACACTGATAGTAGTTGGAAAAAATTGTAGAAGCTAAAGCTACAAGATAGATTAAAAAAATTTCTTAGGAAGGTAATGCATAATATTCTTCCTACAAGACCCCTTCTTAAAATATTTATCCCTCTAGAAGATGAACATATACTTTGTGCCTAGTGCAATACAAAAGAAGAAAATCTCTCTCACCTGTTTCTCAACTGCATCTTCTCCAAAATTCTGTGGAGACATTCTAGATGGCCCATAACATAATGCACTTTGCAAGTCAGCCCATCTCAAATTGGATCTCAATCATTCTCAATCCATCCTCTGGCTTACAAATACTCAAAGAAGACTTCCATTCTTTTCAACTCTTTGTTGTACTTGCCAACAATAACCTCTGGTTTCTTAGAAATCAGGTAATTCATAATACTCATTGCCCCACCCCAAACTGATTCGCGTCAAAAGTCTCCAAAATTTTCGTAGAACATAGCAAAGCATGGAGTGAGAAATTCTACCAACAAGAACTCAGATGGCAGCCCCCTCCAACTGGTTTCCACTCACTCTAATTTGATGTGGCAGTTAGAAACAATGGGAGTACCATAGCTACCATATGCAGAAATGACAAAGGAACTCTAATCTTTGTTTAGACAGACCTCATCCACAGCACCAATCCAAATATTAGAGAAGCATCAATTGCATTACTGGCAGTCCAAGAGGCCGAAAGCAGAAAGTTAAAAAAGATCATCATTGAAGGAGATTCCAAACAGGTAGTACAAGTAGTCAGCAACAGACTGGCCAATGCACTCAATCACTAGAGACATCTAGTTTTTGCTACGCAACTTTGAAGAATGGAGAACC
Source organism: Cyclocarya paliurus (assembly GCA_029856935.1). Taxonomy (NCBI): domain Eukaryota; kingdom Viridiplantae; phylum Streptophyta; class Magnoliopsida; order Fagales; family Juglandaceae; genus Cyclocarya; species Cyclocarya paliurus. Next base: position 23,463,725 of record CM056956.1, read on the forward strand.
AAAAAAATCCATTGATCTCAAAATCAATGTGCGCACAATTTAGCACAATGGGAAACTTCCAATTAATCAAGCCTATAGAAGCATCCCCCTAATTTGGATCCCACAATATATTCTAGATTTTAATAGTGGCTAGTTCGAGTCAGGCCTTAGGTTTGCTCAGATGGTCAGGCCTTGGATTTGCTCTCCAATGGTCACTAGTTCGAGTCTCCTTAGGGCCACTGGAGGTTTACCTGATCATTAACTTCAGGGTCCCATGGGATTAGTCGATGTAAGCGCAAGCTGGCTCGGATACCCACGGTTATCAAAAAAAAGATTTTAATAGTGGCAAGGACCCCCTTCTAACATTATATAATTGGAATACTTTAAAGCTGTTCAGACTCTTATATTATGAATGAAACTTGCTTACAAAAAAAAAATGGGAGGTTGAAGTTTGGGTTCTAACCCCGTAAAAACGTCTTTTTTAGAAAATAAAAATAAATAAAAAATAGAGAAAAAAAAAAAGGTTGTGGATATAACCACTAAGGATGATGCATGGTACGTGGCACAAAAATACAATATGCTGGAGATAATAAGATGAATGCATATTCTTAATATGTTTTTTTTGTGTGTGTGTGTATTCTTAATATATTACTATAAGATTATTATTTTCATTTCTTAAATTTGGAAAAAAACAAACTTTGGAAATTTAAAGTATCAGCTTAATGTATTATATGAAAAATTTATTTGGACACTTCTCTAGCCCTTAATCTATTAGAAGCAATTCTTCATCGACTCCATTATCAAAGTAGAACTTCAAACCTTTGTTTAGTTCCCATTTCATTTTTGTCAAGAACAACAAGATCTCACAATGATGGAACCTTAGGCAGCCACCTAAGCTGCCTATCCCTAGTCAGCCCCTAGATTTTAAACCTAAAATTATTTTACATTTTTTTTTTTTTACAATCATAACCAATATGGTAATGGCAATATCTCATAAAATATGTTAAAATCATCTTCACTTGAATGTTTTAATTTTACATAATTATTCTCAAAATTGTCAATATATCATTACTCTTTAATTATAGATACATTACTCCTCCTAAAATATATACACTCTATACTTTTGTTTACTATTGTTACTATTAACTAAAGCTAAACCATTTGGCCTCGTTTGTTTTCACAACTTATCAGATCTCATCATTACAATTTTTTTAAATTTCTATATAAAATAAAATAAACAACTGAACTTATAATATTAAAAAAATATTTTATAATAATATTTTATTCAATTTTCAACTTTAATCTCAACTTATCTCATCTGTAAAAATAAACAAGTCGAAAGAAATGGAACCTAGTCGTTTTATTCAATTATTCAATTATTAATACACCTAGTGCCTAAAAAATCTACAATTCGCATAATTCTTTTTCTAAAATACATGTATTTAAATTTAGCCCAAACTTTTGCTTGTTTTCTTAAATTTTTAAGTTTTGGACATATAAATTTTCTGGAATTAGCTGGAAAATACTTTTCTCATGAAAGCATTGAAATTTGTAAGGCATGACTTTTCTCAATCGCCTTCAAACATTGCTTATATTAATTTCTTCTGTTGAAAAGGAAAAATGTTATCTTAAACGAATGTTTTTTTATTATAATAGCCGTGTGTCACATGTAACATCTCAGATTTTAGTGTATTTTTAATGAAGGATATATTTAATTTATTTTGTGTAATTCTCTTGTTTTAATATTTTAGAGGTTTTATTTTATTATTTTATTAGACTTTCCTATTTTTATTAATTATTATTTTTGAAGTTTTGGAATATTATTTTAGAATATTTTAAATTGTGAAAAATTATTTTTTTTACTGAGCTTTCTTATTGTTAATTATTGTGGTGAATTTAAATTGATCTTTAATTTAAATTGGGTTGTTTATGTGTTTTAAAATTATTATTGTTTATTAAAGCATTTCACTGCATTTGATTAATTTTAATTAGTGATCTGCAATTTAATTCCTCTTTATTTTAAAGGATGTTTTTGTCAGAGTTTAATATTTTATGTTAGTTAATTTTGAGTTAAATTGATTTATTTATTTTAACTGTTTTAAAAATAGTTATTGTTTTATTTGAATATTTCACTATGTTTAGATTATTTTATTTAGTTTTCGGTTTTAATTTCATCTCCGTTGGATTTTTTCGGGACCCAAGTTGAAAAGACTGAATCTCCTTTTTCTTCTTTCTCTTTTTCTTTTTCTTTTCTTCTTTCTTCTCCGGATCCCCCAGCCCAGCCCGACCCTCTCTCTCTCCCTCCTCTCCCCGTGCGAATCGGCTCCCCCTCCCAGCACCGCCGTGCGCCACCATTTTCCGGCACCGCCCAGCCCATCGTGTCCCCTTCTCGCCGGCGACCCCACAGCTCCGATTTCAGCCCGTCCCTCGCCGGAAATCGCCCGCACGCGCGCCGCCAAGCCGCAGCTTCTCTTCCTCGTTTCGCCGCCGTCCGGCCACCATATCTCTACCACATCACCACCGGCCCTCAAGCAACCATTTGGACCCAACCCCGGCTCTGATCCGTCGCCGGAGCTGCCCCATCGAACCCCATCTCCGATCCGAGTTTCTTGGCTTTCCACCGCCGTTTCGGCCGCCACCCACGGCCAACCATCACCACCATTAGATTCCCCACCTCCCATAGGCCCTACCCTATCGTTCCCAAGTCTTCGTTTGGCCTCGGGTGATTTTGGGTTTCACTGTGTATTTCGACCACAGTGTATTTTTACACTGTGGTGTTGCTGTTTTGGCGCTTCCAGTTTCTCCGTGATCCTCCATAAATTATTTTAAAGTACTGTAAGTATTTCTCCAAAAAACTTTTAAGATTTAAATATATTTTTGCAATGACCTGTTTTATAAGCTGTGAATTGGTTATCTGATAGACTGTGTTGGTTATTAGAAAATTGTTAAGAACTGTTGGTTATTGACATTTGGTCGTTTTCATGGCATTGTGCACGTATGCGTGGGTATGTAAATTGAAAAGGCTTTTTTGGGTGTGTGTGTATCACCCCCAAGCCGAGATGGGTTATTATCTCGGTAGAGTTCCTCTGGGCACTCGGGAGCGGAATATACTGAGTGTCGTCCCCTGGAGCTGTTGCTCGGGACTTGGACGAGATGGTAGCGCTCTCGATCCGACTCCCCGATCTCTCGTGCTGGCGGAGATCAGAGGATGCTTGACTATGTACGCGGTGGGCGCGGAACTGGGCATCACTCGTGTTGTATCACTCGCATGGTCGCTACCTGTGGGGTGACGAAGGGAGTCAGGGTATATGGATGGTCCCTAGGGGAGGCCATGGTGCATACGGGTTAAAATTGGAATAAAAGTAACTATTCCTGGTTATTAATTATGCCAAATGGTGATTTTTGGCGTGCGTGGAAAACTTGTGATTTTCGAGAAATGGTATTTTTCTCGGGTTTTGCACTTGGGTCATCATGTGCATGCATAGTGGTTGTTGTATTCTTATATTTGTTATCTTGGAGTATTTTTGGGTTTTACTTACCTGTGGTATCATTTATTGGTACTGCAGATTTTGATGCAGGTTTTGAGGAGGTTGAGCCCGGGGATGCGGCTCCACCTGAGGAGTAGGGGCATTTGGCTATGTTTTATTTAGTATTTGTATTTTATTTGATGTCGTTTTATGAACAATAAAATTGTATTATGTTGACTTGTGGATTTCAATACTATTTTTGTATTGTATTAAATTCTGGTACTTAGTTATCTGACTTAACATTTCCGCTACGTATCAATTGTTGTACACGTGTTGCATTTCACACACTCGGCACGTGTCGTTGGGGTGCGTGACCGTATTGTCATCATCCCGGGTGTCTCGATTTCTGTGCTTGTCCGTACATGGAAGTTGGGGGCGCCACAGGTGGTATCAGAGCAGTTTGGCTCTGGGTAAAACCACATGTCCCTTAGGTGAAGTATCAGAAATTTTAAAAGTTGTGATTTAAAATTATTTTGATTTGAAATATGTTATTTTTATTGGTTTGAATTTATTGTTGATATTTTTTATTGATTTTATCCTATTTTATTTTATCTTATGTTGTTTTATTTATTTTATTTGGGTGTTACTTTTACTCTTAATTAAATTTTGTTCGGAACTAAAGTGGGATTGAGAATTGTGCTTTGACAGAATAATGGTGAGGCCAAGGAGGCAGGATAAGGAACCCATGGGGGAATATTCCAATAATGAGGTGGATAATGCCATTGCCAGGGCATTGAATAGGATGGCTGATCTCTTCCATCAAAATATCAGGCCGCCACCAGTTGACCAAAATTTGGTTGTGCAAGTGGGGTGCTCCTATGAGAGGTTTCTTAAATATCGGACCCCTATGTTTTTTGGAGTTGAAGATCCACTTCAAGCTGAAGGGTGGATCAATGGAATTGAGAGAACATTTGAGATTTGTGGATGCATCGAAAATCAACAAGTATTGTACGCCAGTTATCTACTGCAAAGAGAGGCAGCAAATTGGTGGAGAATGAAGCGAAACCTCTTGGAGAGGGAATTTGAAACTTTAGCTGCTGTGTCCTGGCAGCGCTTTAAAAAGGAGTTTGATGATAGATTTTTTCCACCCGCTGTGAGAAGACAGAAGGCTCGAGAATTTAATAATCTGGTTCAGGGTAATATGACGGTGGATCAGTACTCTCGTGCTTTCCTGGAGCTTGGGCGTTTTGCACCCCATCTTATTGCCACTGAAGATCTTCAGGTGGAGCGTTTCCGAGAGGGTCTGCATCCTGAGATACGCAAATTTGTGATTTGTCATCGGGTTTCCTCTCTTAATGAGTTAATTGATTTGGCTACCATGGTTGAGCGGGAAAATAGTTTGGCTGTAGGCTCCCCTCCGAGTCAGAAAAGGAGGAGTTTTGCTGGTGAGGGTAGCAGTTCCGGGTCTCCCCAGAAATTTGTTCAGAGGAGTGGGACTCGACCACAAGCAGCCTCTGGGATGCGTATTGGGGGCCAAGCCCCAGTTTGCAGCAGATGCAATAGAGCTCACGAGGGTGACTGCCGTCAGAGTGGGACCACCCAGTGTTATAGATGTGGCCAGCCAGGTCACTTTTATCGAGAGTGCCCTAATCAACCTCAAGCAAGTCAGGGAGGCCGACGTGGCGGAAGATCTAATCAGAGACAGCTGGTTCAAGCTCGGGCTTATGCCATGACTCCTGGAGACGTGGATTATGAGACGCCATCTACTCATGATGCTGGAGTGATTACAGGTACGAGTTTAATTTAATTTTTGGAATTGGTATGTTTTATTATTGAGACTCGAAGGGAGCGGCATGGTCTAAGTGAACTCTATGGAGTAGGAACTCAAGTTGCAGCTAAGGTGGGAATAGTTTTAGTTCGCCTAGGATACTTGAGGTCTTAAGTTCCGTAGAATTAAGTGTTGAGTCTTTAGAGTAAGAGGTCATAAGTTCAACGAACTTCGAGGATAGATTTTTGAGAAGTTATCTAAGGTTTGTGGCCCTATAGTTTCTAGGAAATAAGTTTATAGGATCTAAGGTGATAGGTTCAACAAGCACTTGAGGGACTAATTAAATTAGAAGTTTTAGATTTTGTCGACTCAGTTAAACGCTTTGGTATCATTTCGGGTTTTAGAATTCTGCAAGGTTTGTAAGGTGAGTGTTTTAGCTTTAAGGTCATCGAATTTGAGGATTTCAAGAAGTGATTCTTTTTGGTTTAAGGTTTTAGAATTACAGATTGAAGGATTGATTTGAAATAAGATTTAAGTTTTTAATTCCTCAAGCTTAGTGTGCTAGCTTGGTTTATTTTGGAGACTGATTAGTCTGTGATCATTATGATGAGGTTGATCAGAATTGAGTTATTGATATGGAAATGTTTTTTCAGGAGAGTTCAGGTTCTAGTCTCATTTTTGGCTTGGAAGAAGTGGTTTTGGTAGGTGTTGTAAAGGAGTTGTTACGACAGTATTAAGTTCAAGAGTTTTGGTGAGTTGATCGAAGTGTACAGTCGAAGCAGGTTACTCAATGGAATGATGATCGGCAATAATTGTTTTGATTATCTAAAGGAATTAATTGTGACTTGAGGTCACATAGGAATCTAAATTTTGAGGCTATACTTTCCTTTGGATATGGAGCGTCAAGCTAGGTGAGTTAAGGATATTGTTATTTGACTTAAAGAAAGATTGATGGGTTGCTATGTATGGTGTATGATAAAATCTTGGAAGTCGAAACTTAGGCATCAACGGTGAATAGCATAATCAAGTATGAGAGTTAATAAAACATTAGGATCCTTGGATGTTGTACAATAGTTTTTGGTGGATTGAAGGGTTGAGCAGTATGACTTTCCTTGAGGTTTATTAGTGCTGTGCTAGTGAATGAGCTAGTTGTGCGAGTACTAGTTTATGGGAGTAGAAGTAGGTGGGCGAGTTACCAAGAAGGTTTCGGCGATGTTTTGGTGAAGTCAAGGGTAGTTCTTGATGAGTTAGTCACCGCTAGATTAGGTGATATTTAGAATTTAGTTGTTAAACTTTCGGGTTTAGTTTGTCGGGTAGAAATTTATAGGTGCTCTTGCTGGTTGATTGGAATGGATTTGAGCCTTTTAAGGTAAGTTTCTTTTCTTGAGATGAGCGGGTGTTTTATAGAGTGATGTTACTGGTTTCCAATTTGGATGCTGAGGTTGTTTAATTTTGATTTTGTTTAGGGCAGCGGGAGTTAATTGTGGAATATGTGTGATAATTTATGAGTTTGGAAGAGGGTATTTTCCACTAATTGTGGTAAGAGTTTCTTGGTTAGTAGGTTTGGAGCTACCTTGTACTCAATGGTGTTATTTTATGAGAACATAAGTTTTCGGTATGTGGTGTTTATCAGAGTGCGCAGTAGGAGCATGATGCTTTGGTTGTAGTTAGGAGTTCAAATTTTGTGCTTATTTTGAAGAATTAGTGATGATTTGGAATTTTGAGAAGATACCTGAAATTGGAGATTGATTATTGTGTATGCAATTTTGTTATTGATGGTTAATTTTTAGAAGTGGCCACTAGGTTACCAAAGTGTAGTATACAGCGAAGGTTTGGAAATTTTACCGTAGGAGTTAATAGAGGTTAGTTCAGAGTATCAAGTGGAGCTAGTAATCATTGGGATTCCGTGGGTGTTGTATTAAGGTTTTGTGGATATAGAGATCTTGGATTACATGGCCGTTCTAGGAGTAATAATCATAATGTGCCACTGGGAGACTGGTGCGAGTAGGTTGGATATTGCCATGTTTATTGAGAAATGTGTTAAGTGCTGGCAAGTTAAGGTTAAAATCTAAGTCGATACCTTTGGAGAATGTAGCTTGGAGTGATCTATTGGCTCAAGATTTCTCTTAGGAGCGAGAGGCCGATATGAGGGAGCATTATCCGTATTTGTTTGGTTGACCCTCCTAGTATGCTTCTTAAGTCTACTCCTAGTTGAACCTTATCTTTGTCTTAGTTTTTAATGATTGACCTTATCAATTTCGAGGACGAAATTTATTTTAAGGGGGGGAGATTGTAACATCCCAGATTTTAGTGTATTTTTAATGAAGGATATATTTAATTTATTTTGTGTAATTCTCTTGTTTTAATATTTTAGAGGTTTTATTTTATTATTTTATTGGACTTTCCTATTTTTATTAATTATTATTTTTGGAGTTTTGGAATATTATTTTAGAATATTTTAAATTGTGAAAAATTATTTTTTTTACTGGGCTTTCTTAGTGTTAATTATTGTGCTGAATTTAAATTGATCTTTAATTTAAATTGGGTTGTTTATGTGTTTTAAAATTATTATTGTTTATTAAAGCATTTCACTGCATTTGATTAATTTTAATTAGTGATCTGCAATTTAATTCCTCTTTATTTTAAAGGATGTTTTTGTCAGAGTTTAATATTTTATGTTAGTTAATTTTGAGTTAAATTGATTTATTTATTTTAACTGTTTTAAAAATAGTTATTGTTTTATTTGAATATTTCACTGTGTTTGGATTATTTTATTTAGTTTTCGGTTTTAATTTCATCTCCGTTGAATTTTTTCGGGACCCAAGTTGAAAAGACTGGATCTCCTTTTTCTTCTTTCTCTTTTTTTTTTTTTTCTCTTTTCTTTTCTTCTTTTTCTTCTTTTCTTCTCCGGATCCCCCAAGCCCAGCCCGACCCTCTCTCTCTCCCTCCTCTCCCACGTGCGAATCGGCTCCCCCTCCCAGCACCGCCGTGCGCACCATTTTCCGGCACCGCCCAGCCCATCGTGTCCCCTTCTCGCCGGCGACCCACAGCTCCGATTTTCAGCCCGTCCCTCGCCGGAAATCGCCCGCACGCGCGCCGCCAAGCGTGGCTTCTCTTCCTCGTTTCGCCGCCGTCCGGCCACCTCCGGCCACCATCTCTCTACCACATCACCACCGGCCTCAAGCAACCATTTGGGACCCAACCCCGGCTCCGATCCGTCGCCAGAGCTGCCCCATCGAACCCATCTCCAATCCGAGTTGCTTGGCTTTCCACCTCCGTTTCGGCCGCCACCCACGGCCAACCATCACCACCATTAGATTCCCCACCTCCCATAGGCCCTACC
>CM056956.1:24147542-24367988 GCA_029856935.1 Cyclocarya paliurus
GTTTGGAATAAATTGTAGTTGAGGTTGGATTTGGGCTTTGGATTGGATTGGAGGATGGGATTAGCGTGTAGTGTTTGTGAAACTGTGAAATGTGTAATTTTTGTATTATTAAATAAATGGAGCATATTACTATGTCATCCAATAATTGTTATTATTCATATTTATTGTCTTAAATTTAATTGTGCTATGAAATCACGTTGTCTGTTTGAAAATTGAGATTTATGGTATTTAATTATGTGGGTGCGTGTGTATCATGACACCCCAATGTCGAGATGGCGGCATTATCTCAGAGGAGGCTTCTCTGGTCACTCAGGAGCGTAACAGACTGACGTAGACGTCCTCTGAGTCGTCACAAGGCGACGACGGGAACGGACGAGACGGTAACGCTCTCGTACCGATTCCCGTGGCCTTTTTGCTGGGGGGGTTAGAGGATGCTTGGCCATGTACGCGCTGAGTGCGGAACTGGACATCGCTTGTTACGAAATCTCATGCACGGACGTTACCCGTAGTGTGACGATGAGAGCCAGGGTATGCATATGGTCCATAGAGGAGACCGTAGTGCATGCATATTAAAATAATGGGCCAAATGGAGATTTTTGGCATGAGTGGTTAAATGTGCATTTTTGGAAAAATATCTGGAAATTGATCTTTGAACGTACGTGGTGGTGTGTTGGTTATATTAATGCATTTAAATCTCTTGGATGTTATTTTGGTTAAATACTTGCTGAGATGTCATAATCTCATGTGGTGTTTTACCCTGCGGTTCCTTCTTATGGTGCTGTAGATTTTGACGCAGAGACTGGGTAGGAGCCTAAAGGACCGGCTCCACCGGAGGCATGTTTTTCGTTATGTTGTTCGGCGTTATGGGATTTGTTTTCCCTTATGTTATTTTTTTTCTGTAAATATATATGTCGGATAACTGTAAATTCTTATAAAGAATATTTTATTATCTTTCTAGTACTTAATGAAGAATGACTTTTTATTTTACTGCGAAATATTATATTGTACACTTATTGCATATTGTACACACTCTGAGCACTTGTCGTTGGGGTCCGTGATCCACGTAGTCAACATCACCCGGTGTCACGAACTCCACTAAAATAACACGTGGGGTCGATGGCACCACATAAAACCCGCTTGTTTGAGGTCGGGTTGCAGCCCTACACGGTACTGCACTCTCAAATGTACAGTACGTCGAGAAGACTTTCTTCCCGGATTCTACACGCTCGGTGCATGTGCTTTATGTGGGTATCATGTATAAAGATGTGTTGAGTCGAAAAAAGATGGTTGGTCCTACGTGTAAGGAGGTTTTGAGTTGAGATAAGTTTAGTAATTTGAGACTCAGCTTAAAATTAAACTAAACTGAATTGATCTCAGTTGAGTCTTGCAACTAAACGGAGTCTTAAATTCTTAGTACACTTGACTATATGATCGAGAAACTCTCTTCACATGTGCATGGGCTTTATGCACTATGCACGTAAATGTATAATGCCTTCAATTGCATGGCTAAGAAAAAGGTTTACTCTTCCAATTTTTTGTAATAGTGCCGTTAATAAATATAAGAGGCTAGAAGCTGAGAATACTTATTTGAAAAAAATTTATCTGCTCAGTCAGAGATGGTTTCTAAGTAAGAAAATATCATTATCTATCTTTCGGTATAGATAATTGGTCGATCCTATATACGGTGCCCAATGTTAATGCCAAAAATTGCACAACGTGTCAAAATAGGAGAAAGAATCATTCTCGACCCACAAAACACTATATTTTTGGGGCTCAAATTGGTGTGGTTTGGAGCCTCTTATCCGTCTATTTTTCCTCTCTTTCTGTTGTCCTCTAGTAGGGGCCTTTTGATGGGCTGGGTTTGGTTTATCTAGGCCTAAGATATTTTATCCATTCAGCGGAGATATTTATATCTTATTTTATTTCATTTCATCTCAATATCTAAACATCGAAAACACAAATACTTTTCAATTTCATATCTTTAACTTTTTCATTTGACCATTATCTAATTATTACAAATTTTTCAAATTTTCAAACAAAACTCAAAAAATAATTCCACTTTGTCAAATCTCAAAATAAAAATTATATTAAAAAATTATATTCTAATAATATTTTAACTTTATAATATTTTTACTCAATTTTTTTTGTCTTATTTTCTAAAACTCTATAAAACATTTAACTCAAATCATTTCACATTATTCACACCATTTTACTATTATTTACAAATTATCTCAACTTATTTTATTTCAATTCACTATGAAAATTAGACCTAAGGGCCTCGTTTGATTTCATGAACGGTCTCAAATCATCTCATAGCAACATTCAAACACCATTCAGACACAAATACTTTTAATTTCAAATTTCTAAATTTTCAATTTTTTTTCATCTAATAATTATAATTTTATCAAACTTCCAAACAAAATACAAAAAATAATTCAACTTTTTCAAATATAAAAAAAAATAATATTCTAACAATATTTTAATTTTATAATTTTTTTTTAACTTTTTTTCTCTTTTTCAAAATTCTCATCAAGCATCTTAACTCAAACAATTTCATTACTATTGACAAACTATCTCATAATTATTCACAAATTTCTCATATCATCTCATTTGTATATTAAACGAGACTAGCCTCATTTGGTTACGCAATTTAGATGAGATGAGATATTTTGAATAGTAATGAGATTTTTGTGTTAGATGAGATGAGATAATTTGTAAAAAAGTGTGTGTTTGGATAATAAGATGAGATGAGATATTTTTTACTTTTTTGAATTTGATAAAGGTGTGGGTTCCACTAATGATTGAAAAATTTTTATAATTATTGAGTAATAGTTATGACTATATTCTCATCTCTTTATTTTCAACCTTCATTTGTGTTTTGAAATTAATAACTAATATAAATAGTAAAAAGTTAAGTGAACAGTGTAAAATTGACATAAACAATGCCATGAACAGTATAAAACTAACATAAACTGTCAAAAATTATGTAAATAGTACACTTTTTTCCCATCACATTTCGAGATCATTCTTCCTCCTGTTCACTCCTCTCCCCTCTGCCGAAACCCACCATTTTATTTTTGGTGGGAATATAGAGTAATTTCAATTAAAAAAATATATATTTTGAGATATAAATTTATTTATGGTATATTTTTAATTAATTATAAATATTACTTTTTGTGAAATAAAAACATCTCACTGGCCATTTGGATACCCAGATGAGACTAATCGTACAACCTAAATAAGATATTTTCTATCTCATCTGAATATCCAAAACCGGGTCTTAATTGTTATTATCATTTGAGACGTGTAATCCGGGATAAGAGATTAGATTTAAGATTTTTTTTTATAAAAAAAAGTTTGTGATTGAAAAACCATTTGTTTGTTTTTTGACAAATTTTGATACTCACGTTCTATCATTTGTATAATAATTTTAAAGTCGTTCATCCTGTGCCTAGATATGAACAACATATAAACTATAAAAAGTAATGATATTTACTTATAAATATATCAGGACTCTTGCCAAAAATCTTTCATAATAAAGAGATTGGGTATCGTGCTTCAAATTACAAAGAATTGTTGAGACAGAAATTACAAATGATCTGATTATGATGAAGTGTTGATTTATGCTACCAAGGGGTGGGCTCTACTCCAATGGAGTCGGATTCCTTAACTCCGACCTTTGAGAAGAGTTGGAGCTAAAAAACAACTCCAATTCCGACTTTGAGATGGAGATAGTTCCAGCTTCGCTTCACTTCAATGGTATTGGAGCAGAGTCAAAGTTCCCATTCGAAATTAGGTTTTTTTTTCTCTATTTTCTTACCACTTACATTTTCCTAGCAACCAAACACATCAACAAAAACAAACAAAAAATTAAAAAACTTTTTACTTAGTACACAATCGGACTTGAATGAGAAGTTTTGAGAAGCGTTGGGCACCACTTAGCACCACTTTTCACGCACAAACAATGCTGACTAGGCACTTACTATCGTCAGACGCCAACCACGAATCACACAACCCAGTCGAGATCCACTGTGAGTAAGGCCACTCAAATCCATCACGTTTTCTTTCGTCTCGAGCTCCACTACCACGCACAAAGCATAGCTCAGCCCACAAATTCAATCTATCTCCTCCATTTTCTTGGCCTAATGAAACCCATCTCACCTCTCTTTTGAACTTAGCCACCATGCATATAGCCCTCACGTATAACTCCATTGTCGATCTCGATTCAGCCATCGTCTCCATCGCACACTGTTCTTCTTCTTCTTCTCTCTCTCTCTCTCTCTCTCTCTCTCTATATGCATGCTTCCCGTTGCGATTGCTGCTCAAATTATAAGTATGAAGATCTTAATCATATCCTTGCGAAAGGAGACTTTGCTAAAAAAATTTGGCGTATATGTTCGGTGGTTCTTGGAATTCCTTGGATTGAAGGTTGTCCATGGAGACAGCGGGTGGAGTGTTGGTATAGGCAGGCTAAAAATACTAATCACTCTGGTCAATTGCTGGGTCTCCTTCCAGTTATTATTACTTGCCGTTTTATGGGGGCGTCGTTGTAAGGCCAAGATGGAAGGTTTGATGGAATCGGTCCAGCAGGTTTGGGGTTCCATAAAATATTGGGTCTCTTGGATTGCATTAAAACTTAAGGATCTTAATTTGCTTACTCTGCGTGATGAAGGTATACTGCAATGTTTTAATCTGACCTTAAATGTCATAAGGAAGGAGTTGGTTATTCCGGTCATGTGGAAGCTTCCTAAGCAAGGCTGGGTTAAATTGAACGTGGATGGTTGTTCTCTTGGTAATTCTGGTCCTTCGGGTGTATGAGATATTATTCAAGATGATAAAGAGGATCTAATGTGCAGGTTTGCAGCATACACTAGGCACAATTCTAACAACTATGCAGAGTTGATGGGTTTACTTCATGGGTTTCGGCACATTGGCCTGTTGGATCTTGTATCTGTGGAGATTGAACTTGACTCCATGTTAGTGCTTAACTGGTTGAGGAATCAGAGATGTGGACTGTGGTACATGGAAGATTATTGGGATGAAATTCAGAGTCAGCTAGTTGGGCTTAATGTTTCTATTGTTCACTGCTATAGAGAATGTAACTCGGTTGCTGATGGCTTTGCTAAAATGGGTGCTAATGGTCAAATTGGTTCATGTTTTTCCTTATCTGACTTGCCTGATACCATTAGAGGCAATATTCGACTGGACAAAAGGGGTCTTCCCTATATACGGAAAACTCGAAGATGTTGTTAGAGGGTTATGGGCACTGGTTCTATGTCCAAGTACTTAGTGGTTTTTTTGTTTCCTTTGTCTTGGTTCTGTTTTTTCGATGGTTTGTTGTTTTAGGCTTGTTAGAAGTTGTTTTCTTTTTTTATTTTATGGATCGTTTTGACACTTGATTTTGGGTTAGTTCATAGTAGTGCTTATCTTGTAAACCCCAAAGTGTAATGATGTAACCACGGTATTCCTCCGCCATAAGTGAGGGCTTATCAATAAACTTGGGATGGGGCCTCTATGTGTGTGACGACCGAATCTTCTTTAAAAAAAAAAAAGCTACAGATTGAGCGAAACCGCAAACGACACTTATCATGAATTTCAGAAATCAATATTAGTGTTAAAAAAAAAAAACAGACTTACTCCTCCCCATGGCAACTCTTCCCTGCTGTGTACACAGCCTCCAGACAAAAGAATCCTAAAAATTGAGAGAGTAGAATCAGGCTTGGGTATATATAAAGATGGGTATGGGCGGGGTACCAAATTGGACCTTTCTGGAATTTGGAAACCCTGAATACGTGTCAGCTTGCGTCATGCTGATAGGCCCATTAATCCAACACGGTCCAATTCGTGCACGTAGCGCAGCCCAGCCCAGTCATAATGAGTTAGTTTCCTTCTTGGACCCGGCTCTTTTAAATTTCTATAATAAAATTTTATTTTCTGCAAAAAATAAATAAAAAAGAAAAAAGAAAAATGCGCAACATCATAAAAGAGATGCTATATGTTATTCCTTTATTTCACATTCCTGTAAAGTTTGATGGACAGTAATTAAAATGAGTGTTTTAAATTTAATATTTAAACTTTCCAATAATAAAAACATGACTTTTTGGGATTAATATTATTTAGCCATAGTTCATTTGTTGTGATCTATATTTTTTAAAAAGGTATTTAATGAAAATTTATATTTGTAAACCGGTGCGTAAAACACATTTTCCATACGTTGACATTACAATAATTGATTTGTAACAAAAATTTACAATTTAAATATCTTACAAATCAAGTTCTGTAACGTCAACGGCATAAAGGGTGTAAAGCTTTACACACCAGCTTATAAATAGAAGAACTCTTATTTAATTGATATGAAGATGAAATGTAAAATGAGGTTCAAACTCTTTGAATCATTAATTGTTCTAAAAACTTAAAACGACATAAACAAATAAATTTATGTCAAAATAATAGAGACTTCAAAATCGAATTAGCTTGGTCCTCCGGCCAATAAGTAAAGATCTCACATATAGAATTGGTTTTGGCTAGTAATAATGGAGGCATCCTTAACCAAACTGTAATAATGAGGGGTGCCCAAAGTGGGCATCCCTTCCCCTTCGTATTTGCAAGGATTATGAAGTGGCTTAATTAAAAGCTTTGATGGCTGGCCCATTACAGTTGGAGGGACTATAATCTATATAGCTACTCCTCTTTTGAGTGGGGTATAATTCTAATGGGAACAAAAATCTCTCTATTTCCAATATTTAGATTACAGAATTTGTGAGTGTTGCTTTGGTATTATTATGTAGCATACTCCACTTTCGACGATGATGATTCTGGACGAACAACAAAAACCCTAGAGGTTGTGGAACATCCACAATCGATATGAGATTTGCTACTCAAGATAAATGCTTCCGCTATACTCTAATCTAGTATTTCAACCACAAATATTTAGCAAGAAACATTGTTTGCTCATAAAAAAAATAAAAAATAAAAAAAAGGTAAAACCACCAATAACCATAATTTTTCCATTAGATTTTTCAAAAGGAAAGTGAGAGAACATACAGAGTCAGAAGCCAAAATCATAATGAAAATCTTCCCAGTTCGAATTTTAAGGATTCTAACAACCACACAACCATTTTTTTCCCCAAAAATGTTCTCTATCTGGGGGTGATGCTTGGAATGACTCCACTAACAAGGTTGCTGCCAGATACATCTGTTGACATTGATACAAATGCATTCTCCATTGAAGAGGATGAAGGTAAAGTGTCAAGCTTTACAGCATCTGTGACCATGGGCATGGGATATGACATTTTGATGTCGGATCCGGGCATTGAAAGCCATTTACTTTCAAGTTCTCGGACCACCTCTGCCATTGAAGGTCGTGCATCTGTTTCATCTTGGCAACACTTCATAGCCAAACTAAAAAACTTCACCACATAATCAGAAGGATAAGAACCCATTCGCTCATCAATGACCGAGAAGATCATTCCAGATTTATATGCAACCTTAACCTGAAATGAGCAAGAATAATTATAAATAACAAGAGACTGTTATAAATGAAAACATGGCTGTTATAAATTTCAGCCAATTTATGCATCTACATGAAAAAATGGAAAAAAGAAAAGAAAAGAAAAAGAAATAGAAACATTGTGAGAAAGTGATCTTAAATATGGCAAAAAGTAATCTTAAATGCTAGTATACTGACAACATGCCAAGAAGTTCTGATTTTCGCTTGAATGGGGTGCCTTGTATTTGCTAAGTATGCTTTTATTTGTATCTAATGGCGCAATGAGATCAATGAATGGACAGTTTTCATTACTTTATACGATCCAGAAGTAAAACTAGGTATAAATTACTTTTCTGTATATCACCTTACAATACCATTGAGTCCCCAATGAAGTGAAGGCAAACGGGTCTATAAGGTTATACCTCTCTGACGATGTTTTTGCCACGTGAAATTGGCTGCATCCCAGTCAGGAGTTCTAGAAATACAATACCAAGACTATAAACATCACTTTTGTCCGTCAGTTGATGAGTTAAGAAGTACTCTGGATCTAGGTAACCCTGCAAAGTTAATACAATGAGAGAATAAACTAATATAAATCAGTTGCTTTTTTCAATTGACATTAAGTCTGTTCCATAAAGTTTGAGATCCATTTAAAGAAAGTACAAATTGTTGTATGAACACTCAGTGAATTTATAATCCCAGAAGGAAAATGTCGACTATAAGAGTCTTACTGGTGTCCCCTTCACAACTGTGGATACATGAGCAGGCATGGTCCCTTCGATATCTGGAACAGGGGCAAGTCGCGAAAGTCCAAAATCGGCAACTTTTGCGGTATACTTAGAGTCCAATAATATGTTGGTGGCCTTGATATCTCGGTGAAATATTGGAGGATCAGCTTCCGTATGTAGGTAAAGGATGCCC
The DNA here is from genome assembly GCA_029856935.1 of Cyclocarya paliurus. Lineage (NCBI taxonomy): Eukaryota > Viridiplantae > Streptophyta > Magnoliopsida > Fagales > Juglandaceae > Cyclocarya > Cyclocarya paliurus. The sequence continues at coordinate 24,155,953 of CM056956.1, forward strand.
TTAGCTGATCCCAGTGCAATTCTCAGTCTCATGGCAAAACTTAGAGGTTCTTTACACTTGGCTGTTTTAGTAAATAAATCAACCACCATTAGATCGTAGTGTAGAATTTCAAAAATTAAAACTGTTCCATTCAGCTCAAAAAGAAAAAAAAGATAGAAAGAGTGGGAGAGGGAGGAGGAAGTGTACTATTACAAATTATATTTTACAATGTTCCACTTGCACCCCCGGGGTATGTAATGAAAAACACCTCAAAAAAGAAAGCAATAGTCAAATAAAGGGAAAAGTTGAAGGATGAATTGAAGGTGTACCAGAAAGGTGATCCCTTAGAGTACCATTTGACATAAACTCATAGACCAACATCTGCATGCACAACAATACTTGCATGAAGCTTTTCCCAATAAAAATATCAACACATTCAGCAACAGATAACAAGAAAAACCAGTCCTTCACAAAATCAAACAATTTCTTTTGGAGGAACCTTCATCATAAATTTGACATTTGAGTTTTTTATGCATCTTTTAGAATCAAATAATCTGATAGTAAAATGCGTCTCATATGTAATGTCTTTGGATTGAGTTTGATTTCTTTTATTGATCACCATAAATCAAAAAGCTACATGCAATGTTTTAAAATTTTTTTAGCTTTCATGAACACTTTGTTTAGTTGCATTATTTCCTAAGTTGATAGGAATCATTTCCTCATCAACTCAGAAGTAAAATTGATGGATAATCCAATCTGCTTATTTTTCGTTTCATAAATAATCAAGATAAGAAAAAAACACCTGTTCAAATTCTTCATCACAATATCCAATCAACGACACAAGGTTCCGATGATGTAACCTTGACAGCAATTCTATCTCTGTTAAGAACTCCCTTTCACCCTGTAAGGATCGCTCTTGTGCACGCTTTATGGCCACGACTGTACCATCTGCCAGAATGCCTTTATATACCTTTCCAGACCCTCCTTCACCAACCAGAGTGGAGCTGTTGAAATTGTTTGTAGCCATAGCCAATTCTCCATAAGTGAAAGCCTTCACACCATCAATTTTCAGGGAGGCATTAGATGCTGCATATTAAATACAGGTACAATGTCAAAAATGAAAAGGCACTGTGATAGATGCCGCATATAAAGATGATATGGCCATTTGTTTTGAAATAATTGATATCCTTATGCATCAATCTTACCATCACACTTACAAGTTCTGGATATTTTGAGTGGATGTCTAAATACAGGCATAATCCCAATATACACAACTGGACAAAGTGAGTTTTTTCAGATGGGTCTACTTTTTTCCAAAGGGCGTGCATGAGGTTTGCACGCCCTAGGCTTGCAAAAATCATTTTCCAAAAATCATAAGTGGCATCACAATTAGGATGCTCAATGGGGCTGAACTAGCCAGGAGCCCACTTGTAGGACCTGAAGATATACAGCCAACCTTTGTTTGATCGTTGGCTTTTTTAGCTTGTTTTGGATATTGTAGGCCATTTGCTCAAGTCAGCCCAAACTAGCCTAGCCTAAGTATCTATACTAGCCGTGAACCTGTGTGATACACAAAAGTTGCGAAATTTATCAAACAACAAAAAAATTAAATGTAACTAAAACTTAGCATACTTTGAGTCACTATATAATAAATAAAATATTTTAAAAAAAGTACCAATATTAGCAAATTGATGTCCAAAATTTGGTTGAGTTTCTTGTTCTTCTCTTCCCTTACTCTCCTTTATTCTATGCTAGGTGATGAGAAACCTTACAAAATTTGTTTGAAGGAAGAGAAGGACCACAAGCTCTTTATAGTGTTAAAAAAACTATGGCAATACAAAATATATAATTTATAGTTACCTTCTGGAGTGGCTAAAAGAATCAAGAAAATTTTCAGGAATTTCTTATGGGATGGTATTGGGGAGGAAAGAAAATTTCACTTGGTGAGCTGGAATAAAGTTTGTGTGTCCCAGTGTCATGTGGGGGCTGGACATTAGGAATTTAAAGCTTTTCAATAAGGCTCTTCTTGGGAAGTGGCCTTGGAGGTACAACAAAGAGAGTAATGCATTAAGGAGGCAGATCAAGGATGTCAAATATGGAAGGATGTGGGGGTATTGGTGTACTAAAGAAGTTAAAGGGGCGTTTGGGGTGAGTTTATGGAAGTCCATTTGGTTGGAATGGGGGGGTTTTGTCAAGAACATTAATTTCAAAGTGGGGAAAGGGACTAATATTTTTTTCTGGTATGATGTATGGTGTGGGGATTCAGCTCTCAAATCTATTTATCCTAATCTCTTTAGGATAGCTACAAACAATGGGGCTGCAGTGGCTGAATCGTATCAGATCTCTAATAATCTTCTGCACTAGAATGTGGATTTTAATAGAGAATTACAAGATTGGGAAGTGTGTGAAGCTGCTGATTTCTTTGCAAAGTTATATGATATGAAGATCGATCAGAATAGGGAGGATAGGCTGCTGTAGATACATGATTATAATTCCAGATTTTCAGTGAGATCTTACTACAAGGTGTTAAATAGTCATGGTGACTCAGCATACCCCTGGAAATGTATCTGGAATACAAAGGACCCTAGTAAAGTTGCACTCTTCTGTTGGTTGGTGTCGCTTGAGAAAATTTTAACCGTAGATAATTTGAGGAAAAGAGGATTATTTGTAATTGATTGGTGTTCTCTGTGTAAAAAAGATGGTGAATCTGTCAATCATCTTTTTATCCATTGTGAGTTTGTGACAACCTTTTGGAATGAGATATTTGCAAGGGTTGGCATTGTTTGGGTTGCCATTGCGAGTGGTCGATTTTTTGGCTAGTTGGCATGGTTCCGTGGGTTGTGGAGGCAGTGCAGAATTTTGGAGGATGATTCTGTTGTGTTTGTTTTGGTGTTTATGGTTAGAGAGAAATGGGAGGTGTTTTGATGATTGCGAACGTACTATGGGGAATTTAGGGATTTTTTCTATAGCTCTTTTAAGTTTTTGGGTGAAGAACCTTGCAAGGGATGAGAATACTTGTAATGTTATGTTTTAGTTTTGTTTTTCTTAGGCTTGTATCTAGGTATAATCACTTGTATACTTCCTGTGTACTTGGCTATGCCTATTTACTTGGAATAAAATTTCTCATTACCTATAAAAAAAATACTTTATAGGCTCTTTAACTTCCTCGAAAATTTAATAAATTTTATCACTCCATTGGTTTCAAAACTAAAAAGGCATGAGTCGAAAAAACAGAAAAACGTGATATGTAAAACTACAAGCCTCCAAAATGAAAATTACTACTCTAATTAGATCTATTATTTTTTATTTAATAACTTTAGCCTTTAATTTTATATATTATTTAATTTCATTTAATGACATATATAATGGGAATGGCTGATATGGCTAAACGGAAGGAAAGCTCCCTCAAGAGAACCGAAAGGTTTTTTTGGGGGAATGGACAAGAATTGAAGGATCCTTTTTAGGTAAATAAAATAAAGTTAGCAAATTATAACTTCTTGCAAACCTTTAAACGTTAAAATTGTTCTAAGATTAAATGTATAAATAACAAAATTTATGAGGGAAAAGTGATGATGTGGTTCAACCAGCTTTGAAATTTATATATATAAATAGGTATGAATTATCAGCATGTTCAAATCATACATACCACACACACAGGTTGCAACTTACTCGTCAACCCTGTTGTTATGAAAGTGGCTACAAGTTTTTCTTCAACTTAGAGATGGTTAAGGCGAATATGCAACAAAGTATTATGGTATAGGGCAGCCTGAGGCCTTGGTGTATCAGTCTGGCTTGATTGACAGGCCTAATCATATTTAGAAACAAAAGGCACAATGAAAACTCATGTTGAAACGGCACAATGAGCATCTTAACATCATTAACATAAGATACTCACAACGACGTCTTCTTGAAACGGCAGGGTAGTTCCTTGTATGCACTTTCAGGATCAAAAGAGAAACAAGAACAGACAATGTAACTGCACCGGCAATGGTCCCCAACACTATGCCAACCAATGCACCTTTGCTTAAAGCAAACCTTGGAGAGGGGGAATTGTCTGTGGCATTAGTGAAAACTATGAGGGGAATTGTCTGTGGCATAAGTAAAAAAACAAACAAAAAACAAACCAAGACTATACAATATCCACTTCCAATTCGAGGACATAAAAGAAGGTAAGAAATGGCCCAAACATTTTTTCATCTTTGTGGGGAGTCAAGTCGTGAGTGGCACATGGTCTGAATTTGGAGATTCCTGTTCGGTCAAAATATAGAACTGTCACCCTCGAGCCCTTTGGGCCCCACACCCTTCTCTTTTATTCAAAATTTCGATAAAATGGATAAGATTCATAATGTTGGAGCTCTTAACAGGTGTGAGTAAATGTTAAAGTAGCATGTCTATTCTGATAGGAAAGGGAGGGGGGGTTACAAGAACACAACTTAATTGCCTGGCAAATCAAAGTTCATATTGAACTAATCGTTGCAGCTATTCACATATGTGCTGGATCACAGTGGTACAACTGTATATGCGGTGCAACTGTATATGCTATACCACTTAGCATAGCGTCACTATGGTGAAAGCATTGAACTGAGTAGACCAAGCCTATCTACAACAAAATTTGGCAGCAAAACAAAAGGTTACCTAAGGTTAACTGTGCCAATTGAAGACACAATCCACACGTTCCTCAAAGGGACAAATATAGTCAGGAATGATGCAAACACAGAAACACATATGCACACAAAAGAATAATGCCACATGGCGAAGGGTTTGAAGGTAAAGGTCAAATGAATTAGAAAAAATAGATTTGCATGTTGAGGTCAAATTAGTAAGACAACACATTTTTGCATTATTCACCTGGTAAATAAACATTAGTTCCAACTTCAACAAAGTTCTCTCACAAAATATGCAAGACAAGAGTTCAGAGATGTACCATATTTATGAGTAATGTTCAGAACTTCATAAGGTCCAAATACGCCAGGATTAGAAATTTTCCATGAGATGTAAGTTTGCAAGATTCGCTGTATCTCACTCATATTGAAGGATCTAGGACTTCTTACATCATATACAGGAAAAAGCTTCAAGTACATTCTCAATCGAGGTCCTTCTTCCCATATAAACGAATCAATATGAAGCTGATAATTAAATAACTGAAGAGCATGTGCCAGAAATTTCTCAAATGTATCTCTGTAAGGGAGAAAATCGCTGAATCCAGGACTTTTCAACCGATATCCAATAAGTAGAGGAGCAGCACAGAAACAGGGTGCAGGAGATGTAGGGGAATATTCATAAGGGGGTGGGCATGTTTGAGGTAGACAAACAGAAGTGTTTGTATTTGGCAAACTCTGACTGTTATCGTTGTTCTTACTTTCAGATCCACAGAATTGGACTAGGTTGATATTCGAGCATACGGGATTCCCTTGAAGCCTGAATGTTAACAATAAAAACTAAAAAGTTGTGATATGATCATAATGCTGTGTCTCTTACACCTCAAGAGTTCAATTAAAAAGAGCACACTCACAACCTTTAAACAAATAGTTGTATTTATTTGAAGATATTTCATTACACATGACGTTCTATATGAAACAAATCAGGAAGGAAGCATAGAAACAAACCTGACAGTGACATTCAGAGGTAGAGTAGTACTGCCTGTAATACTTGAAAGCTTATTATTCTGCAACTCCCTGGAATATCAAAGAGCCGAAAGAAATAGCTTAGAAGATCCTGTATGAGATCCTTCCAAAACTCATAAAAGTCAAAACTAATGCAGACACACACCTACTCTCCCATAAAATTAAAAAAAAAAAAGAAAAAAAATCACTTTCGACCAAGGGAAATAGTGACATTGTCATTCAGGTCTTACAGCATTAGGGTTTCCATTTTGTTCAAAGTCCTATCTTGCCAAAGGGTCGATGGAATAGAGCCACTCAATAAATTGTTGGAAAGTGACCTGCCATGGGGAAAAGTATACCAGATAAACTCAATTTATTTTGCTGCCAGTTAAATTTACAGGCTGAAAGTAACTACTAAGTTAAAATGTAAAGTTAAGATAGAAATGAAACAATATACAATATCATTAAACCACAGAACTGAACACAAAAGGAAAGTGATGACCACTCACAGTCTTTGAAGTTTAGGAAGACCCGAAAAGCTGGCAGGAACTGTTCCAGTAATATTGTTGTTGGATAAATCGCTGATCAAATTGTTCATATAATAGCTTTCAGAAGTCAGCAAAACGATAGTGAAAATTCTTTTTTAAAAACTGAAAGACAAATCTAGAGATATTTTATAATAAATGAAACATGATCGCAAACACAAAAGAAAAAATGTAGATGACATCATTCAGAAGATGGAGAATCTTACATTGTCGTGATATTCTCAGAAAATCTACCTGGCGGTATGGATCCATTAAGCTGATTTGAACTGAGGTCCCTGAAATTTATATAAAAATAAGATATAAATAGCATAAAATTAGCAAGCAGAGTTGTCTTCAACAAAGTAGAGAGATTTTATTCAGCCTGGTGCATTTATATATTTGTTTGTTTTCCTTGGAGCTCGTGCTTGATCATCATAAAAGTCAAAAGGAATTGAAAAGGAAACAAACTAAATCCACTTACAGATAGTAAAGGTTTGGTATTTGGCTAAAATCAGGAATTGGTCCTTGCAAGTTGCAATTCCTAAGGCTCCTGCCAAAGCAAACCAAAATACAAATATTTTCAATTTTGACATGGATGTGAACGCACATGCTTATTGGTTGCCATCTTACAAGCCTGTAAAGCTTCTATGAACATGAGTGCTATGTGATAGCTGATAAAGAAAACATGACTTCATTAAAACTCGAGAATAGTACATCAGGTGATGAAATATCAAATGGTAAAGGATAAACCATAAACATTCCTGATTGTTCAGGATACCACTTGACTTGATGTTTGATAAACTGCAATGAAATGCATTCATACTACCTAAGGTGTCCAGAGAAACATGCCTAAGTTGAGTAGTATTCCCATTTCTATTCTTTTAGATTGATGTTTGAATAGTTTCTATATCGTTCCTGAAACCTATGGCTATCCTATGTCATTATTATGTTGTTGGCGTTTTCCACTATTTTTGTTTTGCATTTTGGGGAAAAAATATTATCCAATCACTTGGGCCAAAAAAAGAGTTAAAATAAATATACACTTTCAGCCTCACACCTTAAGGCTTGCACCTTGCACTGCCTTTGCCTCTAAAAACCATGTTAAAAACAAAGCATTAAAACGTGTACTTACAACTTCAGCAATTTAGACATGTTGCTGTATGAAGCTGGAATTGTAGTCCCATCAAAATTGTTATTATCAAGCTGACTGTAAATCAAAGAAATGGAAGCAATAAGAAACTTGAAAAAAGAGTAACAAATAAAATAACCTTGTAGGAAAAAGGAAAATTTAGAAATCATAATCATGTTCGAGTTGAGAGGTAAAAGAAAAGGAAAACAAATTTATATGTTTTATGTAAGGACAGTTATGTGATATGTAGTCGAATATATTGAGAGAATAAATTCAATTGTTCATTTACAAGTAACCGACTATACATACACATACACAAGACCATTATACATTTCTAAACTAAACTAATTACAACCATGTCCTCTAACACTCCCCCTCAAGCTGGGGCATATATATCATATAAACCTAGCTTGGAACAAATAAGCTTTAACCGACTATAACACAGTGGTTTAGTAAACATATCTGCAAGTTGATCAGCAGACTTCACAAAGGGTGTAGAAATGTCACCACTTAGTATCTTATCTCGAATGAAGTGACAATCAATCTCAATGTGTTTAGTCCTCTCATGGAATACAGGATTAGACGCAATATGCACTGCAGCTTGGTTATCACAAAGTAACTGAAGAGGAACAGGAGCTGGAAACTCAATCTCCTGAAGAAAGTGTTGCAACCATGTCATCTCACTAGTCGTATGAGCCATTGCTCTGTATTCAGCTTCTGCACTAGACCGAGCTACGACTGTTTGTTTCTTACTCTTCCATGAAACCAAGTTACCTCCTACAAATGTACAATATCCAGTAGTCGATCTTCTATCTGAAGGAGATCCAGCCCAATCAGCATCTGAAAAAGCTTCAATTCTAAGGTGTCCATTCGGTCTATATAATAGTCCCAGACCAGGAGCTCGTTTAAGATAACGAAGAATATGGATTACAGCATCCCAATGTGAGACCCTGGGCTTTTGTAGAAATTGGCTCACTACACTCACTGCATAAGAGATATCAGGTCTAGTGATAGTAAGATAATTCAATTTTCCAACAAGTCTTTGATACCGACCTAGATCTCCAAACAACTCCCCTTCATCTTTCAAGAGTTTACGGTTTGGGTCCATAGGAGTGTCAATAGGTCGTGCACCTAACATGCCAGTTTCTTCCAAAATATCAAGTACATATTTTCTCTGAGATAGGTTAATGCCTTTTTTTGATCTACCAACTTCAATTCCAAGAAAGTACCTGAGTTTGCCTAAGTCTTTTGTCTGAAACTGATCATGTAAAAATTGCTTCAGCCTAGCAATTCCAGTTGAGTCACTCCCAGTAATTACAATGTCATCAACATATACAACCAACAAGATATGACCTGCATCACTGTGTAGGTGAAATACTGAGTGATCTGTTTGGCATCTATGCAGACCAAATGCTAATACAGAATCAGAGAACCTCCCAAACCATGCTCGAGGAGATTGTTTCAAACCATATAATGCCTTTTTTAACTTGCACACAGTACCTCGATACTCCCCCTGAGCAACAAACCCAGGTGGTTGCTCCATATACACTTCCTCATTTAAGTCGCCATGTAGGAATGCATTTTTAACATCTAACTGAAATAAAGGCCAATCCAAGTTAGCAGCAAGAGAAATCAATACTCGAATAGAAGAAATTTTGGCAACCGGGGAAAAAGTCTCGTCATAATCAATGCCATAAGTTTGAGTGTAACCCTTAGCAACCAAGCGGGCTTTCAGACGTTCAACAGAACCATCAGGATGGAATTTGATTGTATATACCCATCTACAACCAACAGAATGTTTACCAGGTGGTAGAGGAACAAGATCCCATGTCCCATTATTATGAAGAGCATCCATTTCATTTTTCATAGCTATCCTCCATTCCGAATCAGATAAAGCATCCTGAACTGTCTTAGGAACAGAAGATTTTGAAAGTTGAGAAGTAAAGCATGAAAAAGATGGAGATAAGGCATGACAAGAGACATATTGGGTAATTGGATGTCGAGTAACACAAGAACGAGTACCTTTTCGAAGAGCAATAGGTGGAGAGTCTGAAGTACTAGGTGACTCAGGATCTGAAGATGGAGACGAGGTTGGTGGAGGCATGGGAACCGGAGGCCGCACGCGACGAGAGTACACCTGCAAAGGAACAACAGAAGGAACAGAGGAGGATTGGGTAAGAGTGGGTGAGTGTGCAGGAGAAAGAGTAAGAGTAGGTAATGGTAGAGGATCACACTCAACAGCTGCAGATGTTGCCGAGAAATAGGGTATGGACTCAAAGAAGGTGACATCAGCACTAGTGAAGTAACGTCTAAGAGTAGGACTATAGCATCGATATCCTTTTTGAGTCCGGGAATAACCAACAAAGAAACATTTGGTAGCACGTGGATCAAGCTTATCAAAGCCTGGACCAAGGTTATGAACATAGCAAACACACCCAAAGATTTTTGGAGGGAGAGAAAATGGTGGAGAAGAAGGGAACAAGATGGAAAAGGGAGAGGAACCATCGAGGACTGATGAAGGCATACGGTTAATAAGGTGACACGCAGTAAGAACACCATCACTCCAAAAACGTTTAGGAACATGCATGTGCAGTAAGAGTGCTCGGGTTATATCTAACAAATGACGATTTTTGCGTTCAGCCACCCCATTCTGTTGGGGTGTATAAGCGCATGAAGTTTGATGAACAATTCCTTTATTACTTAAGTAAGTAGCAAAGGCACTCGATTGATATTCTTTAGCATTGTCAGAACGCAACACTTGAACTTTTTGTCTAAATTGAGTCTTAATTTCTTTTCGAAAGACTTTGAATATGGAAAGAAGTTCAGATCTTGCCTTCATCAAAAACAACCATGTCATACGAGAATAGTCATCAACAAATGTAACAAAATACTGAAACTTGTTTGATACAATGTTGATTGGTCCCCATATATCAGAGTGAACCAATTCAAAAGAAGTAGATGCTCGATTATCAACTCGAGGTACAAAAGACACACGATGGTGTTTACTAAGCTGACATGCTTCACAAGGAAAAGAAGATACATTTTCAATGTTCCTAACTTGACGTTTCAAAAGAGAAAGAGATGGGTGTCCAAGGCGACAATGCCATTCAAAAGCAGATGACGAGGATGTGAGGGCTCGAGTAGGTGACTGTTTGCCATCAAGGTAATACAGGCCACCAGCTTCATGCCCCGTACCAATCTTCTTCCCCGTCTTGAGATCCTGAAAGATACACACAGAGGGATAAAATGTCACAGAACATTGAAGAGTTTGAGTAATTTTACTAATGGACAACAAACTAAAAGGAAAACTAGGAGCATATAGAACAGATGACAAGGATATAGAATCAGTGAGCTTAGTGGATCCAATGCCTGTAACTTTAGCAAGAGAGCCATTAGCAAGAGTAACACTTTTTGGAGATGTCAAAGTATCTAACTCAGATAAGGAATAAGACAAACCAGTCAAATGTTCGTTAGCTCCTGAATCGATGATCCATGGATTTGGAGTAGATGAGATAAGACATGCGGACGCTGTACCTGAATCGGCACGAGTAGCTATGGAAGATGAAGTCGCTCGTGTTTGACCCAAAAGCTGATCATACTCATTCTTCGATATGCTAATCATTTCTGGAGTCGAGTCGAAGCTATTTTGGCAAATAGCTTGATTAGCAGACCCAGATGGTCTACCATGGAGATCCCAACAATAGTCCACTGAGTGGTTAGTGCGACCACAATGAGTGCACTTACGAGATTCACGACCTCGGGTGCGATTACCTCTAGCATCACGGCCCCCACGTACACTTCTACCACTCCGGCCCCCACGCCCACCAGGAGCAACATAGGCGGCAGCTAAAGCAGTTCTCTCATTACTCTGATCTGAAGAAAACTGAGATCCTTGTCCAGATAATGTGGCTCGCTGGAGTCGGGAGAACACATCAGGAAATGAGGGAAGCTGTGGACTTGCTAGAATTTGAGAGCGCACTGATTCATACTCAGGCTTTAAGCCAACCAGAAACCGAACAACATTAAAATCTTCCCGTTGTTTTAGCATACTTGAAACATCTGAAGTGATAGGTTGATACATTTTGAGTTCTTCACATATGCCTATCACTTGAGAATAATATTCTTCCAGGCCCAAAGCACCTTGTTCCAACCCAAAGAATTGCTGACACAACTCATAAATACGAGTTATGTTTCCAGCACCCGAATACATCTGCTGGAGATGCTTCCACACCTCTTGAGCTGTGTCAAAATGTATTAAACTGTTGCAAATATTAGGCTCAATACTTGTCAACATTAGGGACAGTATTTGAGCATCTTCTTGCTCCCACTGAGCAAATGTAGAACTAGCTGACTCAGGCATTGGATCAACCAAATGAGTACGACGAAGACCCTTGCCTTTCAGAAACATTTCAACTGATTTTGACCACAACATATAATTTTTTCCATTCAACTTCACTGAAGTCATAGGCATACTAATGTTTGGTGCAAGAGACATTGACTCAAACTTAGTTGTCATGAGGAAAAGTAGCACAAGAATTCAACTTGGAAACAAGAATCCACACAAAATATGAAATATGGATGAAAAACAAGCCTGTACCGGTCGAAAATCAGATTAAACCCCAAATTTCGGATCTGTATTGGTCAAAACAAGTCTGTACCGGCCGAAACAAGCAAGAATCGGTTCAGAATCGGCCTGTATCGGGTCTGAACCGCTATATTTCGGGTTGAACCGGATCTGAACCGGTTGTACCGGCCTGTATCGGAATTGTTTCGGGTATCGCCGGTACCGGCTTCAAACCCTAATCCTAAACTGGAATAAGTTATCCTAAACGAGGATAACTTATCCTAAACAGGAATAATTTTACCTTATACCTGTTACCAAACGAACCTTATTCTGGATAGAGATAAGAACTTACTCCAGATTAGGGCATATGTATTCCAGGATAGGATAGTCGATACCTGTAACCAAGCACTCCGAGACGTCGAGTTCGCCGGCGATACACAGTGATTCCGGCATCGGATGACGACGGGAGACACACCGGTGTGCACAGAAAACGCCGGCGGTCTCGATTATGGTGCCCACTACCGGAGAAAACAACTGAGGTCACCGGAAAAGCTAGAAATAGCTCCGGCCGCCACTACATACAACAGCCACTAACCACCACAGACAACAACGGTGATACCACACCTCCGTCGCACAACCACCACTAACTCCGTCGTACACCCACAACCACCACTATCTCCGTCGCACAACCACCACTGACTACAGTTCTCTCTGATACCATGTAGTCGAATATATTGAGAGAATAAATTCAATTGTTCATTTACAAGTAACCGACTATACATACACATACACAAGACCATTATACATTTCTAAACTAAACTAATTACAACCATGTCCTCTAACATGATAAACATAAAATTTATTTAGGTTCCAGGATAATAAAAACCATACAGTATCGTTAAACTTGGCATTTCAGAGAACTCTGGTGGCAGATGCCCTGATAAGTTGTTATTATCAAGAAGCCTGTAGGTTCAGAGCTGAAGATGGTAATTGATCTCAGATGAAACTGACAGATAACTAATTATGAAAGACAAGAAGAAGGCCTATTACAAACTTACAAGTGAACAAGCCCCGGTAATCTGGATAGTTCAGGTGGGATTTGCCCACTTATTGAATTATTGTTCATGTGACTGCTCACAAGGAAGAAAACAAAAAAAGGAAACCAAAAGGATGGAAAAAAGAGAAGGGTTAGTAAATGTAGAACCAATTGTAAACAATATAGCATCAAAAATTCACTTACAAGTGCTGTGCTTTGTTCAGTTTTGCAAATGATATGGGTATTGATCCAGATATATGATTCTCATCAATCTGTATTCTGTTCAAGTTTGGAAGATAACCAAGCTCTTCAGGTAAGGAACCTGTTAAATTGTTTCCATTCAGAAGCCTGGAAACACAAATCCATTAGACATGAAGCAAAGAAAGAAAAAATGCGCCACGGCTCTGCAATATCAGAGTATTAAGATTTTGGAACAGGGCCAACTTATAAGGTAAACTAGTTCAGACACAAGGACTATCTCCGATAATATTTTGAATCAAAACTTTGAAATGCATGGAATAGTAGCGTATCTGCATTCTGGCCTATACACACGTGATCAACAACTAGAAGTATTATCCAATCCAGCAGAAAAAAGCTCATTAACTTACAAGAGTTCCAAAGACGTAATATATCCTATCTCCTTTGGTATACTCCCACTTATGTTGTTCCACATGAAGTCCCTTTAACATTGTGGATAGATATAAATATATCAGTAAAATAAGCAAACCCAATGCCGAAGCAGGGTGGAGGATAACAATATTCCAGTTTATTGAGTGAAAGAAGAATCCAAAATCCTTAATTCCAATAAGGACTTTTGTAGCAAAAAAAAAGTTTCAGAAATACACTGCCTTACAATATTTTCATATTTGATAAACGGCCAAGCTCTGGCGATAAACTTCCTGATAGATTCATATGTAGGAGTGTTCTGCAGACAAGAGGCACAACGGAGAATTATTAAAGCACTAATACAACTTCTTCAATGGAACTGCTTACAGGCAATTAATAACCAAGTTTTATCAAAGCTTGTCAGTTATATTTGAATTTTTTACTACAAAATTTTTGTGATGCTAGACATGAGATATTGCTTGGTTCTGTAGGAAAAAATTATAAAACAAATGTGTCATTATTAATTATCTGGACACAAGAAAGACTCTGAAAGGATCGTGAAGTTCAAAATCATCAGTCGTGTTGGTGGTCTTTTCAAGCAAAATCCAGAAAGATGTGGCTAATAGATCCAATCAGAATGAAATGAATGCAGCCATAATTTATTTAGCCAAAATATATATATTTATATATAGCCATTATTTTCTTTGATCTTAAACAGACTACAGAACAAAGGAAGTTTGTTCCCCAGCACTGATTAAAATGAGCAGATGTAGAAATGGAGTAATATACGTCTCATCATGCATGGGGAAAAAGAAATTAAAAAACAGAAGTACTATTCTACTTGAAAGGAAATATGAAACAATATTCACATTGATAGAAAAAAGTTCAAAAAAAGGAAAAGAAAAAGAAAGAAAGATTAAAATCATACAGTTGCTGAACATGGAGATATTCATCATCTAAGGTCCTATTATGGCACACAATCCCTGTCCAATATGATGTACATGGATCCCCTCGATTCCAATCATTTAGATGATTTTCTGGATCCAACAAACTTCTCCTGACGGCCTGCAATGCTGTCACTGCACGCTAATACACATGTTAACCATCATTTCATCAACACTGTAAGCAGGCCCAAGTTGAGCATATACACTCAAAAAAATAACTACAGTCCAAATTACAATAATAAAAAACATTTGTCAAAACGAATCTCACTCGATTCTAATACTATTAATGTGAACTACAAAATCAGTTGCTACAGGATTCGTGAATAAATAAAACAGCCCATCCATCCGCAGGGTGAGACCTCTAAACACTTTTTTTAATGGAGAGAACTAGAGCAAAATAACCTTCTAGGGGGTGGGTACTGTGATCCGCTCTGATGAGTAGTGAAGACCAACACAACCATGTAAAAACAAACAATCCATGCGTCCAAGCTCTTGACTGATACATCCCAATAACGCAAAGAACACCAGAACCCTCAAATTTCTGTGAGTACCCAGCACTGGAAATTGTTGTAGTATCCGAGTACTCCGCCTGATAAGAGGAAATAATTATCCGAACTTACGCAATTGAACTCTAAAGCAGCTCAATTTGTATTTATGAAGTAAACATATTAGCTTTCAACACTTGAGAAAAAAATGAACACTAAACTATTCAAATTCAAGTGAAGCAATTAAAGAAATCACCAAACAACTCAAAATCTAGCCTCATGCGTAAAACTTGACAAGAAACAGAGCAACCAAACTCTGAGCAAAGCAAGGAAATTAAGGTTGTCGCGCCGGGGGGGGGGGTGGGGTGGGAGAAGGAGAAATCCTTCGTACACTGAATACCTGGAAATCTATTAGAATGATGGGAGTTCAACTACAATGTGATCCATCTATATATGGTTGCAATATCATCGAAGCTACTAATTAAATCTATCTCTTCTCACCGTCCATTTAACAAGTATCAACCTAGGGCGGGACTTGAGCTAAAAAGAAAGTTTGAAATTTCATACCAAGAGCACGGTGGTAACTTTCTGAGCCCGACGTTGATCAAGGACGTCATCTCAGATAGTGAGCTTGGAGACGATGACTTTTCTGAGTAGCTGATGGGACGTGAAAGGGGGATCTTTCAATGCTATCTGTCGATTACTTCTCGTTGATGGCAACCATAATCCACGCAGGGCAAAAGATATTAGTAAGTTGATAGCCCCAACCACACGAACCAAAAACAAAAGAAAGACATTTTTGCTTTTTGCATTAAAAACTGACGAAAGTCCGACCAATCAAACTTGACAAAAACATAAGATAATGTCTAAAACTTTGACAAAAACACGAGATAATAATGTCTGGCGTGTCGGGGTGGCCTCACAACTTGAAAAGGCTGTAACTTGGTGGCGGACTGCGGAGAAGAGTAAGCAACGCTGAACAGTTCAACGCAGACTACAAGATACTTTCAGGAGATGAAGTTAAAAGATTAAAAAAAAAGAAATACTTTAGGAATTGCGTACTCTCACAGATTAACGTCTATTGATTCGATACCTTAGATAATTATAAAATTAAAAACCTTCTTGCATTTCCATCAAAACTGAGCCAAAATCATCTCGTTTTTTCAAAATCCAGAAACTTTCATGCTCCAAAATGAGGATATAAATATACATATATATAAAAAAGTAAAAAATTATGATCGCAAAACTTACAAATTTTTTGAAATAATAGACACATGAACACCAACGTCATGTTAATTATAATATTTTATTCTATTTTTGTCGTTTCATTTCAAAACCAAACTATTTTTCCCAAGAATCCAGCTACCCCAATACTAACAAGAAAATAACAGAACCGATAAAAACTGTACAGCGCGACAAAAAAGAAAGGGAAAGAAGTTTCAAAATTAATCTGGTCCATGACTCCATCTTTGTGTATCTGATCCATAGCAAGAAAACGACACGTAGGAGGAGAGGATTTCTCTTGATCTTCTAGATGGGCTCGACTTGTAGCATTAGCAACAGTAGGAATAGAATGCAGCAATAGATTCAACTGAATATTCTCCTTTCATCCCACAAGGGCCATAGAAATTCTGGTTTCACAACTTGATTTTTATATATATATATATATTTATATTTTTTTTTTAATTGAAATTTGCATTGGAAGGTAATATAATCCGTTTGAACGGATATAATACCATTCAATGAATTTAAGTTAAACATGTTCGGTACCATTAATCTAACGGTCAATCATTTTTAAGGATGAATGATTTTCTCTCTAAATATTTTTGCATGAGCGATAAATTATTATTTGAATGATATTTACAAATCAGGTTATTTAATTTTAGATGAAATTTGGATTTCATCCATGTAAGTCATTTTATGGACAAAAAAGTTTGTCTCGAAAAAATTTCATTCTTAAAAGTCAAATTTTTTATAGAATTCATTATTGGCAATGTATTAATTGCTTTTTATATAACTGTTGCGTAAGGTGCGGTTTAGATAGTGAAATAATTTTAGATGAAAGTAGAATAAAATATTATTAGAATATTATTTTTTTAATATTATTATTATTTTCAAATTTGAAAAGATTGAATTGTTTATTATATTTTGTATGAGAATTTAAGAAAATTATAATGATAAGATAAGATGAAACGCTTTCACTATCTAAACGAGAGCTAAATGGATAATCATTTTAAAAAATGTCAGCTAAATAAATCTTAGGCAAAATTGCATAACGTAAAATGAAAAATAAACATGACACTTCTTTTAAAACTAAGATGCTGACAGTTATCACCACCTAGATTTTTTTAGAGAAATCTATAACCATTTAGAGTCTTCTAGTCCTTTGTAAATTATTCTTGAGTCTTGTAAAATGTTGTAGAGTTGTATGAAGTACTCTAAAATAGTGTAGAATCCCTTGTAAGAGAGCCTTGTAGATATTTCTAGAATAGAGATCTAGAATTTTCTTTACCTTTGAATTGGTGACAAGTGTCACAATCCTAGTCATTCTTTGTACTAAGAGGTCTCTATAAATAGAGGGAGTCCTCATTTGTGTAAGGCACCAAGCAATAAGAGCAACAAAATTCTCTAGAGCCTCTCTCTCTACTTTCTTACTTTAGATTTGTTCTTTTTGTCTTGAGTCACTTAGAATGCTTACTTAAGAGTTTTGTGGAAATAAATCCTCCTAAGGCCGCACGAGACGTGAAGAAATTCTAAGTCCGTGACACAGTGCTATTCTTCTGAAATTTATGTTGAAGAATCATGTTTTTAATTAGGAAAAAACTATTTTGCCCTCTCATTTGTACCCGTTCAATACAGATGTCTCATGTGAGTATCCAAACTGGGTTTAAGTATTGCTATCATTTGAGACTGGACGTAGTCAACTTGTAATCCGGGACCAGAGATTAGATTTAAGACTTTTTCTCTATAAAAAAAAGTTTGTGACCAAAAAATCCATTTGTTTAACAAATTTTGATACTCACGTTCTATCATTGTGTAATAATTTTAAAGTCGTTCATCCTGCGCCTAGATATGAACAACATATAAACCATAAAAAGTAATGATATTTACTTATAAATATATTAGGACTTTCCAAAAATCTTTCATCAATAAGAGATCTGGTACCATGCTTCAAATTACAAAGAATTGTTGAGACATAAATTACAAATGATCTAATTATGATGAAGTGTTGATTTATGCTATCTAGGGGTGGGCTCCTACTCCGACGGAGTTGGATTCCTTAACTCCGACCTTTGATAAGAGTCGGAGCTAAAAAACAACTCCAATTCTGACTTTGAGAGAAAGCTAGTTCCAGCTTCGTTTCACTTCATTGGTATTGGAGCAGAGTCGAAGTTCCCATTCAGAATTAGGTTTTTTTCTCCATTTTCCTACCCACTTACACCTTCTCAACAACCAAACAACATCAAAACAAAAATTAAAAAACTTCTTACTTGGTACCACCAATTGGACTTGAATGAGAAATTTCGAGAAGCCGATTGGGCACTTACTAACGTCAGATGCCAACCACGAATCATACAACCCAGTCGAGATCCACTATGAATAAGGCCACCCAAATCCATTTTAATAATATATTATAATAATATTTTAATTTTATAATATTTTTTATTAAACTTTTTCTCTCTTTTTCCAAAACTCAAAAAATACTCAATTCAAACTATCTCACCACTATTCATAAATTATCTTATTACTATTTATAAAATTCTTATCTTATTTTATCTCACTTGTTATGAGGCCATGGAGAAGGAAGAAGGAATGCAGAGGAGCTAGGGTTACAAAGACATCGAAGGCAGAAGAGAGACAAAGTGAGTTTGAGTTCGTGTGGAAGTCAGTTTGAAGTGAAACATCAGTTCCCAAAACGCACAGCAGTAGCCAAGGTCAAAATGCAGTAGCCAAAATGCATTTTCATTTCCATTCCAGTTTTTGGAACCTTTTCACAAACAGATCATCCGCATTCATTTTCCATTACCTATCAATCCAGACTTGCATACGCAACATCCATTTACAACACAGAAATTACAGGGACATTACATCACTCTCCAAACGAGCCTCAGAGGGATAAGAGTCATTCAACCAAACATTAATTAGGGCAGCCCAAAGAGACCTATGAATTGGTGTCACATAGTGGATTTTAGACACATTCAGCCCATTAATTACAAACTTTGGTTGTTTGGGTTATGTAAATGAAGTAGAGATTGAACTATCGGTTGGGTTGCTTAGAAAAATGCATTGCATTAGAATGAGTAAATAATTTGAGGGTGTGCATGTGTCAAGTCCTACAAGAGATGTCTACTGGAATTTTATAACTGGTTTTGGGGTATAATGTATAAATGACTATAACATTTTCATGAGCAGTGATAAATTGGTCCTTTGGTAGAGAATCCAAAAGCACAAGATATAGAACTGGTATTGGCCAGCTATAATCCTAACTTTGGAGGCAGATATCCCTAAGCTAATGTAAAACGAAAAACACTAGTTAAACAAATGCACTGATCAATGTGTATACATATCCTTGCACAACAAGACTGCATTATTAAGAAGAAGCACCCATGACCATTTTGCAATGTATATATGAAGCCAGTTTTTAAAACTAGCCCTTCAATCAAATCCTTTTTTCCAGTCCCATAGCTCCAGGACTGCTCAGTGTCCCCCTGTATTAAACCAAACAACACACTCCATAAATGTAAATGTAGCAGAATAATGTTTCCTATTAACCAGACTTAATACAGAAGAATAAATTTATTGGAGTTGGTTCTGATACTACCTACTGGAGAGAGAGGGAGGGATCAACAGAAACACTTTAACATAACTCAGTCATTACATATTCTATAAAAACTATCAAAGACAAACCTTCGCATTGACACCATCTGGTACAATCCGATTCTCCGTTTTGAACCTCAAGTAATCGGTTCTGCTGAACTTGGTGAAACCCCTGAACATTGCAACATATAAAGAATAAGGTCTAACTCAGTATACCCTATGTTGGAGAGAGTGGGTGTTCATTAAGCCATCTAATAAAATACAGCATCTATATTAACAAAAACATTAGCAAAAATGAGACATGAAGAAGACATGACATAAAAATATAACAAATTAACAGCACCTAGGAACAAACCTAACCCAATAAAAAATAAAGGAGTCACCAAAAAAAATCAGCAAAAAACAAAATCAACCTATAAAACGCATTATATTTAACCTCAGTATTCAGACACAACTCCTCATAAGGAAAAATAAGATCTAGTGGACCTATAAGAGCACTTTAATAAGGGAAATTCAAAACAGATGATGGATATGCCCACGTACCACTTCCTGCTGACAATGATTTTCTGACGACCAGGAAACTTGAATTTTGCACGGCGTAGGCCTCCTGTGCATGATGTCTGTTGCTGTCCTTGCAACAAACAGACAGGGGAACTTGGCCAATGCTCACTCTCGCACAAGTGCCCAGTGGTTTCCCAAAAGCACCCCTCATCCCAGTCTGATGCCTATTAGCTCCCGCACATGAAAGCATCTTGTTGAAACGCAGGACATGGAAAGGATGCACCCTGACACGCAAATGGAGTGCATCTTTCCCAGCAAATTTGGCCATATATTTGTTGCAAGCAATACGTGCAGCCTCAAGAGCTTCACTTGAAACATTCTCTTTTTCCCATGAAACCAAATGAACGCAGAAAGGGAACTCATCCACGCCTTTCTTCTTCTTCATTCCTACATCATAAATCCTGATCTTGGGGTCAGGTACACCACGGCAAAACCGTGATTTTGGGTATGGCTTCTTCTTGATCTGGCGATGAACACCTCGCAGGTCCTGCAAACACATCAAATACTGTGCCACCAATTACCCTGCAAACATAAGCACCTAGAAAAATTTTGATACTTCAGAACTATTCAGTTTGAATCATTACATAAAAAATGTAAAAGCCTAACAATAGTAAGTAATGATAACCTATAATGAAAAAATATATTGCACCGTGAAATAAGTGAACTGGACGATGTCGAAAAGTTACAAAAACAATGCTAAGAGTAAAGAGAAGCACAGAAAGCAGAATCCCAAACCACTTTACATAAACTACCCATCATCTAGTGAACTACAGAGGCTTCCAGTAGAAATTCGGGCAACTAGCAGAACAGAGTTTTACAAGGGACATGCATTTTTTTTTAATAAGTGACAAGGAACATAATATCTATAGGCAATTCGGATAGTTTCAATTAAAGTGTAATCGGATTTTGCCATTAACAACAAACATATTCACCCATCATCATTTAAATGAAAATATAGAGAACACCAAATTCGTATCAGCATCGTATCATTAAATGTCCCCGCCCTAGAATTATTATTTGGTCGCTGTCTTAATTTGTATATCCCCACAACCTCTAGGGGTTGGCTCAAGTGGTAAAGACTTGGGGGTAGGGGTGAAAACCGACGTCATCGGCAAGGTTTTTGAGCAAAACCGACGCCGACCGATGTCTGAAAAAATGGGGGAGCCACCAATCGTAACCGGTTGATAGGGAAGAGGAAACCGATTGAGGCGGTTCTCCTAGCGGCGATTATCTACTGAGAGAGACTGAGAGAGAGAGAGAGTTGCAGAGTAAAATAAGATTCGGGAAGAAGAGGTTGGGGAAGAAGAAAACTAATATCGAAACGGCGTCGTTCCACTTAAGTCTGAAATGACGCCGTTCCACTTAAGTCTGAAATGACGCCGTTCCACTTAAAGTGGAACGGACTTTTTTTTTTTCCTTTTGTCCTTAATAAAACGACACCGTTTGGTTTAATGCCAAATGGTGTCGTTTCTATTATCTGTTGTAAGACTTATTAGCTAAAACGACGTTGTTCCACTTAAACTTAAGTGGAACGACGTCGTTTTGATAAAGGCATATTAAAAAAATATATATAGGTTTTATTATATCAGTCGGTTCAGCGGTCCAGTCCAGCTTCAAACCGGGACCGAACTGCTGAACGTCGGTTTCTTCAAATTGCCACCACACGCCAATTGGTTCTCCACTGGTTCCGGCTGGTTCCTGACGTGGCCGATTGGTTCGCGTTGGTGGCAGCCGGTGGCGTCGGTTTATGTACAGTCCTACTTGGGGGTATCTTCCCCCCAGGTCTAAGGTTCAAATACCCTTCGGTGCAAACAATCTTTAGGGGCCATCAAACTAGAGGATTTTTCCCATGAATTACTTAAGGTGCACTTGTGAAAAACTCCTTGTCGAGAGCTTGTACACCCCCGAGATTAATTGGAATGTTGTTCCTGGACACCCGGTGCCAATAAAAAATAAAAATAAATAAATAAATTGTATATCCATGCCATGGTATTCTCACATCTAACAAATCTCGATTTTATGATCCTCAACTAGGTCACATCACCATCTCAAAGTGAATCCACCTCGTCTAGTTCATAGCCAATCAGCATGTGGAACTTCACATATGAATGTTCTATTGTAGCACCAATTAAACGAAAAAGCATTAACTTCATTATTTCAAATAGGCTCGGGAAGATTCGAACAACATGATATCCCTTTTAATATGGGGATGTACTCTTGTAGCATCGACTAATCAAAAGACTATTAACTTCATTATATGAAATAAGTTCCTCTTCGTCGGTGACAACAACCCCTATGCAGAAATGCACGTAAGCTTCTACGGAACACTTGGAGGAGGTTTCTGACTTGTCCCCAGCTATAATGGCAGAGAAGGTGACATGTAGGGTATCTGAGAAGTCCACGACAAGTGTAGAGTTTGTGGAAGGCTTGAAGCACAGTGGGAAGACACATATAACAACGATGTGTCCCTTGGCTCTAGTTCTGTCCAGTGAAGTTGCACACACAAGGAGTTGATGGCTTTCGGCTGGCTATAGTCCAAGAAGATGTGGATACGGCTGGTGCAATTCTTGCACCCATAATTGAGGATGTGCACACGGAGAACCATCCTACATAGACAATTGTAGAAATCCTGGCCCAAGACGGATGTGACCCAGCTTGTGTGGAGGTTGAACGTGAGAATGACTGCATTGATGGGCAAGTTTGCTCAGACACTGATTCGGAAGGGGACTTGGAACATTTATCAAAGTACAACCTTGTGGTCTCGGACTTGGATATTCAGTCTGAAAAGAAATGGAATGGGAAAGGTATCAAAGTAAAGATTTCTTCTAGGGTGGTAAGCAAGCCCTCCCGTCTTAATTTATGAAGACATCATACTTGTAATTTGAATGCTCAGGGTGTTGGAACCTCAAGAAAGCATCTTAAAAAATTGGTATCGAAGTTTCATCCTAAACTCCTTGTTATTGCTGAGCCGATGGGAAGTAATTCTTGTTTAGATATGTGGCGTGATAGATTGCATTTTGACTGTTGTTAGTCTAATGTTGATGATGGCAGAAAGTTATGGATGTTTTGGTCTCAGGATTTAAATCTTGTTGTTGAGTGTATGGGGGATCAATTTTTGAAAATTCGAATAATTAATATGAATGATTTCTGGATTACCTTTGTCTATGCGAAATGCTCTTACTTGGAGCTAGGAGACTGTGGGGTACGTTGATGGAACTAATATTCATCAGTCACCATGGATGGTGATGGGCGATTTTAATATTATCCGGAATGACTCGGAATGTAGAGGGGGCAGGCCAAGATTGACGTTAGCGATGGAGGAGTTTAATGATTGGGTGGGCTCTTGCAGACTCCTTGATATGCCTTTTAGATGGATTCTCTTTCTTGGTGTAATGGTCACTCTGGAAGATCCAGGCAATGGGCGCGACTTGATCGTTGCTTTCTTAATATTGCAGCTCTTGATATTTTTCCTGATGCTAATATGGAATACTTGGCGCGAACTTCTTCTGATCATGCACCGATGATGGTTTCATTGGAGAATCAGTTTGTTCGGTATGGCTATCCTTCTTTTAAATTTCAGCAAATGTGGATTTCTCATGCCCAGTTT
The DNA here is from genome assembly GCA_029856935.1 of Cyclocarya paliurus. NCBI lineage: Eukaryota > Viridiplantae > Streptophyta > Magnoliopsida > Fagales > Juglandaceae > Cyclocarya > Cyclocarya paliurus. Next base: position 24,179,809 of record CM056956.1, read on the forward strand.
TTTGATTGTGTCTCGGATTCTTGGAATTGTGATGTTGTTGGGGGTCTCGTTTGTATATGCTTGCCACTAAACTTAAACGTCTAAAAATTGCTTTGAGAGCTTGGAACAAGCAAATATTTGGCAGAACTGATAATCACATAGTGGCACTTGAGGATTAAATAAAGGGATTGGAGGCTAGCTTGCAATCTGAGTGTGCTGAAGACGTGGAGGATGATCTTGTTGCCTCCCAGGTGGACCTTTCTGTTTGGTTGGATAGGGAAGAAAAACGCTTAGCCCAACAAGCTAAACAAGGTTGGATTCCAAAAGGTAAAGCGAACTCTGGTTTCTTCCATGCTGTCAGTCATCATAATATTAAAGAGGTGAAAGAGATGAAACTAGAGGATGGTACTATCCTTTCCTCTCCAGATCAGATTCAAGAAGGGGCTACTTCTTATTTTTCTCAATTCTTGGAGGCTGGCAATAACCGCGATGAGCCAAGTCTGAGGGGTTTAGTCCATCTGATTATTTCGCGGGGCGACAATGAATTCATCTCTCGTGTTCCTTCTTTTCAAGAAGTCTATGATTCTCTTTGCTCTATTCCGAAAGATAGTAGACGGGTCCTGACGAGTTTGGGTCGGGCTTCTATCGATCTTGTTGGCTCATAGTGGGTATTGATGTTGTTGATGTTGTGGTAGAGTTCTTTCGAGGTATGGCTCTTCCGTGATTTTTCAATGCAACTTTCTTGGTTTTAATCCCGAAAGTGGAAAATCTGACGAGTTTTGATAAGTTTAGGCCGATTAGCCTGTGTAATGTGTTCTACAAAATTTGCACTAAAATTATGGTTAATCGTCTCTCCCCTCTGCTTGCAAAAATTATTTCTCCTGAACAAGGAGCCTTCCTTCCGGGTCGCAACATCTTTGAGAATATTAGTTTGATGCAAGAGATGATTCACTCTATTAATAAACTTGCTCATGGTGGGAATGTTGCTTTGAAGATTGACATGGTGAAGGCCTAAGATATTGTTGACTGGTCATTTCTTTTGCTTGTGCTTAAAGCTTTCGGGTTCTCAGATTTTTTTTGCCTGTTGATTCATCATTGCATCACTAATCCTTGGTTCTCCGTGGTCATAAATGGTGTTCCCAAAGGTTTCTTCAAAGGTGGTCACGGGTTACGTCAAGGTGACCCAATCTAACCTTATTTATTCATTCTAGTGGAGGAAATTTTTTCAAGGATGATAAAAAATTAGGTTCAAATGGGTAAGATCATTCCTTGCTACCATTCGAGGGGTACCCCTATTATTTCTCATTTGCTATTAGCCAATTATATGGTGCTTTTTTGTAATGGGGGCAAGGCTTCTTTGAAAGCTATTACTGATGTGTTAAAGAAGTATGAAAAGTGGTCGGGGCAAGTTGTTAGCAAAAACAAATCCTCTATTTTTTTCTCTTCGCAGGTTTCAGTTTCTAGACATCGGGCTCTCTTTCGTTTCACTAGTTTCACGGAAGGACGTTTTCCCTTTAAATATTTGGGAGTTCCTATTAGTTCTGGAAGACAAAAGATAGCTTATTTTGATGATTTGATTGCTAAAGTTTAGTCCAGATTGGAGGGATGGCAAGCCAGATTGTTGTCCAGTGGGGGCGGTTGCTTCTCATTAAACATGTGCTTCAAAGTATTCCTGTGCATAGCCTTTCTATTTTAAGGATGCCTAAAGCTATGATTGAGAAACTTCAAAAAATCATCAGCACTTTTTTCTAGGGTGTTAAATATGGCAAAGCAAAGAAAAAGCAGCGATCTTGGGTGGATCTTTGTAAGCCTGTCTCAGAAGGTAGGCTGGGTATTCGTAGTCTTCAAGACGTGCAATCCTCTCTTCACATAAAGTTAGCTTGGAATCTTTTGCAAGGTACTTCTCTTTGGTCTAATTTTTTTCATGCTAAATATGTTGGTGATAGACATATCTCTATGGTGAATCCAAAAAAAGTTTCCATTTTCTGGAAAAGATCTTACAAAGTATTCCTTTAGTGCACACTAATTCTAAATGAAAAGTTCGGGAGGGTCATATCCATTTTTTGCATGATAATTGGTCAAATGATGCCCCTCTTTCTGATAATATTCAAATTTTTGAGATGCCGAATCTTAAATTGGAAGATTGTAAAACTGGGTTGGGTTGGAATATGAAGCTTTTTACTTTATTGGTTGGACAACAAAAAGCTGAGGAACTTATTTTGAAACTAGGTTGGGTTAATAATGGGAAGGATATGCTGATTTGGCACCCTAGTGCTGACGGGAATTTCTCTACTAAAAGCGTATGGAATTTTATTTGCACGAGGGGTCCAGATTTCCCTTGGGGAAAATGGATTTGGCAGTCTGTTATTTCAAAAAGAATGTTGATTACTATGTGGAAGGCCATTCATGATTGTCTTCCAGTGGATGATAGAATCTGCAGAATTGGTATTCCTATTGCTTCCTGTTGCAATTGCTGCTCAAATTATAAGTATGAAGATCTTAATCATATCCTTGCGAGAGGAGACTTTGCTAAAAAAATTTGGCGTATATGGTCGGTGGTTTTTGAATTTCCTTAGATTGAAGATTGTTCATGGAGACAGCGGGTGGAGTGTTGGTATAGGCGGGCTAAAAACACTAATCGCTTTGGTCAATTACTTGGTCTCCTTCCAGCTATTATTACTTGGCGTTTATGGTGGCGTCGTTGTAAGGCCAAGGTGGAAGGCTTGATGGAATTGGTCCAACAGATTTGGGGTTCCATAAAATATTGGGTCTCTTGGATTGCATTAAAACTTAAGGATGTTAATTTGCTTACTCGGCGTGATGAAGGTATACTACAATGTTTTAATCTGCCTTTAAACGTCATAAGGAAGGAGTTGGTTATTCCGGTCACGTGGAAGCTTCCTAAGCAAGGCTGGGCTAAATTGAACGTGGATAGTTGTTCTCTTGGTAATCCTGGTCCTTCAGGTGCAGGAGGAATTATTCGGGATGATAAAGGGGATCTACTGTATGGGTTTGCAGCAGACACTGGGCACAATTCTAACAACTATGCAGAGTTGATGGGTTTACTTCATGGGCTTCGGCACATTAGCCTGTTGGGTCTTGTATCTGTGGAGAGTGAACTTGACTTCATATTAGTGCTTAACTGGTTGAGGAATCAGAGATGTAGACTGTGGTACATGGAAGATTATTGGGATGAAATTCAGAGTCGGCTAGCTGGGCTTAATGTTTCTATTATTCACTGCTATAGAGAATGTAACTTGGTTGCTGATGGCTTTGCTAAAATGGGTGCTAATGGTCAAACTGGTTCAGGGTGTTCTTTATCGGAGTTGCGTGCTACCATTAGAGGTAATATTTGACTGGACAGAGAGGGTCTTCCCTATATACGGAAAACTCGAAGATGTTGCTAGAGGGTTATGGGCACTGGTTCCATTTCCAAGTACTTTGTGGTTTTTTTGTTTCCTTGGTCTTGGTTCTGTTTTTTCGATGGTTTGTTGTTTTAGGCTTGTTAGAAGTTGTTTTTTTTTTTTTTAATTTTATTTTATGGCTGGTTTTGACACTTGGTTTTGGGTTAGTTCATAGCGCTTATATTGTAAACACCCAAGTGTAATGATGTAACCATGGTATTCCTCCGCCATAAGTGAGGGCTTATTAATAAACTTGAGATTGAGCTGTTATGTGTGTGGCTACCGGATCTTCTTAAAAAAAAAAAACCATAGATTGAGCGAAACCGCAAATGACACATATCATGAATTTCAAAAATCAATAAGCGTTCAAAAAAAAAAAAAAGACTTACTCCTCCCCCTAGCGACTCTTCTCTGCTGCGTACACGACCTCCAAACAAAAGAACCCTAAAAATTGAGAGAACAGAATCAAGCTTGGGTACATATAAAGATGGGTATGGCGGTACCAAATTGGACCTTTTCTGGAATTTGGAAACCCTGAATACATGTCAGCTTGCGTCATGCTGATAGGCCCATTAGACCGACACGGTCCAATTACGTGTACGTAGCGCAGCCCAGCCAGTCATAATGAGTCGGTTTCCTTCTTGGACCCGGCTCTTTTAAATTTCTATAATAAATTTTCTTTTCTGCAAAAATAAAAAATAAAAAACAAAAAGAAAAGAAAAATGCGCAACATCATAAAAGAGATTGTATATGTTATTCCTTTATTTCACATTCCTGTAAAGGTTGATGGACAATAATTAAAATGAGTGTTTTAAATTTAATATTTAAACTTTCCAATAATAAAACATGATTTTTTGGAATTAATATTATTTAGCCATAGTTCATTTGTTGTGATCTATATTTTTTTAAAAGGTATTTCTCCTGACTTATTTAATGAAAAATCATATTTGTAAGCCTGTGCGTAAAACACATCTTCCATACGTTGACATGAAAATATTTGATTGGTAATAAAAATTTAAAATTTAAATATTTTACAAATCAAGTCTTGTAACGTCAATTGCATAAAGGGTGTAAAGCTTTACACACCAGCTTATAAGTAGAAGAACTCTTATTTAATTAATATGAAGATGAAATGTAAAACTGAGGTTCAAATTCTTTGAATCATTAATTGTTCTAAAAGCTTAAAACGACATAAATAAGTAAATTTAATCAGTTAAATTTATTGACTTCAAAATCGAATTAGCTTGGTCCTCTGGCCAATAAGTAAAGATCTCACATATAGAAAGATCTCACGTATGACGTATGAATTGGTTTGGGAAAAGCTTCCAATCGATAATAGCGAAGTTTACACCCTCCAATAAAAATAGTACACGTATGAAATTCATATGGTTAACAATGGGTGCGCCGGTAGAATATTACCCTCCTCTCTAATCCCAGAGTCCCCTCCCACTCCTTTTCGTTTTCTTCCTCCCTCAGGCCTCATCCCCTCTCACCAGATGGACAAGCTCAAACACAGATGGACTCCATAATGATTTCAAGAAAAAAAATACCCCACACAAGAAATGAAGTACATAAACATTATCAACTTTTCAGAAAATATCAAATAGCACCATACAACAATCACAGAAGATGACATAAATTGAGGAAGTTTGGAAAAAAAAAAAAAAAAAAGCAACCCTCAACTTTCAATTTGGCTGCTGCGAAATTGATGAAAAAGAATAGAAACCTTTCGGTCTGAACCTCTTTATCGACGTAACCATTTGAAACCACACTCAGCACCTAAATAGTAAATGCACAAAAATACACCCAATCAAATAGTTTCAAAAATTCATCTAGAGATAAATGCACAAAAAATACACCCAAGCAACAAATTCATCCAACAGATTATGCACAGAGCGAGAGGTCGGAGGTGAGAGAGAGAGAGAGAGAGTTGAAAGAAGGATACAGGTGAGGGGAGGGGGAGAAACCCTTGTAATTCGATTTTTTTGCCTACAACCAAATCCAGTTTACATGCCATAAAACTCTTACGTGCCAAGCAACCATTGGGTGGTGTAAAATCTTATTTACTCCAAATCTTGCTCCCAGGCGGACCCAATTGGTTTTGGCCAGTGATAATGGAGGTATTCTTAACCAAATTGTAATAATGAGGGGTGCCCAAAGTGGGCATCCCTTCCCCTTCATATACCCAAGGATTATGAAGTCGCTTTATCAATGGCTTTGATGGCTGGCCATCTAATGGGAACAAAAATCTCTCTCAGAAAGTCTCTCTATTTCCAATATTTAGGTTGTAGAATTTATGAGTGTTGCTTTTGTATTAGCATGTAGCATACTCCCACCTTCGATGAGGATGATTCTGGACGAACAACAATAACCTCGGAAGTCCGTGGAACATCCACAATCGATCTGAGATTTGCAACTCGAGATAAATGCTTCTTCCACTATATACTCTAATCTTGTATTTCTAACACAAATATTTAGCAAGCAACACTATTTGCTCATAAAAAGAAAAAAAGGGTAAAACCACCATTAACCATAATTTTCCAAAAGATTTTTCAAAAGGAAAGTGAGAGAACATACACGTAATCAGAAGCCAAAATCATAAAGAAAATTTTCCCAGTTCGAATTTTAAGGATTCTAGTAACCAGACAACCATTTTTTTTCCACGAAATGTTTTACTATCTAGGGGTGATGCTTGGAACGACTCCACTAACAAGGTTGCTGCCAGATGCATCTGTTGACATTGATACAAATGGATTCTCCATTGAAGAGGATGATGGTAAAGTGTCAAGCTTTACAGCATCTGTGACCATGGGCATGGGATATGACATTTTGATGTCGGATCCGGGCATCGAAAGCCATATACTTTCAAGTTCTCGGACCACCTCTGCCATTGAAGGTCGTGCATCTGTTTCATTTTGGCAACACTTCATAGCCAAACTAAAAAACTTCACTACATAATCAGAAGGATAAGAACCCATTCCCTCATCAACGATCGAAAAGATCATTCCAGATTTATATGCAACCTTAACCTGAAAAGGGCAAGAATAATTATAAATTACAAGAGACCGTTATAAATGAAAACATGGCTGTTATAAATTTCAGCCAGTTTATGCATCTAAATGAAAAAATGGAAAGAAAAAAAAAATAGAAACATTGTGAGAAAGTGATCCTAAATATGGCAAAAAGAAATCTTAAATGCTAGTATACTAACAACATGCCAAGAAGTTCTGATTTTCGCTTGACTTAATGGGGTGCCTTGTATTTGCTAAGTATGCTTTTATTTGTATCTAATGGCGCAATGAGATCAATGAATGGACAGTTTTCATTACTTTATACGATCCAGAAGTAAAACTAGGTATAAATTACTTTTCTGTATATCACCTTACAATACCATTGAGTCCCCAATGAAGTGAAGGCAAACAGGTCTATAAGGTTATACCTCTCTGACGATGTTTTTGCCACGTGAAATTGGCTGCATCCCAGTCAGGAGTTCTAGAAATACAATACCAAGACTATAAACATCACTTTTGTCCGTCAGTTGATGAGTTAAGAAGTACTCTGGATCTAGGTAACCCTGCAAAGTTAATACAATGAGAGAATAAACTAATATACATCAGTTGCTTTTTTCAACTGACATTAAGTCTGTTCCATAAAGTTTGAGATCCATTTAAAGAAAGTACAAATTGTTGTATGAACACTCAGTGAATTTATAATCCCAGAAGGAAAATGTCGACTATAAGAGTCTTACTGGTGTCCCCTTCACAACTGTGGATACATGAGCAGGCATGGTCCCTTCGATATCTGGAACAGGGGCAAGTCGCGAAAGTCCAAAATCGGCAACTTTTGCGGTATACTTAGAGTCCAATAATATGTTGGTGGCCTTGATATCTCGGTGAAATATTGGAGGATCAGCTTCTGTATGTAGGTAAAGGATGCCCTTAGCTGATCCCAGTGCAATTCTCAGTCTCAAGGCAAAACTTAGAGGTTCTTTACACTTGGCTGTTTTAGTAAATAAATCAACCACCATTACAACGTAGTGTAGAATTTCAAAATTAAAACTGTTCGATTTAGCTCAAAAAGAAAAAAAGATAGAAAGAGTGGGAGAGGGGGGAGGAAGTGTACTATTACAAATTATGTTTTACAATGTTCCACTTGCACCCCCGGGGTATGTAATGAAAAACACCTCAAAAAAGAAAGCAATAGTCAAATAAAGGGAAAAGTTGAAGGATGAATTGAAGGTGTACCAGAAAGGTGATCCCTTAGAGTACCATTTGACATAAACTCATAGACCAACATCTGCATGCGCAACAATACTTGCATGAAGCTTTTCCCAATAAAAATATCAATACATTCAGTAACAGATAACAAGAAAAACCAGTCCTCCTTCACAAAATCAAACAATTTCTTTTGGAGGAACCTTCATCATAAATTTGACATTTGAGTTTTTGATGCATCTTTTAGAATCAAATAATCCGATAGTCATGAAGAACCAAGCATATCTTTTTACAGGATCAACAAAAAAATCCATATCATATGTAACGTCTCTTAATTGAATTGATTTCTTTTATTGATCACCATAATTCAAAAAGCTACATGAACACTTGTTTAGTTGCATTATTTCCTAAGTTAATAGGAATCATTTCCTCATCAACTCGGAAGTAAAATTGACGGATAATCCAACCTGCTTATTTTTCGTTTCATAAATAATCACGATAAGAAAAAAACACCTGTTCAAATTCTTCATCACAATATCCAATCAACGACACAAGGTTCCGATGATGTAACCTTGACAACAATTGTATCTCTGTTAAGAACTCCTTTTCACCCTGTAAGGATCCCTGTTGTGCACGTTTTATGGCCACGACTGTACCATCTGCCAAAATGCCTTTATATACCTTTCCATACCCTCCTTCACCAACCTGCGTGGAGCTGTTAAAATTGTTTGTAGCCATAGCCAATTCTCCATAAGTGAAAGCCTTCACACCATCAATTTTCAGGGAGGCATTAGATGCTGCGTATTAAATACAGGGTACAATGTCAAAAATGAAAAGGCACCGTGATAGATGCTGCATATAAAGATTTCATGGCCATTTGTTTTGAAATAATTGATATCATTACGTATCAATCTTTCCATCACACTTTCAAGTTCTGAATATTTTGAGTGGATGTCTAAATACAGGCATAATCCCAATATACACAACTAGACAAAGTGAGTTTTTTTAGATGGTTCTACCTTTTCCAAGGGGCGTGCAAGAGGTTTGCATGCCCTAGGCTTGCAAAAATCATTTTCCTAAAATCATAAGTGGCATCACAATTAGGATGCTCAATGGGGCTGAACTAACCAGGAGCCCAATTGTAGGGCCTGAAGATATACAGCCAACCTTTGTTTGATCGTTGGCTTTCTGAGTTTTTGATGCATCTTTAGCTTGTATCTAGGTATAATCACTTGTATACTTCCTGTGTACTTGGCTATGCCTATTTACTTGGAATAAAATTTCTTATTACCTATAAAAAAAATACTTTATAGGCTCTTTAACTTCCTCGAAAATTTAATAAATTTTATCACTCCATTGGTTACAAAACTAAAAAGGCATGAGTTGAAAAAACAGAAAAACGTGTTACGAAAAACTACAAGCCTCTAAAATGAAAATTACTACTCTAATTAGATATATTATTTTTTATTTAATAACTTTAGCCTTTAATTTTATATATTATTTAATTTCATTTAATGACATATACAATGGGAATGGCTGATATGGCTAAACGGAAGGAAAGCTCCCTCAAGACAATTGAAAGGTTTTTTTGGGGGAATGGACAAGAATTGAAGGATCCTTTTTAGGTAAATAAAATAAAGTTAGCAAATTATAACTTCTTGCAAACCTTTAAACGTTAAAATTGTTTTAAGATTAAATGTATAAATAACAAAATTTCTGAGGGAAATGTGATGATGTGGTTCAACCAGCTTTGAAATTTATATATATTATAAATAGGTATGAATTATCAGCATGTTCAAATCATACATCACACACACAGGTTGCAAATTACTCATCAACCCTGTTGTTATGATAGTGGCTACAAGTTGTTCTTCAACTTAGAGATGATTAAGGCGAATATGCAACAAAGTATTACGGTATAGGGCAGGCTGAGACCTTTGTGCATCAGCCTGGCTTGATTGACAGGCCTTATCATGGTTAGAAACAAAAGGCACAATGAAAACTCATGTGTACCTGAGCATCTTAACATCATTAACATAAGATACTCACAACGACGTCTTCTTGAAACAGCAGCGTAGTTCCTTGTATGCACTTTCAGCATCAAAAGAGAAACAAGAACAGATAATGTAACTGCACCGGCAATGGTCCCCAACACTATGCCAACCAATGCACCTTTGCTTAAAGCAAACCTTGGAGAGGGGGAATTGTCTGTGGCATTAGTGAAACTATGAGGGGGAATTGTCTGTGGCATTAGTAAAAAAATAAACAAAAAACAAACCAAGACTATACAATATCCACTTCCCATTCGAGGACATAAAAGAAGGTAAGAAATGACCCAAACATATTTTCATCTACATGGGGAGTCAAGTCGTGAGTGGCACATGGAGTGAATTTGGAGCTTCCTGTTGGGTCAAAATATAGAACTGTCACCCTCGAGCCATTTGGGCCCCACACCCTTCTCTTTTTATTCAAAATTTCGATAAAATGGATAAGATTTATTATGTCGGAGCTCTTAACAGGTGTGAGTTAATGTTAAAGTAGCATTTCTATTCTGATGGGAAAGGGAGGGGGGTTACAAGGACACAACTTAATTGCCTGGCAAATCAAAGTTTATATTGAACTAATCATTGCAGCTATTCACGTATGTGCTGGATCACAGTGGTACAACTGTATATGTGGTGCAACTGTATATGATATACCACTTACCATAGCGTCACTATGGTGATAGCGTCACTATGGTGAAAGAATGATGCAAACACAGAAACACATATGCACACACAAGAATATATTATATATAAAAAAAAAAGAATAATGCCACATGGCGAAGGGTTTGAAGGTAAAGGTCAAATGAATTAGAAAAAATAGATTTGCATGTTGAGGTCAAATTAGTAAGACAACACATTTTTGCATTATTCACCCGGTAAATAAACATTAATTCCAACTTCAACAAAGTTCTCTCGCAAAATATGTAAGACAAGAGTTTAGAGATGTACCAACATTAGGGAAGTTCAGAACTTCATAAGGTCCAAATACAGCAGGAGCAGAAATTTTCCATGAGACGAAAGTAAGCCTGATTCGCTGTATCTCACTCATATTGAAGGACCTAGGACTTTTTATATTAGCATCATATACAGGAAAAAGCTTCAAGTGCATTTTCAATCGAGGTCCTTCCGGTATAAACGAATCAATATGAAGCTGATAATTAAATAACTGAAGTGTAGGTGCCAGAAATTTCTCAAATTTATCTCTGTAAGGGAGAAAATCGCTGAATCCAGGACTCTTCAACCGATATCCAATAAGTAGAGGAGCAGCACAGAAACAGGGTGCAGGAGATGTAGTAGGGGAATATTCATAAGGGGGTGGGCATGTTTGAGGGAGACAAACAGAAGTGTTTGTATTTGGCAAACTCTGATTGTTATCGTTGTTCTTACTTTCAGATCCACAGAACTGGACTGTTATCGAGCATACGGGATTCCCTTGAAGCCTGAATGTTAACAATAAAAACTAAAAAGTAAGGATACGATCATAATGCTGTGTCTCTTATACCTCAAGACCTCAATTACAAAGAGCACACTCACAACCTTTAAACAAATAGTTGTATTTATTTGAAGATATTTCATTACACATGACGTTCTATATGAAACAAATGAGGAAGCAAGCATAGAAACAAACCTGACGGTGACATTCAGAGGTAGAGTAGTACTGCCTGTAATACTCGAAAGATTATTATTCTGCAACTCCCTGGAATATCAAAAAGCCGCAAGAAATAGCTTAGAAGATCCTGTATGAGATCCTTCCAAAACTCATAAAAGTCAAAACTAATGCAGACACACACCTACTCTCCCATAAAAAAAAAAAAAAAAAAAAAATCACTTTCAACCAAGGGAAATAGTGACATTGTCATTCAGGTCTTACACCATTAGGGTTTCCATTGTCCTCAAATTCCTATTTTGCCAAATGGTCGATGGAATAGAGCCACTCAATAAATTGTCGGAAAGTGACCTGCCATGGGGAAAAGTATACCAGATAAACTCAATTTATTTTGCTGCCAGTTAAATTTACAGGCTGATAAAATGTAAAGTTAAGATAGAAATGAAACAATATACAATATCATTAAACCACAGAACTGAACACAAAAGGAAGACAGTGCAAGTGATGACCACTCACAGTCTTTGAATTTTAGGAAGACCCGAAAAGCTGGCAGGAACTGTTCCAGTAATATTGTTGTTGGATAAATCGCTGATCAAATTGTTCATATAATAGCTTTCAGAAGTCAGCAAAACGATAGTGAAAATTCTTTTTTAAAAACTGAAAGACACATCTAGAGATATTTTATAATAAATGAAACTTGATCGCAAACACAAAAGAAAAAATGTAGATGACATCATTCAGAAGATGGAGAATCTTACATTGTCGTGATATTCTCAGAAAATCTACTTGAAGGTATGGATCCATTTAGCTGATTTGAACTGAGGTCCCTGAAATTTAGATAAAAATAAGATATAAACAGCGTAAAATTAGCTAGCAGAGTAGTCTTTAACAAAGTAGAGAGATTTTATTCAGCCTGGTGCATTTATATATTTGTTTGTTTTCCTTGGAGCTCGTACTTGATCATCTCAAAAGGAATTGAAAAGGAAACAAAGTAAATCCACTTACAGATAGTAAAGGTTTGGTATTTGGCTAAAATCAGGAATTGGTCCTTGCAAATTGCAATTCCTAAGGCTCCTGCCAAAGCCAACCAAAATACAAATATTTTCAATTTTGACATGGATGTGAACGCACATGCTTATTGGTTGCCATCTTTCAAGCCTGTAAAGCTTCTATGAACATGAGTGCTATGTGATAGCTGATAAAGAAAACATGACTTCTTTAAAACTCGAGAATAGTACATCAGGTGATGAAATATCAAATAGTAAAGGATAAACCATAAACATTCCTGATTGTTCAGGATACCACTTGACTTGATGTTTGATAAAATGCAATGAAATGCATTCATACTACCTAAGATGTCCAGAGAAACATGCCTAAGTTGAGTAGCATTCCCATTTCTATTCTTTTAGATTGATGTTATAGTTTCTATATCGTTCCTGAAACCTATGTCATTATTATGTTGTTGGCGTTTTCCACTATTTTTGTTTTGCATTTTGGGGAAACAAATATTATCCAATCATTTGGGCCAAAAAAAGTGCTAAAATAAATATACACTTTCAGCCGCACACCTTAAGGCTAGCACCTTGTACTGCCTTTGCCTCTAAAAACCATGTTAAAAACAAAGCATTAAAACGTGTACTTACAACTTCAGCAATTTAGACATGTTGCTGTATGAAGCTGGAATTTCAGTGCCATCAAAGTGGTTATTATCAAGCTGACTGCAAATCAAAGAATTGGAAGCAATAAGAAACTTGAAAAAAGAGTACCTAATAAAATAACATTGTAGGAAAAAGGAAAATTTAGAAATCATAATCATGTTCGAGTTGAGAAGCAAAAGAAAAGGAAAACAAATTTATATGTTTTATGTAAGGACACTTATGTGATAAAAATAAAATTTATTTAGGTTCCAGGATAGTAAAAACCATACAGTATCGTTAAATTTGGCATTCCAGAGAACTGTGGTGGCAGATGCCCTGATAAGTTGTTATTATCAAGAAGCCTGTAGGTTCAGAGCTGAAGATGGTCATTGATCTCATGGATGACACTGACAGATAACTAATTATGAAAGACAAGATGAAGGCCAATTACCAACTTACAAGTGAACAAGCCTCGGTAATCTGGATAGTTCAGGTGGGATTGGCCCACTTATTGAATTATTGTTCATGTGGCTGCTCACAAGGAAGAAAACAAAAAAAGGAAACCAAAAGGATGGAAAAAAGAGAAGGGTTAGTAATTGTAGAACCGATTGTAAACAATATAGCATCAAAAATTCACTTACAAGTGCTCTGCTTTGTTCAGTTTTGAAAATGATATGGGTATTGATCCAGATATGTGATTCTCGTCAATCTGAATTCTGTTTAAGTTTGGAAGATAACCAAGCTCTTCAGGTAAGGAACCTGTTAAATTGTTTCCATTCAGAAGCCTGGAAACACAAATCCATTAGACATGAAACCAAAGAAAAAGCAAATGCACCGCGGCTCTGCAATATCAGAGTATTAATATTTTGGAACCGGGCCAACTTATAAGGTAAACTAGTTCAGACACAAGGACTATCTCCTATAATACTTTGAATCAAAGCTTTAAAATGGATGGAATACTAGCGTATCTACATTATGGCCTATACACATGTGATCAACAACAATAAGTAGTATCCAATCCAGCAGAAAAAAGCTCATTAACTTACAAGAGTTCCAAAGACGTAATATTTCCTATCTCCTTTGGTATACTCCCACTTATGTTGTTCCACATGAAGTCCCTTTAACATTGCGGATAGATATAAATATATCAGTAAAATAAGCAAACCAAATGCCGAAGCAGGGTGGAGGATAACAATATTCCAGTTTATTGAGTGAAAGAAGTATCCAAAATCCTTAATTCCGATAAGGACTTTTGTTGCAAAAAAAAGGTTTCAGAAATACTGTGCCTTACAATATTGTCAAATTTGTTAAACGGCCAAGCTCTGGCGATAAACTTCCTTCTAGATTCATATTTAGGAGTATTCTGCAGACAAGAGGCACAACGGAGAATTATTAAAGCACTAATACAACTTCTTCAATGGAAATGCTTACAGGCAATTAATAACCAAGTTTTATCAAAGCTTGTCAGTTATATTTGAATTTTTTACTACAAATTTTTTGTGATGTTAGACATGAGATATTGCTTGGTTCTGTAGGAAATAAATTATAAAACAAATGTGTCATTATTAATTATCTGGACACAAGAAAGACTCTGAAAGGATCGTGAAGTTCAAAATCATTAGTCGTGTTGGTGGTCTTTTCAAGCAAAATCCAGAAAGATGTGGCTAATAGATCCAATCAGAATGAAATGAATGCAGCCATAATTTATTTAGCCAAATATATATATTTATATATATATAGCCATCATTTTCTTTGATCTTAAACAGACTACAGAACAAAGGAAGTTTGTTCCCCAGCACTGATTAAAATGAGCAGATGTAGAAATGGAGTAATATACGTCTCATCATGCATGGGGAAAAAGAAATTAAAAAACAAAAGTACTATTCTACTTGAAAGGAAATATGAAACAATATTCACATTGATAGAAAAAAATTCAAAAAAAGTAAAAGTAAAAGAAAGAAAGATTAAAATCATACAATTGCTGAACATGGAGATATTCATCATCTAAGGTCCTATTATGGCACACAATCCCTGTCCAATATGATGTACATGGATCCCCTCGATTCCAATCATTTAGATGATTTTTTGGATCCAACAAACTTCTCCTGACGGCCTGCAATGCTGTCACTGCACGCTAATACACATGTTAACCATCATTTCATCGACACTGTAAGCAGGCCCAAGTTGAGTATATACCAAAGTTTTAAATTTCGTTTCGTACCGGCCAGTACGGTCAAAATATTTTGTACCAGCCAGGTAGCCGGTACAAATAAGTATGGTGTTTCGTACCGGCCAAAATTTCGGCCATATCAACTTGTACCGGCCTGTTTCGGCCTATATACATATTTCGATCTTTACCTTTTTTTATTTTTTTTTTCATTTCTTCAAACTACAGGCTTATTTTTGGATCCTCTTAATTCAAATTAGGCTATTTATAGTTTATATACATATATATATTATTATTTTATAATATAATTTATATATATATATATAATTTATTCATATATCGATTATTCCGAAACGGTACCGGTATCGAAATATCTCGTTTCAATGTCTCAACCGAAACGGTATTCAAAATATTGGTATATACACTCAAAAAAATAACTACAGTCCAAATTACACTAACAAAAAACATTTTTCAAAACGAATCTCACTCGATTCTAATACTATTAATGTGAATCTACAACAAAATCAGTTGCTACAGGATTCATGAATAAATAAAACAGCCCATCCATCCGCAGGTTGAGACCTCTAAACACTTTTTTTAATGGAGAGAACTAGAGCAAAATAACCTTCTAGGGGGTGGGTACTGTGATCCGCTCTGATGAGTAGTGAAGACCAACACAACCATGCAAAAAGAAACAATCCATGCGTCCAAGCTCTTGAGTGATACATCCCAATAACGCAAAGAACAGCAGAACCCTCAAATTTCTGTGAGTACCCAGCACTGGAAATTGTTGTAGTATCCGAGTACTCCGCCTGGTAAGAGGAAATAATTATCAGAACTTACGCAATTGAACTCTAAAGCAGCTCAATTTGTATGTATGAAGAAAAAATATTAGCTTTCAACACTTGAGAAAAAAATGAACACCAAACTATTCAAATTCAAGTGAAGCAATTAAAGAAATCACCAAACAACTCAAAATCTATCCTCATGCGTAAAACTTGAGAAGAAACAGAGCAACCAAACTCTGAGCAAAGCAAGGAAATTAAGGTTGTCAAGGGGGGGAAAAAAAAAGGAGAAAGTCTTCGTACAAGTACACTGAATACCTGGAAATCTATTAGAATGATGGGAGTTCAACTACAATGTTATCCATCTATATATGGTTGCATTATCATCAAAGCTACTAATTAAATCTATCTCTTCTCACCGTCCATTTAACAACTATCAACCTGGGGCCCAGGGGACTTGAGCTAATTAAAAAGAAAGGTTGAAATTTCATACCAAGAGCACAGTGGAAACTTTCTGAGCCCGACATAGATCAAGGGCGTCATTTTTTCTCAGACAGTGTGAGCTTGGAGACGATGACTGACTTTTCTGAGAAGCTGATGGGACGTGAAAGGGAGAGGTTTTAATAATAATATCTGTCATTTACTTCTCGTCGATGGCAACCATAATACACGCAAAGCAAAAGATGACGGTCTTTTGCGCTTTGCATTAAAAAAACTGACGAAAGTCTGACCATGTCATCTTTTGCGCTTGCATTAAAAAAACTGACGAAAGTCTGACCATGTCAACTTTTGCGCTTTGCGTTAAAAAAACTGACGAAAGTCTGACCAATCAAACTTGACAAAAACATAAGATAATGTCTAAAACTTGACAAAAACAAGAGATGATGTCTGGCGTGTCGGGGTGTCTTCACCACTTGGAAAGGCTGTAACTTGGCGGACTGCGGAGTAGAGTAGCAACGCTGAACAGTTCAACAGAGACTGCAAGATACTTTCAGGAGATGAAGTTAAAAGATTAAAAAAAAGAAATACTTTAGGAAATACGTACTCACAGATTAACGTCTCTGGATTCGATATCTTAGATAAGTATTAAATAAATATAATTAATTATATAAATTTATTTCATTTTATAAATTTATTTTATATAATCTTTTTATACTTATAACACTTTTCTTAAAAAAAAATTACCATACAGCTGCTATCATCGAAAAATTTAAGAAAAAAAAAAATCTTTGACCACTCCCAAAAATAAAAATAAAAAAAATTAAAAACCTTCTTGCGTTTGCATCAAAACTGAGCCAAAATCATCTCGTTTTTTCAAAATCCAGAAACTTTCATGCTCCGAACCGAGGGACACAGAAACCCTGGTTTCATAACTTGATATTTATATATATATATATATATATATATATATATATATATATATATATATATATATATTTTAATTCTTACGCAGGACCACCTGTCGTAAATTTGATTGAAATTTGTATTGGAATGACATAATCCGTTTGAACGGATATAATACCATTCAATGAATTTAAGATAGTTCCAACGTAGTTATATTAATATTCAAGAATTTTAAATTGTAATAAAAATTTTTAAGTTAAAATAAGATGAGATAGTTTTTAAAAAAGTATACGTTTAGATAATGAGATGAGATGAGATGATTTTGAATTTTTAAGATTTGATAAGGAAAATATTAAATATATTAATAAAAATTAATATTTATGAGTAATTAAAAAATCTATCATAAATAAATTTAAATCTCAAAATATATCGAGAAGTTGTTGGCCGAAATTATTCTATAATTTCAAAAAATAATTCCTCTTTTTTAAAAGATATTATTCTTAAAGATATTATTATTCTAAAAAATAACTTAAATCCCGAAAGTTGTTGGCCGAAATTTATAATTTTTATTTTTTAAAAAATATTTTTATCTATTTATTTTTCTATATATAAGAAATTTGTCATTTTTATTCTAATTATAAATAATAATAATTTTGATTATTGTAATAAATAAATATATGAATTATGTTGTAGATTTATTTTAAATAATTTGTTAATTTCGAATTTTCTAATAAAATCTCAAAATGCACTTGTATTCAATACTCAAAAAATTATCAATTTTTTCTTTTTGTGAAAATATATTATTATAATAATAACTTATTGATTATTCTATTTTAATCACAAAGGAATTTTTTTTACTATGTGGGATTCCTTTTATTGTTTATATCATAAAGTAATGAGATGAGCTTGAAAATTTATAGATGAAATAGAGATGTGAAATTAATCATTTGAATGGACAAAACTATCTCATCCGTATAGACCAAATTATCTCATCTGGCAAACCAAACTAGGCTTTAAACATATTCGGTACCATTTTGACCAATGGTCAATCATTTCTAAGGATGAATGATTTTATCTCTAAATATTTTTGTCGCTTAAGGTGCGGTTTAGATAACTAGACGATATGAGACGATTTTATATAAAATTAAAAATTGAATAAAATGTTATTAAAATATTATTTTTTAATATTATTATTGTTTTGAGATTTAAAAAAAGCAAATTATTTATTATATTTTATGTAAAGATTTGAGAAAACGGGACCTAAATAGATAATCATTTTAAAATATGTCAGGTAAATGAATCTTAGGCAAAATTGCAAAACGTAAAATGGAAATAAACATGACACTTGTTCTAAAACTAAGATGCTGACAGTGCTATTCTTCTAAAATTTATCTCGAAGAATCATGTTTTCAATTAAGCATGAACAAGTATTTCTTGGAACTCAGTAGCTATGTCGAAACTAGACAATTTTATGTTGGGGAGGGAGCTAATTTTTCCACGTCCGGCGTTGAAAGAAATAAATCTTATGTTTAATTCTACAATAAATTGTAAGATAATAACTATATATAAAAGTTAATTCTTGGTAAGATTAATTGATTTGAGAGAGCACCCCAGTGCATGGCACTGTGCGGGCCATGCACAGTAGATGCATGACCCCACGCTCAGTGCACCGTACATGCCATGGTATTGCACTCTCAAATGTACAGTACGTCGAGAGACTTTCTTCTCGGATGCTACACGCTCGGTGCATGTGCTTTATGCGTTGTGCATAGGCTGCATTTAGAGCATTAATATTGATCTATGCATATGCATATGTAAAATTATCTCTTTTGCATAACCATTTGGTCATTCAAGTAAAACTCCTACATTGGCTTATGCATATTTGAGACTAAATAATAATAAAATATTTTTTTATTATTATTATTAATTTTTTTCTAAAATCAAAATTTTTATATATATTTTGTAATTAACATCCACTATATACATTTGACATTAATAATACAAATGTAATAATAAAAAATATAATTTTTTTTATATATTATATTAAAAATATAATAAAATGAAAAAAAATATATATAATATATTATAATAATAAAATGAATGTGTATGTGAAAATTTGTTGTGTTGTTGAGGGAGGGAGAAGAGGAAAAGATTGAGAGAGAAAGAGTGGAAGGAGTGAGAAATAACAATTAAAATATGTTTGATGGAGTGAATAGTTGTTATCCAAATTTGGATAACAACTATTCACTGTTAGCTAAATTTATGCATATGCATAAACTAATGTGGGTGTTTTTTGAGTCATATTATACAAATATGGTTTTGCATATAGATATGCATAGACCAATGCTAGTGCTCTTAGATGTTAAGTTGAGATGAATTGAATTGAGTTTTTTATGAATAGTAGTAACTTGAGTAGATGAAATAAGTTATGTAGAGTTAATTTAAAATGAGTTTAGATGTGTTTAAATGTTAAGATGAATTTAATACTATTTATGAAAAATTAAAAAAATGTTTTGAATCTCACGTATAAAGATATGGTGAGTTAAAAAAAATTGTGGATCCTACGTGTAAAGAGGTTTTGAGTTGAGATGAATTTGATAATTTGAGAGTTAGGTGTTTGGATATTAGACTCCGTTTAAAATTAGACTAAATTGAATTGATCTTAGTTGATTTTTGCAACCAAACAGGGTCTTAAATGCTTAGTACACTTGACTATATGACCGAGAAACTCTCTTCTCAGGTGCATGGGTTTTATGCACTATGCACTTAAGTGTACAATACATTCAATTGCATGGCTAAGGAAAAGTTTACTCGTCCAATTTTTTATAACAGTGTCTTTAATAAGATAAGAGGCTAGACACTGAGAATACTTATTTGAAAAAAATTTGTCTGCTCATTCGGAGACAGTTTCCTAAGCAAGAAAATATCATTATTTATCTTTCGGTATAGAGAATCAATCGATCTTAAAGACGATGCCCAATGTTAATGCCAAAAAATTGCACAACGTGCCAAAATAGGAGAAATAATCATTCTCGACCCACAAAACATTGTATTTTGGGGCTCGATTGGTGTGGTTTGGAGCCTCTAATAGCAGTCCAGAGCGGTTATGCGGTGTCCACATATATATATCCATAATAGCGAACAAAAAATAAATGCAAGAAAAATAATTAGAGAATGAGACACACAGATTTACGTGGTTTGGTACTATACCTATTTCAGCGGGTAATATGGAGGGCAAATCCACTATAATATGAGTATTTTACAATTTCTCATGGTCTATCATTTCTAATTGTACAATAGAAGTTGAAAATTTATTTGTTGGAGGAGATATTCTCTCTGGAACTCTCATTATGAGGTTGAAGAAGTCGAAGAAGCCCCCTTTTTTTGTCCGATCTAATCACTTTTTATCTTGGCCTTGTAAGTGGTGAGAGATGACAGCTTTATTCCATTTTTCCTTTGGGTGCCTTACTTGCTTTTCCTTCTTTGTCTTTTTTGTTTTCCTTTCTGACACTCCCTTCTTTTACTCCGATATTTTGTTTTTCCTTATTTTCTCATTGTCTCTTATTTATCTCTTTTTCCTTTCTTTCTGTTGTTCTCTAGTGGGGGTCTTTTGATGGGCTAGACTTGGTTTATCTGGGCCTGAGATATTTTATCCCATTCAGGAGAGATATTTCTATCTTATCTCATTTCATTTCATCTCAATATCTAAACATCGAAAACACAAATACTTTTCAATTTCATATCCTCAACTTTTTCATTTGATCGTTACCTAATTATTACAAATTTTTTAAATTTTCAAACAAAACTCAAAAAATAATTCAACTTTTTCAAATCTAAAAAAAAATTATATTCTAATAATATTTTAACTTTATAATATTTTTCCTCAATTTTTTCTCTCATTTTTTAAAACTCCATAAAATATCTTAACTCAAATAATTTCACTTTATTCACACTATTTCACTATTATTCACAAATTATCTCAACTTATCTTATCTCAACTCACTATCCAAATCAGATCTAAGACCTTGCTTGATTTCACAGACAGTCACAAACTCATCTTATATCAACATTCAAACACCATTTAGACATAAATACTTTTCACTTTCAAGTTTCTAAATTTTCAAATTTTTTTCATTTAATAATTATAATTTTATCAAACTTTCAAATAAAATCCAAAAAATAATTCAACTTTTTCAAATATCAAAACAAAAATAATATAAAAAATTATATTCTAATAATATTTTAATTTTATATATATTTTTAATTTTTTCTCTCATTTCCCAAAATCTCATCAAACATCTTAACTCAAACAATTTTATTATTATTCACTAACTATCTCATAATTATTCACAAATTTCTCATATCATCTCATCTGTATATCAAACGAGATTAGCCTCTTTTGGTTACACAGTTTAGATGAAATGTGATATTTTGAATTGTAATGAGATTTTTGAATTAAGATGAGATAAGATAATTTATAAAAAAGTGTGTGTTTGGATAATGATGAGATAATTTTTACTTTTTGAGATTTGATAAAGGTGTGGATCCCACTAATGATTGAAAATTATTTTATAATTATTGAGTAATAGTTATGAATATATTAATAAAAATTAATATTTGTAATTAATTAAAAATATACCATAAATAAATTTATATCTCAAAATATATTTTTTTAATGAAATTACTCTATATTCCTACCAAAAATTAAAATGGTGGGTTTCGGCAGAGGGGAAGATGAGTGAATAGGGAGGAAGAATGATCTCGAAATGCGATGGGAAAATAGTGTACAGTTTACATAATTTTTTACTGTTTATGTTAGTTTTGTACTATTCATGGCACTGTTTAGGTCAGTTTTACACTGTTCACTTAACTTTTTACTGTTTATATTAATTATTAATTTCAAAACACAAATGAAAGCTGAAAATGAAGAGATGAAATAAAAAAATCCCATTGGTCGCTTGAATATCCAGATGAGACTTGTCGTACAATCTCATCTGAATATCCAAACCGGGTCTTAAGTGTTACTATTATTTGAGACGTGTAATCCGGGACAAGAGATTAGATTTAAGACTTTTTCTTTATAAATATATCAGGACACTTACAAAAAATCTTTCAATAATAAGAGATCCGGTATCATGCTTCAAATTACGAAGAATTGTTGAGATAGAAATTACAAATGATCTGATTATGATGAAGTGTTGATTTATGCTACCTAGGGGTGGGCTCCTACTCCGATGGAGTCGGATTCTTTAACTCCGACCTTTGATAAGAGTTGGAGCTCAAAAACAACTCTAATTCCGACTTTGAGAGGGAGCTCGTTCCAGCTTTGCTTTGCTTCATTAGTATTGGAGCGGAGTCAAAGTTCCCATTCGAAATTAGGTTTTTTTCTCCATTTTCTTACCCGTTTATATTTTCCTAGCAACCAAACAACATCTAAACAAAAATTAAAAAACGTCTTACTTAGTACCACCAATTGGACTTGAATGAGAAGTTTTAAGAAGCGTTGGGCACCACTTAGCACCACTTTCATGCACAAACAATGCCGACTGGGCACTTACTACCATTAGACGCCAACCACAAATCACACAACCTAGTCGAGATCCACTATGAGTAAGGCCACCCAGATCCATCACATTTTCTTTCATCTCGAGCTCCACTACCACACACAAAGCATAGCTCAACCTACAAATCCAATCTATCTCCTCCATTTTCTCGGCCTAATGAAACCCATCTCATCTCTCTTTTGAACTTAGCCACCATGCACATAGCCTCACGTTGTCGATCTCAATTCAGCCACCATCTCCATCGCACACTGTTCTTCTTCTTCTTCTTCTTCTTCTTCTCTCTCTCTCTCTCTCTCTCTCTCTCTCTCTCTCTTATATGCTTCTCTTGGCATCGAAAACAAGTGGTGGGGGCTTAAACTCGATCTATTGAGTTAACAAAAGTTTCCCTAACCATTAGGCTACTCGACCTTATGTCAATTTTTGTTATAATACAAAATATATTAAGTATAACTATTGGATTTGGTAGTCTGGAGTCTTGTTCAACTCCGAATTTCAATTTTTCCGACTCCTTTGAGTCTAAGTCAGAGGGGTATCAAACGAAGTTGGAGTTATGGAGTTTGGGCACTAAAAGAATTTTTAAAACTTCTCATAATTTTATTATCAAACATCATTGATTCCTAAAATATAAAAACATTTTTCAATTTCAAGTTTTAAATTTTTTTTCATATAATCATTAATCAAACACAAAAACCAATACAACTTTTAGAAATTTCAAAACAAAAATAATATTAAAAAAATATTAAAACAACTTTTTAATTTCATAATATTTATAAATAAAATTTTCTCTCTTATTTTCTAAAATTCAATAAAATATCTTCATTCCAAATATTTCACTATTATTCACAAAAATATAAGATGCCTGAAACGTCCAAACATGCCCTAAGTCATTCACTTTTCATTGTTAGCAACCATAATACACGCAGAGCCAGTAGGCTCAATCTGGATACACAAACATATCTCATCTCATCTCATATTATCATTACAACTTTTTCAAACTCTCACACAAAATATAATAAACAATTCAACTTTTTCAAATTTCAAGACAATAATAATGTTAAAAATTATATTATAGTAATATTTTATTTAATTTTTCAACAAAAAATCTCATCTCATCTTATTTAAACTGCATAATCAAACGAGACTAAGTTGATAGCCAACGACTCGAACCAAGAAAGAAAGATATTTTGGAAATGGCATGTGACCTAATGCACAAACCCATATCTCCAAAATGTAGATTTGTTTCGACCCCTCTGTATAAGAAAAAGAAAGAAAGATCTTTTTGCGCTTTGCATTAAAAACTGACGAACGTACGGCCAATCAAACCTGACAAAAATATTTAGATGCTACTTATCACACTACTTATCATCTATACACTATATACTTGTTATAGGAAAAAAAAAATTTAAAATAAGTGTAGCGTGTAATGTGTGGGATAATAAGTAGAATTATTCTCAAGAAAATGTCTGCAATAATGCAACTTGACAAGGGGTTGTTTGGAAATAATCTGATCTCAAAATTCTCAATCTGATATCATTTTCTTCTCAAACATAATTTAAATAGAAAAATTTCAAATTAATTATTACAACTTTTTCAAATTTTCAACAAAAAATAAAAAATAATTTAAGTTTTTTAAATCTCGAAACAAAAATAAGATTATAAAACTATATTTTAACAATATTTTAACTTTATAATATTTTTTATTCAACTTTTTCTCACATTTTCCAAAACTCAAAAAATGTTCAACTCAAACTATCTCACTATTATTCATAAATTATCTTACTACTATTCACAAAATTTTTTTTATCTTATCTCACTCTCCAAATGAGCTCATAAATGGGATCCAACCATGAATTTGGAGAGATAAGAGTCATTCAGCCAAACATTAATCAGGGCAACCCAAAGAGACCTATGAATTGGTGTCACATAATGGATTTTAGACACATTCAGCCCATTAATTACAGACTTTGGTTGTTTGGGTTATGTAAATGAAGTAGAGATTGAACTATCGGTTAGGCAGCTTTGAAAAATGCATTGCATTAGAATGAGTAAATAATTTGAGGGTGTGCATGTGTCAAGTCCTACAAGGGATGTCTACTGGAATTTTATAACTGGTTTTGGGGTATAATGTATAAATGACTATAATATTTTCATGAGCTATGATAAATTGGTCGTTTGGTAGAGAATCCAAAATCACAAGATATAGAACTGATATTGGCCAGCTATAATCCTAACTTTGGAGGCAGATATCCCTAAGGTAATGTAAAACAAAAAACACTAGTTAAACAAATGCACTGATCAATGTGTATATATATCCCTGCATAACAAGACTGCATTGTTAAGAAGAAGCACCCATGACGGTGGTCAAGGGCTCTTAAGGCTTCATTTGTTTTCCTAGATGAGATGAAATGAGATAAGTTGAGATTAAAGTTACAAAGTTAAATAAAATATTATTAGAATATATTTTTTTAATATTTTTTTTTTTTTGAGATTTGAAAAAGTTGAATTGTTTATTTTATTTTGGATGAAAACTTGAAAAGTTGTAATGATTAGATGAGATGTGATGAGATGAACTGTGAAAACAAACAAGGCCATATGTCCCCCTGTATTAAACCAGATAACACACTTCATAAATGTAAATGTAGCAGAATTATGTTTCCTATTAACCACACTTAATACAGAAGAATAAATTTATTAGAGTTGGTTCTTATAGCAGTGTTTTGATACTACCTGTCGGTCAAACTATAACCTCTTCAAAACAAATTGTAATAAGAGATTGAGACCTAGTTTAGGTAGCGAGAAATGTTGTGAATAGTTTTAAGTAGAGATTGGAGTGGGTTTGTAGGTCCCATTGAGAGTATTTTGAGTTGTTTGGATGTATGAAGTATGTTAAGTTGTTGACTTTTGAATAGATAGTTAAAAAAAGTGTGAGTCTCATCAATGATTGCTTTTGTTTGTAATAATAATGAAATGATAATTTTATTTATATATTATAGTGATAAATATAATGTGCATAATAAATAATCCCCAATAGCTTTAAAAATATCATTTGATTTTAAAAATGCAAACATTTTCGATAATGTATTGAAATAAAAAATTTGTATATTATTACAAATTATAATATACGTGGTTTCCGGTAACGTGTTATTACAATTGCAAATGCATGCTTTCTGGTAACATATTGAAATATAAATTTTGAATATTATTACAAATTAATAAGGCACATAGCATTGAAATACAAATTTTATTTGTAATATATTAAATCAAAATTATTTGAATGGACGTCCCTGCAATAATGTAAAAAAATAAAAATTGGGCTATATATTATGATCTGTTTCCAGTGGGCTATTTTGGAATTTTTTTTCTCTCCAAAATTTTTTTAATTAAACCCATTTGAAATTGCAGGGACATTCTCATACTCCCCCCATTATAAATTTCGACTTGTATATGTGCTCATAAAAAGTATAAAAGCCAATATACGATCTTCTACATCTATTCCTGCCCAACTTCAAGATCAATTGCATTTCTCATTAACAAGTATAATAATAATGAATTTTGATTTAAAAAATTATTTCTTCCAAAATTTAGTTTAATCAAAATTTGTAAAATTCAATCTAAGGCTATATATTATGATGAACACTCACAAATGCACTATTTTACATTTCTATTCACTCCAAAACTTATTTAATTAAACCCATTTGAAATTGTAAAGTATATTAGTATTAGTTCATACAGTCAAAAATCTTCAACATACAAAACATAAGAAATACCAAAACAAAGTTTCTTTTTACGTACAAAAAAAAAAAAAAAAACATACAATACAATAAAATGTAAGCAAGTATCAATTGGCCTGCCTATGTGCCCACATATATATTGTGATAGAGTCTCTGGTTCCAATCATGGCTTGTGTTGAGGCAGATGACATGTCAGACATATGCAACAGATGTTCCGGGTTATCTGCAACAGTCTGTCCTGAATAATCATTTGGATTGAAAAATTTACACCATATCTTATCATTCGGTGTAATAGATCGAATAATGTTATGCATGACACAACATGCAATGACAATATGTCGTTGTCGTGTCACCTTATATGGGTTCATTGATTTCAAATTTGAAACCGAGTTTTTAGCATACTGAATGTACGCTCAATCACATTCCGGAGGAAAGAATGTCGATAATTAAAATAATCTTGATATCCAGAGAATGAACTATTACTATGGCGGTCATACCTATGATACCGTACATTGGGGTACGGGGGCATAAATCCAAGCATGCATGGAAAGACAGAATCAATCAAGTAATAATAACCTAAAAATTAATACAAACATTAATAATCATAAATTCAAAAGATCAGTTAGGACAAAATACTATTCCTTCATAAATACCGTGAAAAATAATACTTACCCTCAAGAGCCAATGAGAAATTGATCCCTGGACGAGTCAGCACATCCATAAACAGACGAGTATCATGGGCAGTGCCTTCCCGGCCAGCGTATATGAACATGAATTTCATATCGAAATCACAGGCTGGCAGCACATTTCATGTGTTAATTACCTCCATGGGCACACATGCATCGATATAAGTCTCGTTAATTGCACCATAACATTTCTGCAAACATATATTGTAAATTTGTGATTTATCCCATTTTTAATAAAATGGGACCGACCACATACCCTTATTTTCAATCACATTTCATTTTCTTTAAACCAGAGTAAGAAATTGTTATCTCGAACCATGGATAATGTCTTGAATTGCCTTGAATATAAGGCACCACACCAGCAGTATGTGTAGGTGCAATCACATTAGGAGCAAGATTACATAGGGCTAGCATCACTGCATAGACATGCCGATTAAATGTTTCACTAGAGTGTTGAAACCAGTCACATGTGATTCATTGAACTTGGGCATGTCCGACTGTATATGCAAACATTGCCCAAAGCTTCCTCCATAGAAACCTTTATTCTCGATTCAAGATATTGCTTCAAATGCATATATTTCCATTTGAAACAAGTTCCAACTATTTCTCGGATGTCTGTTGAGAATTGCAACTATATAGTCTCGTTTGCATAAGCCGATATTATGTTCCGACATTCGCTCAAACACTTTTGCTTGTCCGCTTTCCTCTGCTGCTGAAACTATTGTAAGCATGGCTATGTTATCTGACATCCATAAATCACGCATCCTCCGAAGCAAGTATTCGTTCGACGTTGGAGGCTGGTTACTACTAGATTCATCACGCCTCCTCCAAGCTTTATAATTGTCCCATCCTGGACGCTGGTTACCACTAAGCTTTGGTGGTGTTGTTTGCCTCCACCTGCGGCTTGTCATTTGACCCACTTCCAAAATCCATTGTGTGGTGTCAAAAATCATTATGGCCAATAACACTTTGAGCAATAACAGTTTGTACATAATAAGCTTGTCTATGAATTTTCCCGCAACATGTCAAAAAGTATAGAAAACATTTTGTATATGACATGTCTCCAATATGCCAGATAAATAATCGTCTCATTTATCAATTGTAATAACTAGTAGTTTTTAAATAGAATAACAATAAAATGCTTGCCAAATAATGTAAATTAATGGTAAAATCCCAAATTGCATAAACTATCAATAATATATTCATATGATGCAACTCATAAAATAAAACACACAACAACCGCAATAGTAACTCATAAACAAGAATCTCAATGAAAACAACATTCGTAAAAATGAACGTTAGATCAGTCAGGTAACAAACATATGCAACGTCACTCCAAAGATCAGATCCAATCAATTTTGCGGTCCAGGGGCATCATTAAGAACATATCAACTGCCTTATCATGCATAAACTGAGCTATTGCTTTGTTATATTGATATGCAGGGAGCCGCGGGGTAATCTCATCCAAAAACTTCATACAGGCACCCATCTTGCTAAATGACAATTCCAAACCAAACAACTCATCGCCTTTGCTACCCTTTCTACTGCATTCCTCTAGGAACTGCTTATCCAACTAATTTCTCATGGCTTGGCCGGTGGCCATAACTTTCAAAACTTTGCTAAATTTTAGGGATATGCTACCCCGAGCTGGCTCTCTTGTTCGAAGACTAAATTATCTCTGTCTCCCACCTGGGTCTTTTATCTCTGGCCCATCTATGTCTATTGGCGCTTCCTTGGCAATTCCCAGTACGGGGCGCCGTGAACTCACCTCCTCCTCAAGGCGGTCCTCCTCCTCAATCGTAGGGGGTTGTTGCGTGGACAAAAAATGGAGGACCTTTGTGGCCACAGACTAGCCAAAAATGGTGCATAGGAGATCATAGTCTCGATAACCATGAGTCTTGAATTTCCTCCATTGGCTACGCACCTAGCATTAGGAAAAACTTATATTATACTTTCCATATACACTAATCTATAGAAGAAATCCTTAACAACATATAACTAAAAAATGTATTACAAATTATACTGGTGAAGCATTTTTTTACCTTTATTGCGTTAGACCAATGTTCGTTCGTGGCAATCACAATTTTGTTCTGTGGGTTCCAACCCATTCCTGTTTGGCCCATTAAATCAGTGAACAGTCGTAGCCTCTGCCTCAGGTGAGTGATTTTCCCTCTAATTTGTGATGCATCAATTGCCTTCCTCCCAACTTGAGTCAACTTTTCAGCAAGTCTCAGATGATCTCGGTTGGTGATCTTCGACCCTACCAATTTTCCTTCAATGGTCTCTTGGTATAGGATGTCTACCAACATCTCCTCCAATCCATCAGTCCACAGCTCGTGATCACGTTGGTACCCTCAGATTCATCCATCGAGTGCTGGTCATTGCAAACATAAGTATGCGAGCAATCTAAAAATCTATTTGATTGGGTTAGTTGTTTTCTAGTTATAAGAATGTTCATAATATTCTCTCCTTGTGTAATAATCATAAATATGGTAAACTAATATAACAAAGACAATTTTAACTCATATTCATGAACATGGTAAACTAACATGGGACCAATATCAATTAACAGCCCGATGAGTATGGTAAAAATCATGGGTATAATTAATACCCCAAAATCATGGGTACACACACACACACATATAAAATCATGAATATTCATACCTCCCTCGAAGCACGTGTGGAAGATCTCAAGTAGTATCGTTGTAATAGATCAACCGCCAAAAAAGTAAGGCACATCAGAAGAAATTTCAGTCCATTGCTTTTCAAAATTGATGGTTTAAATTTGAAACAATAGTCTAATAAAGATTGGCTGAAGCTAAGATGACATCCAACAACCATATGAAAAACAATATACAACCGCAACATTGATCATGAATATATAAATGATGATCTAATAAAGACTGGCTGCTATTGTAATAGAATCTCATCCAAGTAGTGTGTGACGCCCCGACTCCCACGTGTAAAACAACGCAGGAATCGTGACGTCGGGATGATAACAACACGGTCACGCATCCCAACGACAAGTGTTAAAGTGTGTGCAACAAATAAACAGTGCACAACAAATCGCAGCGGATTAATAATAATATCAGTCTACTAAGTACCAGAATTTTAATTTAATACAAATATTAGGAAATACAGTAAAAATTCAAATATATACACGAGAGATAAATAATTTCTATAATCCTAAACCGCAGCAACCATATGCCACTTATCCACGGAGCCGAACCCGAGACTCAACGTCCTCAACCTCATCTGCACAAAAATCTACGGTACCAAAAAGGGTACTGCAGGTAAGTAATAATCCAAACGATCCCAAAGGTAAAAATACATTTAAGCAACCAACATGCATGCATATGAGAAAATATGCACCAAACCCAAAAATATTTATTGGACACTGTAGGCGGGAATCACAAGCGGGACTCTACCACCATCCCTGCTTACCACCATCCCTACCGCGTGTACCGTAGGCGGGAATCGCAGGCGGGACAACACCACCATCCCTGCTTACCACCATCCCTACGTGTACACCGTAGGCGGGAATCGCAGGCGGGACTATACCACCGTCCCAACTTACCACCATCCCTACAGTTCCTTTCCACACAACACCAAAAACCCAATGGAGCACTGTAGGCGGGAATCGTAGGCGGGACAACACCACCATCCCTGCTTACCACCATCCCTACAGTCTCCTTTCCTTTTCCCCACATATGAAAACCCAGTTTTCATTAACACAAAATATGCGTGCACATGCAATGTACAAATCCAACAATAAATTCCAATAATCAACACGACAGTAAATTCCACAATCCAACCAGATCACAACACAACCAATCACAGACATCATAAACCAGTCAGTGCAAAAATATATTAAAACCTTAAAAGATGTTTGGAAAAATACTTACAGCGCTTTAATATAATTTTCGGAGGATCACGAGAGAGCTAGAAGCGCTAAATCAGCAACACTACAGTATAAAAATACACTGTGGCTGAAATACACAGTGAAACCCAAAATCACCCGGAGCCAAACGAAGACTTGGGAACGATAGGGTAGGGCCTATGGGAGGTGGAGAATCTAATGGTGGTGATGGTTGGCCGTGGGTGGCGGCCGAAACGGCGGTGGAAGGCCAAGAAGGTCGAATCGAATAGAGTGCTCGATGGGACGGCTCCGGCAACGGATCGGAGCCGGGGTTGGGTCCAAATGATTGCTTGAGGGCCGGTGGTGGTGTGGTAGAGAGATGGTGGCCGGACGGCGGCGAAACGAGGAAGAGAAGCCGCGGCTTGACGGCGTGCGTGCGAGCTATTTCCGGCGAGGGACGGGCTGAAATCGGAGCTGTGGGGTCGCCGACGAGAGGGGGACACGATGGGCTGGGCGGTGCCGGAAAACGGTGGCGCATGGCGGCGCTGGGAGGGGAAGGGCGTTCGGCCGAAGAGAAAGGAGAGAGAGGGGGGGCTCACACGCGGGGAAGAAAACCAGAGGAAAAAGAAAAGAAGAAAAAAAGAAAAAGGAGAAAAAGAAAAAGAGAAGGAAGAAAAGAAGATCCAGACTTTTTCAACTTGGATTTTCAAAGTGATCCAACGAAAACAATTTTAAAACCACTAAATAAATAAAATAATTCAAATTCAGTGAAAAGTTCAATTGAAGCAATAAAAATATTAAAATCCAAAAACAAGCCAATTTAAATTAAAGATCAATTTAAATCCAAAACAATAAATAATATAAAGAAAATCCATTAAAATAATTTTCACAACTTAAAAATATTACAAAAATAATATTTAAAACCCCCATAAATTCAAAACAAGAGAATAAATTTTTAAACAAATTAAAATAATCATTCTTTAAAAATACACTAAAATCTGGGATGTTACATAGTGTTTATGTTAAAATTTACATTTTATTTTTCTGGGTACAGGGCATACAACAAAAGAGTTGTCCATCTGTATCGGTCATAAATCAAAACAAGAAAAGGAAAGGTAATATATATAAATAAAAACACAGTCCTCTGTATTCCAGTGAACTTCTATGTTCTATCATAAATAAAGAACTATTATCAACCATCAGTAACTACAAAATATACACATGATGGCTCATTTCATGTGAATAAACAATTCACACCCAAATTTCAAGCTTTAACTCAACAATCATAAACGAGTGTGTATATATAGAGAGTAATAACATTCCAAAACATATTTATTGGATGAATGATCAGATGTTACTGGAAACACCATACAACATGGCGAGGTTTGACCTTAAAAACCAGTTAAGAACAAAAAAACTATAACAAATAATTACATCAAATTGCTAAACCCTTAACCTGCTCCAAAGCCAAGGGAGGAATAACTCAGAAGTTACATATGGATGAAATCCACACATTTTAAGTTTCTTGCATGAAGCAAACCAAAATCTAACATCTGTTCCCAATTTTTTAGATCTGTATATACTCTCCCCAATCCTTTATTCGTGCTTATGTATATGAGCAGGGCTTTGTGTCCAGATATGATAGAATGAAGCATCGGTCCATGCCAATTTCAGAACGTGTTAAACCCCAAAAAGACTTTCCCTTCATTATTTTTTCAAAAGTTCAAGTGATTTCAGCATCCCTATCAAATATCTCTTCCAAATTGTTCTCTTATAAAAAATGTACATACCTGCATATTCCCCACCATACCCCCACTGAACCATGTTAATTAACTAATGACATGTTCACAAGTATATAAAAATGATCAAGACATCATCTCCACATCATGCAGGGCTGGTTTCCCTCTTATTTAGCAACCACCACATGTAACGAGAACCCAGGATAAGAAAAAAAATATCATGTAAAGAGCATGATTAGAGCATGCACGTTTTTTTTTTCTTTGACACCGAGTATCCGAGAACAAAATTTCAACTAATTCTATGATGCACAGACCCAGGAAATTTGAAATAATTAATTGAGCTCAGAGTCCTTTCTGATCACTACACCACACCCACTGGTGTAATATATTGGCCGATTAATTTTATTAATCTGAAAGGGCTGCTTGCAGTTTTATTAGTTAAAGCTCAGAAGCCAAGTGATAAAGTTGTCTAGGATGTCTTTCTAGATTGGGGTTTGAAGATAGAAATCTATTTTATGTTGAGATAAAAGCTTATTTTCTGGTGTTTTGTCCTAAGGTTTGCATTTGACAAGAGAGCTGTGAGAAAACAAATTTTTTATATTGTAAGAATGTCAAAAAGATTGGTTCTAGTTTAGGTGTATTATAAAAGGATCACGTTTCATGCAACGCAAACACACAACCACCCCAAATGCCAATGTATCACGTGATCTTTCGTTAGTATTATCTACCAATATATATATATATATATATAGTCATATATATGTTTTGAAAAAGTAGGGGTATTCTTTTTCTCTCTTACTTTCTCAAAAAATATATATCTGCACTTTCATTAATTATGTTTTGGGATCTACATGTTTCTAATCTACATGTTTCTAGTTGTACAGAGCCAAAGATCAAAAAATATGTTTAGTTGTACTCACTTATTATATGTTTCTAGTTGTACATAGCCAAAGAGCAAAAAAACTGTTCAAAGGTTGATTCTTATGGATATAATATCCTCTGATGCCGTAGGGACTCAGTTTCTAGAATATTATGCTATTGGCAAGGTTTGAGTTAAGATTCCTCATTTTGTAATTGACTTACATGTGATTATTCAATCTTGGGCTTTGGCTGGTTTAACAAGGAAACAAATCAACAAGGAAATATGCATCGGTCAAACCAATTACTTCCTAATTCCACAAGCCAGATAAAAAAAGGAATTACACAACTATTTCCACAACTCAGAAATTCAAAAAGAGAAAAAAAACAAACTACAAATCCAAGGCAAGAAACAAATCAAAGCCACAACACAATTTTGAAAGCCCGAATGAACTATATAAATCAGAAAAGTATTTAAAGCTGTTCATCTATAAATTAAAAAAGCCTATATGATTTCCCTCAATGATTTCAAAATTAATAGAAGACAACAATTACAAAAGAACATCAGTAAAGTAGAGATGGGATTGGATTTCTGCTTACTTTAAAGGATCACGTTTGAGGCCCTGTGATGAACAATGTGGTGGCTGCAAATGTTGAGTGTTGTTGCTTTCGAACCCTAGACTTTAATTGGCTGGTGCGTTATGTGGCTTTGGCCATGGCTAGTTTATAATGTAGGGAAAACATATTTCTAAGGCACGGGTTGAGAGGGATTGTTTCACGCAGGAGAAATTTTTGAATCTACCTTTTAGACAGTACCCTGCCAAAACCCAGTGGTAGAGGAATCTGTTCAGTGGAGATGAGATGGAGCATGAGCATGCGTTAGGTGAGGAAGCAGCGAATCACGATGGAGAGATTCACCTCGATTGGAATCTCGGATTGGTTCGGCTACTGCGTTACAGACACAAATTTGAAAGGGAAATACACGTTGCAGAAAAAGAGAGGGAGAGAGAGGTCGGGGTACTGGTGGTGTTGTGGTTCACTGTGGGGGATTCTCTCCATGGCCATCAAGAGTGATTTCGAAGAAGAATAGCTTCGCAGAGAGAGAGAGGGAGAGAGAGGTCAGGGTAACAGTGATGTTGTGGTTCACTGTGGGGGGATTCTCTCCATGCCTATCAGGAGTGATTTCAAAGACCTATAGCTGTGCGAAGGACTACAGGGTGCAAGGTATTTTCCTTCGTTCAAAACAGTAGAGTCACATGGTCTGGACGTGTTCTGCAAATATTGTTTTCTCATTTGGATGGAAGAGTATTCTCCATCTGTATGAGAATTCTGAGGTGTTCTCAGAGTAGTTGGACACCCAAACACAGTCTGAGAGACTATACACAATATCTGATACCGAGATCATACAAAAAAATTTCTAGTTCAAATTTTTTAGACTCCACTATCAAGGTTATTAGAAACATACCGAGATTATTAGAAACATCACAAACATTCTGCTGGTTGTTAGATTTTTTGTTAGAAACATCACAAACATCACAAACTTGGGGAAGATTTTTTAGTTCAAATTTTTCCTTCATCATACCGAGATTATTAGAAACATCACAAACATTCTTCCCCAAGTGTTCTATCTAGGCATGATGGTTGGAACGACTCCACTATCAAGGTTGTTGCCAGATACTTCTGACGACACATAAGGATTCTTCACTGTTGAGGATGATGG
Organism: Cyclocarya paliurus; assembly: GCA_029856935.1. NCBI lineage: Eukaryota > Viridiplantae > Streptophyta > Magnoliopsida > Fagales > Juglandaceae > Cyclocarya > Cyclocarya paliurus. The sequence goes on from CM056956.1 coordinate 24,215,147, forward strand.
CAGTGGAGATATATCTTTTTCCACATCAATGACCATGTAATCTGCTGTTTTGATGTCAGACTCTGGCATCATAAGGCATATACTATCAAGTTCTCGAACCACGTCCACCATTGAAGGTCATGCGTCTGCTTCATCTTGGCAACACTTGATGGCCAAGTTCAAAAATTTAACCACACATTCAGAAGGATATGATCCCATCCTTCCATCAATGACCGAAAAGATCATACCAGACTGATAAGTGACATTAACCTGAAAAGAATGAAAACAATAGAAAAAAAAAAAAAAAACAAGAGACTACCATGTTAGACAAAAGCCACAAAACTTCAGCTGGTGTATCAAATGGATGAAATAAAATGGACATTTTGACAAAGTGATCTTAAATTTTATAGGAAATACTAGGTGCATGGAAGGAGTTCTAAAACACAAGAAATTAATGAATGGAGTGTTTTGCATCAATCTCAGTCAAGGCTGGAGGTGAAGATTGTAAAAGGAATTCAATGTCTCTGCTAATTTATTGAAGTTGAAACTGAAACGTGTAAAGGAGGGAATCTCTGTTGATTATAACCAAGTATAAAATTATTTTTTTATCAGTTGATCCAAAATGATATATGGGAAGAGAGAGAGAGAGAGAGAGAGAGTAAATACAAGCTGCTTCCTTGGTTTTTATGTTGTGGGAATAAAAAGAAGTATAGAACAATTTTCCTTTTCTGTCCAATCACCATAGAATACCATCGGGCCCCTATTGAATCCAAGGTAAACAACTCTATGTTAAGGTTTTACCTCTCTAACAATATTTTTTCCATTTGAGATTGGCTGCATCCCAGTCAGGAGTTCGATAAATACGACTCCAAGACTGTAAACGTTGATTTTGTCTTTCAGTTTATGTGTCAAAAAGTACTCTGGATCAGGGTAACCCTACAAAGTTATAACAGAGAATGAGAAAAAAGAAATAGACACCGGTTACTTCTCCTAAAACATACCATTCAATCTATTTCATCCAGTTTGAGTTCAATTTATCTTATTTTGAAAATAGAGAGAAGTACAAATTGTTGCATAACCTTAAAATTTAAACTCAATTGTATTTTATTATTCTACTTGGTAAAATGTACATATCACCAATACGAGTCTTACAAGTGTCCTCTTCACAATTGTGGATACAAGAGCAGGCACAATCCTTTCAATATCTGGAACTGGAGCAAGTCGCGAAAGTCCAAAATCAGCAACCTTTGCTGTATAATTAGAATCCAATAATATGTTGCTGGCCTTGATATCCCGATGAAATATCGGAGGATTAGCTTCAGTGTGTAGGTAGAAGATACCCTTAGCTGACCCCAAGGAAATTCTCAATGTCATTGCAAAACTCAGAGGTTCTTTACATTTAGCTATGTACATGAACCAGTAATAGGCTTGTTTATATGGAAAGATATAAGAAACATGCGGACGACTTCAAGAGTGAACTAGACCGTGTGAGGGAAGAAATGCGAGTGGTTTTGGAGAGACAAATTGAAACTGAGAATATGTTGAGGAGTTTCATGGCATTATTTCAGTCGCACGCGGGAGACTCTCTTCGGGGGACACAATGACCCCCAAGCTGCATGCAAGAATTGAAGTATCATTTTTTTGAATATTTTTGGGTGCCTTTTTTATAGTTATTATATCTCACTATTAGTGCATGCTTTTTGGAAAAGGAGGAGAGGGTGGCTGGGGGTTATGTATGTTGATATATATATATATATATATATATATATATATATATATATATATAAGATGTGCAAATTTATAACATAGTCTTGTGTTTAGGGTAGCAACAATTATGTTTTGTGGAAGCCAAAATGGCAGGTGCGGGAAGGTTGGGAAATGGATATTTTAATGGTCAAATTTCTTGATTTATGAACAGAGTAGGGAGTTTTCAGCTCCTAACTTAATATTAGGGGGGAAACACAAGGGGTTAGCAGACAAAAACTACTAGAAATATGTAAGTATCCAAGTTTATTCAGTTTTTTGCATTGACTTGTTTAGTTGGATATTGCCTTGCACACTGACAGGATTGTTGGTATGCAGGTACAACGAAGTGCAGATGGAGTTGGTTTCCTTACATTCATGGCAACCAGATGACTTATAGGACGATGCGTGAGTTCCAATATTGGAAGTTATGTCTGTTCAAGTGTAATGGTAGTTTGGAGATGTTTGGTAGGTAGTTACAGATGTTGACAAGGTTTGATTTTCCTAAAAGTCTATGTTGTTGTGGGATGGCTATGCTTTGATGCAAAATGTGTGATATTTTGTTGATTCTTACCTGACATGGCTGCTTTTGTTGGAGGGCTATAAATGTTTTTGTAAGACATTCCACCCACTCCTGCCATAAAGGTGTCTGGCTATGCAGCTTAGCAAAATGATAGAGTGAAAGGGCATGGACCAGTTCATTGAGTACCTGGAAAGTCTATATATCGGTTAGGGGATGATAATGTGTAAGAAATCAGTCTCTCCTCTCTTTCTACATGTGAATTACATGAATGCACTAGTGTATATATAGATGATCTAAGGGTTTAAATACATGTGTCTTTCATGGGAATGGAAAGTAATTAGTAGGCTGGGTAGTTGCTGCATGCCCCAAAAATTGTGCATCCAGCATGTAATTAAATATGGGTACTAGGGCACTAGTTTCACACCTTGATGAATGAATGAGTAGTTTGTATTTACTATATATGATTATTGGGTAACAACATGGACATTTTGAGATGGATCCTATACATAAGGATTTAGAATCATTTTCCATTGTCATATCTATGGAATGAGATTGCATTTTTCATTCCAGTTTTTAATGATCTAATTGCATGAGTATGATGTTTCATGTCTAAGGGATTTGATAGTCAATGCATTAATATGGGTGTTTAGGTGGTATACATCTGCCTGGAAATTAGTGATTATATATCTGCTGTGTTTTTTTTAGAAAAACACTTATTTCTATAAAGAATATATTTGAAATATAAATAAGGTAGGCTTTGACATTAGTAAGTTTTTCAGAAACAATTACTTATATTTTGGCAAAAACTAATCAGATCTAAGTTGTGAGTTCTATCAATCCTGACATTTAGTAATCAGTTAATTGGAATATATTGAGGACTAATATGCAATACATCAATATCTACAAGAAAAAAGTAGCAGCACAAAAAATTGTAGACAAATTTATGTTACTAGTAATTTAGAAGAGTTTGTGTAGCAAAATGTAGTACAAAAATATATACTAAAATATGGTATAAAGGCGATATGGCTTAGATGGTTGGAAAAATATGCAATCATATATATTGCAATTGCGTCAATAAGAATTTCCGCTGGAAAAAGAATAAATGACATGAAAATAACTCGCAGCAACAATTCATAAGTTCTGGATATTGCGACACAAAAATGAGTTCGTTGGGGATGAGCATACAATAGCAGTGATATTTGGAGGACGAGAGAAAAAGGCACTGCAAACAAGTTTATTTGCGTCAAGAAGCTATCTGTTGCGAGTTCCTCATTTGCGGCGAATTTTGACAGCCACAAAAAAAGTTTAAAATTAACTCACATGCATTGCTTCTTAGGCTAATAATTGTTGATATAACTTTTTATCGGCAAAAAGAATGCTTTTAGCGGCAGCATACAATTGCCGTTAATACTGTTATTTGTGACAATTATCGAAACCGTTGAGAAAAGTCTTTTAAATCATTTAAATATTGAATTTTATCGGCGATATAACATCGTTGCTAGTATTGTTTTTTGCGACAATAAAGTCCATCGTCGAGGAAAGTATATTATTTGCAGTGTTTTTTGTGAGATATTGTTATGGTATTAATCGACGCAAAAAACGTATTTCAACGAAAATTAGATGTTTTGGTTACTGTAGTTGCGGCGACTTTATATTGTTTTTGCGAGGAGTGAAAAACGTCATGAAAAATATATTTTTCCTATGATGATCAAGAATAGGCGAGTTTGAGCAATTTTTTATGGACCCCGATCTTATCCCTAAACACTAAGTCCACGAGCTCGCCTTGGTGATATGGTGATCGAGTGTCAAGCCTTCTTACTTGGCCTTACACGTATGATGGAAATGATGGATTCTTAGGTTGGTGAAGGTATGGTGTTTAGTGATGGAAAAGATGGTGATGATGATGAGTTCGGGTGATATAAGTGATGGTTTTGGTGTGTTTATTGCAATGAGGAATGGCTAGAAGGTTGCCCTTGATGTTGGGACAACTTGGATGATGATTAGGGTTGGTATGGTGAAGATAGGCTAGGGTTTGGATGGTGGCTATGGGGAATTTCGAGATTAGAAGAGTTGGGTTAGGGTTGGAGTGTAAGATGAGTTGCTAGAGTTTGAAAGAGATGTGGATGAGTGAGATTAGGGTTTGGTGGCTAGGGTTTTGGTAAGTGGAAGAAGTCTTTGGTTGACTAGGTGGATGGAGTGATTTTAGGGATTGGATATGGAAGATAGGATGGAGTTTGAATGAGTCTAAGGTTGTTCCTTGGGTTTAGGGATTGAATGATTCTAGGGAAGTTCCTAGAATCAAGGGATTTGAGTGGGATGAGTCAACTTTCCTAAAATTAAGGAAGTTGCCAAATGGGGACTCTTGAGGGTTGGCTAGGGTTTGATTCTAAATGGTAAGATGCATGAGAGTTGTTGGGAATTGAAAGTTTGACTAGGGCAATGATTGTATTTCAAATTTGGAGGGATTGGAAGATTTGTGGGATTTGGCTAGGTCAATAGGGGATTGGATGAAGGGTAAATATGGTAGGTGGCCGAATAAGTAAAGTAGGGTAAACACTTGTGGTGGTCAAATTTATGGTGTTGGGAAGATTGAATGGGATGCAAGGAAATATATGGATGAACAATATGAACACTCAAGAACAATGAATGAACACAATGAAAAATTATGAACACTCAAGAACTTGAATGAACAAAAAGATAATAAACAACTTTGATTCATGAATTTCACAAAGTTTCAAAAAAACAAGATAGACTGAATCACATCTATTCACGAATTGCAATGTGATGATTCTCTACTAGGGATTCATGAATTTCACCAAAGTAGCCAAAGTGCTAAGCACCGAAAAGTGATCTCTCAAACAATAGTCTACCCACTTAGGGAATTTGCCAAAAGATCCAAAATAAAATGCTAAGGGTCCTATTTATAGAGATTACAAAGTGGAAACCTCCAATAGGTCCCTTGAAAAATAATTAAATAAAATTAAATAAATAAAAGTAATAACATAGTTGGCCAAGGCCAAGTTGGCCTGTGGCATGCATTGGCCCATGGATGGGCTAGGTTGGTGCGTGGCCTTCGGCTAGGTTGGTCCGGTCCATGGCTAAGGCATGTGCGGCATGGCTAGAGGCAATCTTTCTAGGGGGTCTAACACAGTTGTGACAATTCTTTTGTGTCTAATATGCGTCGAATCTAGAATCGTCAAAACTAAATATTTGCTGCATTTTTTAGAACTAATAACTAATTCCAATGGATAAAAACACTGGGAAAGGTCTCTTTTGTTGTAGTGTGCCTAGCCTGATTGTTGGGCCTAATCCCAACATCATAAACATAAGAACTCACCACGACGTCTTCTCGAAACTACATTATACTTCTTCATACGCTCTCTTAGTATTAAAAGAGAGACAACTGTAGACATCACAACTGCACCTGCAATGGTCCCCACTACTATGCTAGCCAGTGCAACTTTGCTTAAACCAGACCTTGGAGAGGTGGCAATCGCTATGAGATTAGTGAGAACTATGAATACAAACAACATCATAATTATCCAACAATATTCATTTCAATGCGAAGACGTAAAAGAAAGAAAGGTATGATTGGGGAATATATCATTTTTGCATGGCATAAGCTCATAAGTGGCGTATCATGTGGTTTTGCAGCTGCCTTGCTGGTCAATATAGAACACACCTTGATTGCCCCGGAAATTAAAAATCATCTTGAACTGAGTTTTAACAGGGATAAGTTCAATTTTAAATTGTAAGAAAGGGGCACCCATAGTGGGCACCCCTTGGCCTTCTCTTGAAGGTTATGAAGTGGTTTAAGAACCACTTCATGAGACTTGATGGCTGACCATTAAGGGCCAGCCGGAGGTTATGATTAAAGGAACTATTTACATAGATTCTCTCCTCTTTGAATAATAGACTTGGATGATCAAGAATGATCTCTCTCTCAAATGGTTCTCTCTAGTCACGGCATGTAGGTTGTGGAATGTGTGAGTGTTGCTCTGGTATTACCATGTAGCACACTCTACCATTGATGTGAAGATCGTGGAAGTACAACGAAGTTGGAGAATCTGTAGAACAATCGCACTAGATCTAAGATATTTTCGACGAGGTAATATCGCTTCCGCTGTGCATTTTGATCTAGTTTTTCTATCATTGGTATCAGAGCCTGCTGATCGGTTGTTCCCGATTTGTATTTGATGTGCGTCTTGTAATTTCATTTACTGAAATATTTCTTGCACGATGAAAAAAAAATTTCAAGCATGATGAAAATCTTTGTTTTTTCTCTCGGTAATCATGGTCATCTGTGAAGTGGTGGCGCACCTCTGTGTTAGGCCACACTAGACAGCTGCTTCACATTTATGCACTGTGTTCACCACAATATACAAAACACCATAGGTGATGGGCGCACCTTGGTGCTCTGCTGCACGCAGAGCTATGCGCACAGTGGTGGTGCAGCTGACAAAACGGCATGTATCAACAGGATGCCACCACCGCTGCACACACCAAGGGTCGCAGCACGTGATTGCTTCAACTAATTTGCCATGGGGTGCAGAGCACCTGGAGGTGCGAGAAGCACCAAGGAGATGCATGGCCGCCTCTGCTACATGCAGAGCTGTGAGTGCCTCGACGGAGGCGCTATCCTCTGATGAGCGCAGAGCAACGCGCACCATGGTGGTGCTGCGAGCTCTGCTGCGCACAGAGCACAAAAAATTAATTTTTTGATGTTGCACGACGTGCATTGCTGCAGGTGGCGGCACAGCATGACTGATGGTAGCACACCACGCCGAGAAAGGGGTGCTGCCCGCCAGAGCAGCGGCGCAGATGGTGCTGCGTGATGCGCACATGATGCTGTGCGCCAGACCTGCACCATCGAGGTGCAGCCCGCACCAGGTGCAGCGCGCACAAGGTGCTGCGAGCACCAGGTGCGGCGAGCACCAGTGAGCAGCGAGAGCTCTGACGAGTGTCTGCCATGGAGGGCAAAGCTCCGAGTGCTGGTGGTCGCCCACTGCGTCACCCATGGCGCAGCCTGCAAAGCGGATCGCACATAGCTGTGTGACGCTGCCATGGTGCAGCGCTGTACACAGTGCAACCACTGACTTGGGGCGGCGCTGCCATTGCTTGGCGTCTCTGCCAGGACCTATGGAGTCTTGGTGAATGGCCACGCAATAACCGGCGGCGGTTACAAGTGCTGCTTTATTTTTTTTTTCTTCTGTTACGTTACTCTGTAACCGTTGGGGAGGAGGAAGAAGAACAGTGAATTTTTTTTTTTGTTTGGATGAAAAGTAACCGTAGGTTACAAATTGAGGAAGAAGATGAATAGTTTTTTTTTTTGTTTATCTTTCATCTATACGGGCTGGAGGCTACACGAGCTTGAGCTTTGGGCTTGTTTCAAAATTTGTTTTGGGCTATTATATTTTATTTACTTGGGTCTGAGCTAAAAACCAGTGGACTTGACTTGGGCTTATTTTAAAATCACATTTTAGTTTGAAATTTGTTTTTTGCTTGGACTGAAATGTTTTTGGACAATAAACAGATTTATTTTTAAATCTGGCCCATCGATGTTCTTGTATTTAAAATGCAGCAGTCCATTATTTTTTTTTTAAAGGGCCATTGGCCGGTATAGGCCGTGAGCTTTGAAGACTTTGGCCCACAGTGAGTCTGGGTGCCCAAGGGGGTGCGGCCCATTAGCTGTCTAAGAACAGTGATTTTTTGGGCAAAATGCTTGGGTAATAATTTGAACCCAAGACCCCACAGAAAGACAATAAGCTCAACCATTGAGTTAGAACTTATTATTAGTGTGTTAACTAATTTTATTTAAATTAGCATATTGTTATGGCACATGAATATTGTTTTTTGAAATATTGTTTGCATGATTATTATTATTAAATACATGCATGCCATGATATTATGATGTCATATTTTATCGCATTTATTAGGTATTTTATTGTATGTTATAATTTGCCTAAATTATTATTTTTTGGTGAATAATAATTATTTGGATGAAATGTGATATGATTATTTTTTGTACATATATTGTGATTACATGTGATTGTATGAGCTTATTTTATCACTTGTATTGTTAGACTATTTTTTAAGAATTGTCTTCAGTTTTTTAGAATGTGATAAACTAGAGGATTAAGTAGCCCAAGTTTGATTAGTCCATACTTCTGATTGGCTCAAATTAATTTCTTCGATCTAAGAATAAATTATTTTTACATATAACTGACTTGGTAGATTACTTATCCTAGTGGGAGTATGGTTGAGATTGATTTAGAATTAATCTCCTATACGATATAAATTTGCGTGAAAATTAAGTTAGAAATTAATAATTAGGCATTGAGGCACAAGAGATGATTATAAAGCTTAGCGAATTTTTGATCTTGCGACATGTATTAATTATTTTTGTTCTGACTTAGATTAACGCGGCAAATTTCTTAGATGTGTGTGCAAATTAGATGCGCATAGTTTAGTAATTTTGAAATAACCATGAAGAAAACCTAGAGATTATTTATGCGCTTTAATCATCGCATTAATCTCCTCCATGAGCAATAGTTGGAAACAAATAAAGATTATTATGAATATTAGATAGTCTTAGACCATCATTATTGTGAAACCTTTAAAAGGTCTAGAGTAAAATTGGAAGTGCGTGTGGGACACATGCACTACGATTTTTATAGAATTTGATGGGATCAACTGTCAAATAAGAGCTAAACTACTATTTTGCCTTTGAGAATCTTGTGGGTAATAACCAAAGTTGCGCGTTGTTTTTGTAACGCAAAGATTAAATTGCTCCTATATTTGAGGTTGAGTATTATAATCTTGAAGCAATTTAGATTAACTCACAAATAATCACATACCCTCTCTACTTGCTAGTATGTCTGGCGAGTAAGGTTATTAAAATTTGAGTGTGCAAGAGTGTTGAGGACATTCTTGATTGGCACATTCATTTTTTTAAAAGTTTTATCAGTGCACCTTAATGTGGTATTAGCACTGATAATCTTGCTCAAGTTTTATTTCTCTATAGCAAGAACAAATAGGTTCTTGTAAATATATAAACTTTGAAGCACCCCTTAAGAGTAATGTAATACTAAGCACCTTAGAGGTTTGCATGGTAACTATGGCAAAAGTCTGAATAATAAGGTACAACTTATCTAAGCCTAACCTAAAAAAATTTTTGCTCATGGTTGCACTGATGCAAGATAGGTTTTAGGCTAAGATAATTTCTTGCAATTTTTTTTCTTTTCTCTCCTATAGTGGATTGGAGAATATAAAAAATATTGAGTATGTAAGAAATAAGGATATATCGCTAGTTATTTATGCCCACCGTAACATATATTTTATACTACATGTGCTTTTGCGACCAACAGTAGATGTAAGTGAATGGTTCCCTGCTTCCTCACCGTATGAGTCCTGTAGGTCATAATTGATGACCTTAATTTATTTATGCCCTTAGGAGACCTTCAACTATGTCACGAGGTTGATGTTTAGTGTTTGCTACTTTGGCATGTTATCTATGACCATGAATGATACGGTCTAAAGAGGCATTACTGGGAAAGCGACTGAACTAAAACTAAATGACATGAGTGCGAAGGGAAGATTATTTGGTAACACATCGATAATAATGTGTACTCATTTCCGGCAAGTTATGTTGCTTCTTGGGAGTTGCAATATAGATGTGAGTACAACATATTTTATGGAGATTGAGCATTGCTCTGAGTCATTCTGACTCGAGAGGGATTAGGGATGCTTAGTCTGATGTGACCAAATGAGTCGGGGTATAACGAGACACTTTTAGGGATGTTGCTATGCTGGTCTTCTCTCGGAGAGATTTGGTATAGTGCTCCCATTTTTCTTTTATAGCTGTGCTCGATGGTCGCACGGCCTATTTGCCAATATGAACAAGATTGAGAACATATTAAGAGATGCAGACCTGGGGTCTTGCCCACTATGTGTAAGTGGGAGATGTAAGAAAGGGGCACTCATAGTGGGCACCCCTTGACCTTCTCTTGAAGGTTATGAAGTGGTTTAAGAACCACTTCATGAGGCTTGATGGCTGGCCATTAAGGGCCAGCCGGAGGTTACGATTAGAGGAACTATTTACATAGCTCCTCTCCTATTTGAATAATAGACTTGGATGATCAAGAACGATCTCTCTCTCAAATGGTTCTCTCTAGTCACGGCATGTAGGTTGTGGAACGTGTGAGTGTTGTTCTGGTATTACCATGTAGCACACTCTACTATTGATGTGAAGATCGTGGACGTACAACGACGTTGGAGAATCTGTGGAACAACCGCACTAGATCTAAGATATTTTCGACGAGGTAATATCGCTTCCGCTGTGCATTCTGATCTAGTTTTTCTATCATAAATATTAAACAAAGTACACAAAAACATCATAACAACTTCATTTTTAAGCTGTGTAAAGAAAAAGATTCAGGAAAGGAGATGGGACAAAGGCAAGTAATTGTTATGCACTTAATATAGCACAACTATGACAAAAGCATTGAACTAAATATGGCACTCACATGCATGTCAGTCAGAGCAACAAGAATGGGTAAGCATTTTTAAGTACATAAACAACAGTAACAGAGAATAATGCTACATGGATATGATTATCTTTTAAAGCATCGAAGATTTCAAGGAAATATGTTAAATATGCATAAATTCAACTTCAACAACTGTGTCGCAAATTACATCAGATTAAGGTTTCGAGACAAACCATCTTTATAAATGTCCAGGAGAGTGAAGTTCAGAAGTTCATAAGGTCCAAAGATGTCACTATCAGGAATCTTCCATGATGTGAAAATATATTTTATTACATATGAATGTCTTCATATGAATGTGAAAATATATTTTATTACATATGACTATCAACAAAATATATTTTTGTTTTAAACTGAGATCTTTGAAATTATAAGATACAAACAAAGCAAAGGTAGCTAGCAGAGTTGTCTTAGCTAGACAAAGTAAAGATAACTTTCTTCGGCCTGGTACATTTTTTTTTTTTAGAAGCTCATACTTGATCATCATAGAATAACTTCAAATGTAAATAAAATACAGCAACTTACAGATAACCAAGGTTCGGTATTCGGCTCAAATCAGGAATCTCCCCTTGCAAGTTGTAGTTCATAATGAGTCGATTTCCTTCTTGGACCCGGCTCTTTTAAATTTCTATAATAAAATTTTCTTTTCTGCAAAAATAAAAAACAAAAAACAAAAGAAAAATGCGCAACATCATAAAAGAGATTGTATATGTTATTCCTTTATTTCACATTCCTGTAAAGGTTGATGGACAGTAATTAAGATGAGTGTTTTAAATTTAATATTTAAACTTTCCAATAATAAAACATGACTTTTTGGGATTAATATTATTTAGCCATAATTCATTTGTTGTGATCTATATTTTTTAAAAGATATTTCTCTCGACTTATTTAATGAAAAATCATATTTGTAAGCCGGTGCGTAAAACACATCTTCCATACGTTGACATGATAATATTTGATTTGTAACAAAAATTTAAAATTTAAATATCTTACAAATCAAGTCTTATGATGCCAACGGTACGAAGGATGTAAAGCTTTACACGCCAACTTATAAGTAAAAGAACTCTTATTTAATTGATATGAAGATGAAATGTGAAACCGAGGTTCAAACTCTTTGAACCATTAATTGTTCTAAAAACTTAAAATGACATAAATATGCAAATTTAATCAGTTAAATTTATATTCTAATAAAAATAATATAGACTTCAAAATCGAATTAGCTTGGTCCTCCGGCCAATAAGCAAAGATCTCACATATAGAATTGGTTTTGGCTAGTGATAATGGAGGCATCCCTAACCAAACTGTAATGATGAGGGGAGCCCAAAAGTGGGCATCCCTTCCCCCTACCCCAAGGATTATGAAGTGGCTTAATTAATGGCTTTGATGGCTGGCCCATTACAGTTGGAGGGACTATAATATATATAGCCACTCCTCTTTTGAGCGGGGTATAATTCTAATGGGAACAAAAATCTCCTATTTCCAATATTTAGGTTGTAGAATTTGTTAGTGTTGCTTTAATATTACCATGTAGCAAACTCCACCTTCAACGATGATGATTCCGGACGAACAACAATAACCCCGGGCGCTTGTGCATCATCAACAATCAATATGAGATTTGCTACTCAAGATAAATGCTTCTGCTATACTCTAATCTAGTATTTCTAACACAAATATTTAGCAAGCAACACTGTTTGCTCATAAAAAAAAAAAAAAAGAAAGAAAGAAGGGGTAAAACCACCAATAACCATAATTTTCCAAAAGATTTTTCAAAAGGAAAGTGAGAGAACATACACATAGTCAGAAGCCAAAATCATAAAGAAAATCTTCCCAGTTCGAATTTTAAGGATTCTAGCAACCATACAACCATATTTTTCCCCAGAAATGTTTTCTGTCTAGGGGTGATGCTTGGAATGACTCCACTAACAAGGTTGCTGCCAGATGCATCTGTTGACATTGATACAAATGGTTTCTCCATTGAAGAGGATGATGGTAAAGTGTCAAGCTTTACAGCATCTGTGACCATGGGCATGGGATATGACATTTTGATGTCGGATCCGGGCATCGAAAGCCATATACTTTCAAGTTCTCGGACCACCTCTGCCATTGAAGGTCGTGCATCTGTTTCATCTTGGCAACACTTCATAGCCAAACTAAAAAACTTCACTACATAATCAGAAGGATAAGAACCCATTCGCTCATCAACGACTGAGAAGATCCTTCCAGATTTATATGCAACCTTAACCTGAAATGAGCAAGAATAATTGTAAATTACAAGAGACTGTTATAAATGAAAACATGGCTGTTAAAAATTTCAGCCAGTTTATGCATCTACATGAAAAAATGGAAAAAAAAAAGGAAAGAAAATAAATAGAAACATTGTGAGAAAGTGATCTTAAATATGGCAAAAAGTAATCTTAAATGCTAGTATACTGACAACATGCCAAGAAGTTCTGATTTTCGCTTGAATGGGGTGCCTTGTATTTGCTAAGTATGCTTTTATTTGAATCTTATGCCGCCATGAGATCAATGAATGGACTGTTTTCATTACTTTATACGCTCCAGAAGTAAAACTAGGTATAAATTACTTTTCTGTATATCACCTTAAAATACCATTGGTTCCCCAATGAAGTGAAGGCAAACAGGTCTATAAGGTTATACCTCTCTGACGATGTTTTTGCCACGTGAAATTGGCTGCATCCCAGTCAGGAGTTCTAGAAATACAATACCAAGACTATAAACATCACTTTTGACCGTCAGTTGATGAGTTAAGAAGTACTCTGGATCTAGGTAACCCTGCAAAGTTAATACAATGAGAATAAACTAATATACATCAGTTGCATTTTTCAACTGACATTAAGTCTGTTTCATAAAGTTTGAGATCTATTTAAAGAAAGTACAAATTGTTGTATGAACACTCAGTGAATTTATAATCCCAGAAGGAAAATGTCGACTATAAGAGTCTTACTGGTGTCCCCTTCACAACTGTGGATACATGAGCAGGCATGGTCCCTTCGATATCTGGAACAGGGGCAAGTCGAAAAAGTCCAAAATCGGCAACTTTTGCGGTATACTTAGAGTCCAATAATATGTTGGTGGCCTTGATATCTCGGTGAAATATTGGAGGATCAGCTTCCGTATGTAGGTAAAGGATGCCCTTAGCTGATCCCAGTGCAATTCTCAGTCTCAAGGCAAAACTTAGAGGTTCTTTACACTTGGCTGTTTTAGTAAATAAATCAACCACCATTACAACGTAGTGTAGAATTTCAAAATTAACACTGTTCGATTTAGCTCAAAAAGAAAAAAAGATAGAAAGAGTGGGAGAGGGGGGAGGAAGTGTACTATTACAAATTATGTTTTACAATGTTCCACTTGCACCCCCGGGGTATGTAATGAAAAACACCTCAAAAAAGAAAGCAATAGTCAAATAAAGGGAAAAGTTGAAGGATGAATTGAAGGTGTACCAGAAAGGTGATCCCTTAGAGTACCATTTGACATAAACTCATAGACCAACATCTGCATGCGCAACAATACTTGCATGAAGCTTTTCCCAATAAAAATATCAGCAACAGATAACAAGAAAAACCAATCCTACACAAAATCAAACAATTTCTTTTGGAGGAACCTTCATCATAAATTTGACATTTGAGTTTTTGATGCATTTTTTAGAATCAAATAATCTGATAGTAAAATGCGTCTCATATGTAATGTCTCTGGATTGAGTTTGATTTCTTTTATTGATCACCATAAATCAAAAAGCTGCATGCAATGTTTTACAATTTTTTTAGCTTTCATGAACACTTTGTTTAGTTGCATTATTTCCTAAGTTAATAGGAATCATTTCCTCATCAACTCAGAAATAAAATTGATGGATAATCCAATCTGCTTATTTTTCGTTTCAGAAATAATCAAGATAAGAAAAAAACACCTGTTCAAATTCTTCATCACAATATCCAATCAACGACACAAGGTTCCGATGATGTAACCTTGACAACAATTGTATCTCTGTTAAGAACTCCCTTTCACCCTGTAAGGATCCCTCTTGTGCACGCTTTATGGCCACAACTGTACCATCTGCCAGAATGCCTTTATATACCTTTCCATACCCTCCTTCACCAACCAGAGTGGAGCTATTGAAACTGTTTGTAGCCATTGCCAATTCTCCATAAGTGAAAGCCTTCACACCATCAATTTTCAGGGAGGCATTAGATGCTGCATATTAAATACAGGTACAAAGTCAAAAATGAAAAGGCACTGTCATAGATGCTGCATATAAAGATGTCATGGCCATTTGTTTTGAAATAATTGATATCCTTACGCATGAATCTTTCCATCACACTTTCAAGTCCTGGATATTTTGAGTGGATGTCTAAATACAGGCATAATCCCAATATATACAACTGGACAAACTGAGTTTTTTCAGATGGGTCTACTTTTTTGCAAAGGGCGTGCATGAGGTTTGCACGCCCTAGGCTTGCAAAAATCATTTTCCAAAAATCATAAGTGGCATCACAATTAGGATGCTCAATGGGGCTGAACTAGCCAGGAGCCCACTTCTAGGACCTGAAGATATACAGCCAACCTTTGTTTGATCGTTGGCTTTTTGAGCTTGTTTTGGATATTGTAGGCCGTTTACTCAAGTCAGCCCAAACTAGCCTAGCCTAACTATTTATACTAGCCGTGAACCTTTGTGATACACAAAAATTGCGAAATTTATCAAACAACAAAAAAATTAAATGTAACTAAAACTTAGCATACTTTGAGTCACCATATAACAAATAAAATATTTAAAAAAAAGTACCAATATTAGCACATTGATGTCCAAAATTTGGTTGAGTTTCTTCTTCTTCTTTTCCCTTACTCTCCTTTATTCTATGCTAGGTGATGAGAAACCTTACAAAATTTGTTTGAAGGAAGAGATGGACCACAAGCTCTTTATAGTGTTAAAAAAACTATGGCAATACAAAATATATAATGTATAGTTACCTGCTGGAGTGGCTAAAAGAATCAAGAAAATTTTCAGGAATTTCTTATGGGATGGTATTGGGGAGGAAAGAAAATTTCACTTGGTGAGCTGGAATAAAGTTTGTGTCCCAGTGTCATGTGGGGGTTGTGCATTAGGAATTTAAAGCTTTTCAATAAGGCTCTTCTTGGGAAGAGGCCTTGGAGGTACAACAAAGAGAGTAATGCATTAAGGAGGCAGATCAAGGATGTCAAATATGGAAGGATGTGGGGGTATTGGTGTACTAAAGGTTAAAGGGGCGTTTGGGGTGAGTTTATGGAAGTCCATTGGGTTGGAATGGGGGGGTTTTGTCAATAACATTAATTTCAAAGTGGGGAAAGGGACTACTATTTTTTTCTGGTATGATGTATGGTGTGGGGATTCTGCTCTCAAATCTATTTATCCTAATCTCTTTAGGATAGCGACAAACAATGGGGCTGCAGTGGCTGAGTCGTATCAGATCTCTAATAATCTTCTGCACTAGAATGTGGATTTTAATAGAGAATTACAGGATTGGGAAGTGTGTGAAGCTGCTGATTTCTTTGCAAAGTTTTATGATATGAAGATCGATCAGAATAGGGAGGATAGGCTGCTGTAGATACATGATTATAATTCCAGATTTTCAGTGAGATCTTACTACAAGGTGTTAAATAGTCATGGTGACTCAGCATACCCCTGGAAATGTATCTGGAATACAAAGGTCCCTAGTAAAGTAGCACTCTTCTGTTGGTTGGTGTCACTTGAGAAAATTTTAACTGTAGATAATTTGAGGAAAAGAGGATTATTTGTAATTGATTGGTGTTCTATGTGTAAAAAAGATAGTGAATCTGTTAATCATCTTTTTATCCATTGAGTTTGTGACAGCCTTTTGGAATGTGATATTTGCAAGGGTTGGCATTGTTTGGGTTATGCCATTGCGAGTGGTGGATTTTTTGGCTAGTTGGCATGGTTCAGTGGGTTGTGGAGGCAGTGCAGAATTTTGGAGGATGATTCCATTGTGTTTGTTTTGGTGTTTATGGTTAGAGAGAAATAGGAGGTGTTTCGATGATCGCGAACGTACTATGGGGGAATTTAGGGATTTTTTTTTTAGCTCTTTTAAGTTTTTGGGTGAAGAACCTTGCAAGGGATGAGAATACTTGTAATGTTATGTTTTTGTTTTGTTTTTCTTTAGCTTGTATCTAGGTATAATCTCTTGTATACTTCCTGTGTACTTGGCTATGCCTATTTACTTGGAATAAAATTTCTCATTACCTATAAAAAAAAATACTCTATAGGCTCTTTAACTTCCTCGAAAATTTAATAAATTTTATCCCTCCATTGGTTACAAAACTAAAAAGGCATGAGTCGAAAAAGCAGCAAAACGTGATATGTAAAACTACAAGCCTCCAAAATGAAAATTACTACTCTAATTAGATCTATTATTTTTTATTTAATAACTTTAGCCTTTAATTTTATATATTATTTAATTTCATTTAATGACATATATAATGGGAATGGCTGATATGGCTAAACAGAAGGAAAGCTCCCTCAAGAGAACTGAAAGGTTTTTTAGGGGGAATGGACAAGAATTGAAGGATCCTTTTTAGGTTTTTAGGTAAATAAAATAAAGTTAGCAAATTATAACTTCTTGCAAACCTTTATACGTTAAAATTGTTTTAAGATGAAATGTATAAATAACTAAATTTATGAGGGAAATGTGATGATGTGGTTCAACCAGCTTTGGAATTTATATATATAAATAGGTATGAATTATCAGCATGTTCAAATCATACATACCACGCACACAGGTTGCAGCTTACTCGTCAACCCTGTTGTTATGAAAGTGGCTACAAGTTTTTCTTCAACTTAGAGATGGTTAAGCCGAATATGCAACAACGTATTATGGTATAGGGCAGGCTGAGGCCTTGGTGTATCAGCCTGGCTTGATTGACAGGCCTAATCATATTTAGAAACAAAAGGCACAATGAAAACTCATGTCTAGCTGAGCATCTTAACATCATTAACATAAGATACTCACAACAACGTCTTCTTGAAACAGAAGGGTAGTTCCTTGTATGCACTTTCAGGATCAAAAGAGAAACAAGAACAGACAATGTAACTGCACCGGCAATGGTCCCCAACACTATGCCAACCAATGCACCTTTGCTTAAAGCAAACCTTGGAGAGGGGGAATTGTCTGTGGCATAAGTGAAAACTATGAGGGGGAATTGTCTGTGGCATTAGTTAAAAAAAAAACAAAAAACAAACCAAGACTATACAATATCCACTTCCTATTCGAGGACATAAAAGAAGGTAAGAAATGACCCAAACATATTTTCATCTATGCAAGGAGTCAAGTCGTGAGTGGCACATGGTCTGAATTTGGAGATTCCTGTTCGGTCAAAATATAGAACTGTCACCCTCGAGCCCTTTGGGCCCCACACCCTTCTCTTTCATTCAAGATTTCGATAAAATGGATAAGATTCATAATGTTGGAGCTCTTAACAGGTGTGAGTTAATGTTAAAGTAGCATTTCTATTCTGATAGGAAAGGGAGGGGGGTTACAAGAACACAACTTAATTGCCTGGAAAATCAAAGTTTATATTAAACTAATCATTGCAGCTATTCACATATGTGCTGGATCACAGTGGTACAACTGTATATGTGGTGCAACTGTATATGCTATACCACTTAGCATAGCGTCACTATGGTGAAAGCATTGAACTGAGTAGACCAAGCCTATCTACAACAAAATTTGGCAGCAAAACAAAAGGTTACCCAAAGTTAACTGTGCCAATCGAAGACACAATCCACATGTTACTCAAAGGGACAAATATAGTCAAGAATGATGCAAACACAGAAACACATATGCACACACAAGAATAATGCCACATGGCGAAGGGTTTGAAGGTAAAGGTCAAATGAATTAGAAAAAATAGATTTGCACGTTGAGGTAAAATTAGTAAGACAACACATTTTTGCATTATTCACCTGGTAAATAAACATTAGTTCCAACTTCAACAAAGTTCTCTCACAAAATATGCAAGACAAGAGTTTAGAGATGTACCATATTTATGAGTGATGTTCAGAACTTCATAAGGTCCAAATACGCCAGGATTAGAAATTTTCCATGAGATGTAAGTTTGCAAGATTCGCTGTATCTCACTCATATTGAAGGAACTAGGACTTCTTAGATTAGCATCATATACAGGAAAAAGCTTCAAGTACATTCTCAATCGAGGTCCTTTTTCCCATATAAACGAATCAATATGAAGCTGATAATTAAATAACTGAAGAGCATGTGCCAGAAATTTCTCAAATGTATCTCTGTAAGGGAGAAAATCACTGAATCCTGGACTTTTCAACCGATATCCAATAAGTAGAGGAGCAGCACAGAAACAGGGTGCAGGAGATGCAGGGGAATATTCATAAGGGCGTGGGCATGTTTGAGGCAGACAAACAGAAGTGTTTGTATTTGGCAAACTCTGACTGTTTATCGTTGTTCTTACTTTCAGATCCACAGGTTGATATTTGAGCATACGGGATTCCCTTGAAGCCTGAATGTTAACAATAAAAACTAAAAAGTTGTGATATGATCATAATGCTGTGTCTCTTACACCTCAAGACTTCAATTAAAAAGAGCACACTCACAACCTTTAAACAAATAGTTGTATTTATTTGAAGATATTTCATTACACATGACATTCTATAAGAAACAAATCAGGAAGCAAGCATAGAAACAAACCTGACAGTGACATTCAGAGGTAGAGTAGTACTGCCTGTAATACTTGAAAGCTTATTATTCTGCAACTCCCTGGAATATCAAGAGCCGCAAGAAATAGCTTAGAAGGTCCTGTATGAGATCCTTCCAAAACTCATAAAAGTCCAAACTAATGCAGACACACACCTACTCTCCCATAAAATTAAAAAAAAAAAAATCAATTTCGACCAAGGGAAATAGTGACATTGTCATTCAGGTCTTACACCATTAGGGTTTCCATTTTGTTCGAAGTCGTATCTTGCCAAAGGGTCGATGGAATAGAGCCACTCAATAAATTGTTGGAAAGTGACCTGCCATGGGGAAAAGTATACCAGATAAACTCAATTTATTTTGCTGCCAGTTAAATTTACAGGCTGATAAAATGTCAAGTTAAGATAGAAATGAAACAATATACAATATCATTAAACCACAGAACTGAACACAAAAGGAAAGTGATGACCACTCAGAGTCTTTGAATTTTAGGAAGACCCAAAAAGCTGGCAGGAACTGTTCCAGTAATATTGTTGTTGGATAAATCGCTGATCAAATTGTTCATATAATAGCTTTCAGAAGTCAGCAAAACGATAGTGAAAATTCTTTTTTAAAAACTGAAAGACACATCTAGAGATATTTTATAATAAATGAAACTTGATTGCAAAGACAAAAAAAAAAAAATGTAGATGACATCATTCGGAAGATGGAGAATCTTACATTGTCGTGATTTTCTCAGAAAATCTACCTGGAGGTATGGATCCATTAAGCTGATTTGAACTGAGGTCCCTGAAATTTATGTAAAAATAAGATATAAATAGCGTAAAATTAGCGAGCAGAGTTGTCTTCAACAAAGTAGAGAGATTTTATTCAGCCTGGTGCATTTATATATTTATTTGTTTTCCTTGGAGCTCGTGCTTGATCATCTCAAAAGTCAAAAGGAATTGAAAAGGAAACAAAGTAAATCCACTTACAGATAGTAAAGGTTTGGTATTTGGCTAAAATCAGGCATTGGTCCTTGCAAATTGCAATTCCTAAGGCTCCTGCCAAAGCCAACCAAAACACAAATATTTTCAATTTTGACATGGATGTGAACGCACATGCTTATTGGTTGCCATCTTACAAGCCTGTAAAGCTTCTATGAACATAAGTGCTATGTGATAGCTGATAAAGAAAACATGACTTCTTTAAAACTCGAGAATAGTACATCGGTGATGAAATATCAAATGGTAAAGGATAAACCATAAACATTCCTGATTGTTCAGGATACCACTTGACTTGATGTTTGATAAACTGCAATGAAATGCATTCATACTACCTAAGGTGTTCAGAGAAACATACCTAAGTTGAGTAGTATTCCCATTTCTATTCTTTTAGATTGATGTTTGAATAGTTTCTATATCGTTCCTGAAACCTATGGCTATCCTATGTCATTATTATGTTGTTGGCGTTTTCCACTATTTTTTTTTTTTTTGGGGAAAAAATATTATCCAATCATTTGGGCCAAAAAAAGAGTTAAAATAAATATACACTTTCAGCCTCACACCTTAAGGCTAGCACCTTGCACTGCCTTTGCCTCTAAAAACCATGTTAAAAACAAAGCATTAAAACGTGTACTTACAACTTCAGCAATTTAGACATGTTGCTGTATGAAGCTGGAATTGTAGTCCCATCAAAATTGTTATTATCAAGCTGACTGTAAATCAAAGAAATGGAAGCAATAAGAAACTTGAAAAAAGAGTAACTAATAAAATAACATTGTAGGAAAAAGGAAAATTTAGAAATCATAATCATGTTCGAGTTGAGAGGCAAAAGAAAAGGAAAACAATTTTATATGTTTTATGTAAGGACACTTATGTGATAAACATAAAATTTATTTAGGTTCCAGGATAATAAAAACCATACAGTATCATTAAACTTGGCATTTCAGAGAACTCTGGTGGCAGATGCCCTGATAAGTTGTTATTATCAAGAAGCCTGTAGGTTCAGAGCTGAAGATGGTCATTGATCTCATGGATGAAACTGACAGATAACTAATTATGAAAGACAAGAAGAAGGCCTATTACAAACTTACAAGTGAACAAGCCCCGGTAATCTGGATAGTTCAGGTGGGATTTGCCCACTTATTGAATTATTGTTCATGTGACTGCTCACAAGGAAGAAAACAAAAAAAGGAAACCAAAAGGATGGAAAAAAGAGAAGGGTTAGTAAATGTAGAACTGATTGTAAACAATATAGCATCAAAAATTCACTTACAAGTGCTGTGCTTTGTTCAGTTTTGCAAATGATATGGGTATTGATCCAGATATGTGATTCTCATCAATCTGCATTCTGTTCAAGTTTGGAAGAAAACCAAGCTCTTCAGGTAAGGAACCTGTTAAATTGTTTCCATTGAGAAGCCTGGAAACACAAATCCATTAGACATGAAACAAAGAAAGAAAAAATGCACCGCGGCTCTGCAATATCAGAGTATTAAGATTTCGGAACAGGACCAACTTATAAGGTAAACTAGTTCAGACACAAGGACTATCTCCTATAATATTTTGAATCAAAACTTTAAAATGCATGGAATAGTAGCGTATCTGCATTATGGCCTATACACACGTGATCAACAACAAGAAGTATTATCCAATCCAGCAGAAAAAAGCTCATTAACTTACAAGAGTTCCAAAGACGTAATATATCCTATCTCCTTTGGTATACTCCCACTTATGTCGTTCCACATGAAGTCCCTTTAACATTGTGGATAGATATAAATATATCAGTAAAATAAGCAAACCAAATGCTGAAGAAGGGTGGAGGATAACAATATTCCAGTTTATTGAGTGAAAGAAGAATTCAAAATCCTTAATTCCAATAAGGACTTTTGTAGCAAAAAAAAAAGTTTCAGAAATACACTGCCTTACAATATTTTCATATTTGATAAACGGCCAAGCTCTGGCGATAAACTTCCTGATAGATTCATATGTAGGAGTGTCCTGCAGACAAGAGGCACAACGGAGAATTATTAAAGCACAAATACAACTTCTTCAATGGAACTGCTTACAGGCAATTAATAACCAAGTTTTATCAAAGCTTGTCAGTTATATTTGAATTTTTTAGTACAAAATTTTTGTGATGCTAGACATGAGATATTGCTTGGTTCTGTAGGAGAAAATTATAAAACAAATGTGTCATTATTAATTATCTGGACACAAGAAAGACTCTGAAAGGATCGTGAAGTTCAAAATCATTAGTCGTGTTAGTGGTCTTTTCAAGAAAAATCCAGAAAGATGTGGCTAATAGATCCAATCAGAATGAAATGAATGCAGCCATAATTTATTTAGCCAAAATATATCTATATCTATATATATATATATATAGCCATCATTTTCTTTGATCTTAAACAGACTACAGAACAAAGGAAGTTTGTTCCCCAGCACTGATTAAAATGAGCAGATGTAGAAATGGAGTAATATACGTCTCATCATGCATGGGGAAAAAGAAATTAAAAAACAGAAGAATTCTACTTGAAGGAAATATGAAACAATATTCAAATTGATAATGTTCCCTGATAGTTCAAAAAAAAAAAAAAAAAAATGAAAGATTAAAATCATACAATTGCTGAACATGGAGATATCCATCATCTAAGGCCGTATTAAAGCACACAATCCCCGTCCAATTTGATGTACATGGATCCCCTCGATTCCAATTATTTAGATGATTTTCTGGATCTATCAAACTTCTCATGACGGCCTGCAACGCTGTCACTGCACGCTAATACACATGTTAACCATCATTTCATCAACACTGTAAGCAGGCCCAAGTTGAGCATATACACTCAAAAAAATAACTACAGTCCAAATTACAATAATAAAAAACATTTGGCAAAACGAATCTCACTCGATTCTAATACTATTAATGTGAACTACAAAATCAGTTGCTACAGGATTCGTGAATAAATAAAACAGCCCATCCATCCGCAGGGTGAGACCTCTAAACACTTTTTTTAATGGAGAGAACTAGAGCAAAATAACCTTCTAGGGGGTGGGTAATGGCCCTAATGGGATCCTGTGCTCTGATGAGTAGTGAAGACCAACACAACCATGCGAAAACAAACAATCCATGCGTCCAAGCTCTTGACTGATACATCCCAATAACGCAAAGAACACCAGAACCCTCAAATTTCTGTGAGTACCCAGCACTGGAAATTGTTGTAGTATCCGAGTACTCCGCCTGATAACAGGAAATAATCATCCGAACTTACGCAATTGAACTCTAAAGAAGCTCAATTTGTATTTATGAAGAAAACATATTAGCTTTCAACACTTGAGAAAAAAATGAACACTAAACTATTGAAATTCAAGTGAAGCAATTAAAGAAATCACCAAACAACTCAAAATCTAGCCTCATGCGTAAAACTTGAGAAGAAACAGAGCAACCAAACTCTGAGCAAAGCAAGGAAATTAAGGTTCTCGGGGGGAAAAAGAAAGGAGAAATCCTTCGTACACTGAATACGTGGAAATCTATTAGAATGAAGGGAGTTCAACTACAATGTCATCCATCTACGTATGGTTGCAATATCATCAAAGCTACTAATTAAATCTATCTCTTCTCACCGTCCATTTAACAAGTATCAACCTAGGGCCCGGGGGACTTGAGCTAAAAAGAAAGTTTGAAATTTCATACCAAGAGCACGGTGGTAACTTTCTGAGCTCGACGTTGATCAAGGACGCCATCTCAGACAGTGAGCTTGGAGATGATGACTTTTCTGAGAAGCTGATGGGACGTGAAAGGGGGATGTTTCAATGCTATCTGTCGATTACTTCTCGTTGATGGCAACCATAACGCACGCAGAGCAAAAGATATTAGTAAGTTGATAGCCCCAACCACACGAACCAAAAACAAAAGAAAGAATTTTTGCGCTTTGCATTAAAAACTGACGAAAGTCCGACCGATCAAACTTGACAAAAACATAAGATAATGTCTAAAACTTTGACAAAAACACGAGATAATAATGTCTGGCGTGTCGGGGTGGCCTCACAACTTGAAAAGTCTGTAACTTGGTGGCGGACTACGGAGTAGAGTAGCAACGCTGAACAGTTCAACAGAAGCTGCAAGATACTTTCAGGAGATGAAGTTAAAAGATTAAAAAAAAATATATACTGTAGGAATTACGTACTCACTGATCAACGTCTCTGGATTTGATACTTAGGTAATTATAAAATAAATCTAATTAATTATATAAAGTTATTTCATTTTATAAATTTATTTTATATATATATATATATATTTTTGTCTGTAACACTTCTTTAAAAAAAATTCCCATTCAATTGCTATCATTGAAAAATTTAAGAAAAAATAAATCTTTGACCACTCCTAAAAAAAATTAAAAATTAAAAACTTTCTTGCGTTTCCATCAAAAGTGAGCCAAAATCATCTCGTTTTTTCAAAATCCAGAAACTTTCATGCTCCAAAATGAGGATATAAATATACATATATAAAAAATAAAAATAAAAAGTCAAAAATTATGATCGCAAAACTTATAAAAATTTTGAAATAACAGACATATGAACAACAACGTCATGTTAATTATAATATTTTATTCTATTTTTGTCGTTTCATTTCAAAACCAAAATTAGACTCCAAGTTTGGATATGACAGTCAAAAGGAGTGATTCAACTGAAGGGTAAGGCTACTCTGCCGCAAGGCTTTTTTCTTCTTTTTTTTCATATTTTTTTTCATATATTTAAATATTTTTAAAAAAATAAAAAAAATATTAATATATTTAAAATCACTTCTTTAATTATTAAGTGAAAAAAAAAATTAAACATTTATCAATTAGAGCAGTCAAATGTAGAGGTCATAGAAACTTTTCCCTTCAACTAAGCCTCGTTTGTTTTCGAAAATGAGATGAGATGAGATGAAAACTTTTGAAATGAGATGAATTATTTATTTTATTTTGTATTGAAATTTGAAAAATTTAAATTGTTTATTTTATTTTGTATTGAAATTAGAAAAAATGTAATGATGAAATTGAGATGAGATAAGATGAGATGAGAGTTTTCTGAAAACAAACCAGGCCTAAATATTCTCCGTTCATCCCACGAGGGACGGTCCGTCGTAAATTTTGATTGAAATTTGTATTGAAAGGATATATAATCCGTTTCAACCGATATAATACCATTCAATAAATTTAAGATAGTTCGAACGTAGTTATATTATTAAAACATATTTCATGCAATTTAGGTCTGATTTGAATATATAGTTTAAAAGAGATGAAATGAGATATTTTAAATAATAATAAGATTTTTTGAGTTAAAATGAGATAAAAATAATTTATAAAAAATATATATATTTGGATAAAAAAATAAGATTGAGATAATTTTGACTTTTTAAAATTTAAAAAAAATATATATTAAACGTATTATCTGTACAGACTAAATTATCTCATTTGACACCATTCTGGCCAACGGTCAATCATTTTTAAGGATAAATGGTTTTCTCTCTAAATATTTTTATATGAGCGATAAATTATTATTTGAAAGATATTTACAAGTCAGGTTATTTAATTTTAGATGAAATTTGGATTTCATCCAAGTAAGTCATTTTATGGACGAATAAACTTCATTCTTAAAAGTCAAATTTTGTGTAGAATTAATTATTGGCAATTTCGTAATTGCTTTTATATAACTGTTGCTTACGGTGCGGTTTAGTTAGTGAGATTATATTAAATAATTTTAGATAAAAATTAAAAGTTGAATAAAATATTATTAGAATATTTTTTTTAATATTATTATTATTTTGAGATTTAAAAATGTTGAATTATTTATTATATTTTATATAAAAAATTAAAAAAATTATAATAATGAGATAAAATAAAACACATTTACTATTCAAACGGAAGCTAGAATGGATATCATTTTAAAATATGTCAGGTAAATAAATCTTAGGCAAAATTAATGCAAAACCTAAAATGAAAATAAACATGACACTTGTTCTAAAACTAATCTGCTGACAGTGCTATTCTTCTTAAATTTATCTTGAAGAATCATGTTTTCAATTAAGAAAAAATTACTTTGCCCTCTCATTTGTATTGCTTAATTTGACCGCTTGTCATTTTTTATTTATTTAATGATTAAAGAAGTGATTTTAAAAGTATTAAGATATATATATATTTTTTAAAATATTTAAATATATTAAAAAATGTGAAAAACAAATATATATAAAGAGCAGTAACTTGAGTAAACTACTATGAATGGTAGAGTAGCCTAACTCTTTCAATTAAGCATGGACAAGTACTTCTTGAACTCAGTAGCTATGTCGAAACTAGACATTTTTATTTTGGGTAAGGGAGCTAATTTTTCTTACGTCCGGAGTTGAAATAAATAAATCTTATGTTTAATTCTACAATAAATTGTAAGATAATAACTATATATAAAAAGTTAATTCTCGATTTAAGAGAGCACTCTTGTGCATGGCACTATTAGGGCTGTAAAATGAACAGGTTACTCGATAAGCAACTCGAATTCGACTCGATTAAACTCGAAATCGGCTCAAATCAAATATTAAATGGCCGTTCGTAAATATAGAATTAAGCTCGATTATTAAACAATACAAACTCGTATAAAACTCGACCGGCCCGTTTAATGTTCGTGAACAAACTCGTATGAAGCTCGACTTAACTCGTGAGCTCGACTCATATATATTCATACATATATAATACATGATATATATATATAATAGCCAAAAGTTAGATATATATATATAATTTATAATATTAATAATTATGTATATAGACTTAGTCTTACTTATAATCCACTACATATACTATATATAAATTTATAATATTAACTTCTAGGCTTATAGAACTAGAAGTTATGATGAATACATGAGTCCAATAAATATATAACATTATAAGTTTACAAATTACACCATATGGTCCATATTATATATATATATATATATACACACTAGTAAGACGCCCAGTTCTCCATGGTTACAACATATACCACATATATTATCTGCAAACTATTGATAACTATAATACAAACATTTCTACAAACCTATTTATAACTACATGCGGATGCCTTGTAAAACGATTTTAAACAGAAATAGGAGATATGATTTTAAACAGCTTGGGACCAGCAAAATAAACAAATGTATGGATAGGTACACATCAAAGCATAGGGATAGAAAAGTTTGCCGACAAACTTTGCTTCACCATTTTCAAGATCTATTAACAATTTAATATTTATGATGTTTGACACTGTCATAAACTTGTGGTAGAAGTCTTCTGGTCCATTCACTCGCCTAAAACAGAGAAATGCACGTGTTCTCTTTCTCTCCCCCATTCTCTCCTAAACTGATCAGAATTCTCATTCACTATTATTAATCTTATCACTTTATATATGATTAATCAATAACCACTAAACTCTAGTAATATTGTATAATTTGTATTCATAAATTATATAAACTATAGTAATATATAAGTTATAACTACAAGCATAAATTTTTTATTTTATTTTATAACTACAAGCATAAATAATAGTATTTTTATATTATACTAATTAATATAACTATAATATTTTTTTATTAGTACTAAATTATAATGTTTGATCATTTATAATGTTAGAAAATTTTATATAACTAAATACTATAAACAAATATAGTCTTTTTTACAACACTACTTGCTAGTTTTAAAAATGATAGTATATAGCAATTACTATGTATTATAATTTATAGACTATTGTATTTTTTTAAGTAGAATAATATTTAAATTAGTTTAGACATGTATTATTTAATTTTTTACTTAAGGTAAAATGGTAAATTGGTTTTTTGACTGTGAGGGCCTTAGACCGTACAAACTTAAGTTTAACCTAGACTCTTTACACCGTTTCACTCTCAACTCTCAAGTCTCGACTCACTCACACTTTTACTCACTCCTTCAGACTTTCTCGAGAAACCCTAGACTCGCACTTCAACTCACTCATTCTCGAATCTCTTCTCTCATATTTCTGGAATGATGGAATCAAGTGTTCAATCCTTGATTCTTGAATGCTTTCTTGTTTCAGCCAGGGGCAAGGATTCACGAGGGGCCTTTTGTGATACCGTCTGTAGACTGTAACTGTGAGAAATCCTAGCAGTTGTAGATGCAGCCGGCGGCCGTATTTTAAGGGAGCCATGACTGTAATCTCAGCCTCTGAGATTGCAGCCAGTCCTCGAGAAATGGGTCATTAAATGCATGCATTTATGACTCTCAACCAACTGTTTCCCTGATTCTCTGGTTCGTGGTTCTCTGGTTCGTCCATGTATGAGTCGATTACCCTTGTTACTTTCTTGTTTCTAACCATTTGGTTAGGATTTGGGAACTTGGCAGATTTGATTGGTCTTATGTAGTTTTAACTTATAAATTTATCTGAGTATTTTCGAGTATTCATTCTGGTTCTATCCTAACTCTTTTTACATTGTAGTATTGTTAGTTGTTAGATTGTAGATTTGTAGATTTAGATCTAATCATCTAAGTACAAAGTATGCCAAACATGCTTTGTGCTTAGTGGTGTGACATTGTTCTGCCATACGGTTTTGATAGTTTTGTGACTATCCAATGTCCATCACTCTAATTGATAAGTTTATGAAGTGTAATCTATTTTTTATGTCGAATGGTAGAATATGCCCTGTTAGGGATTTAGGCTGTGTTGGTAATATGCTATTATTTACAAAAACAAATATATGTTTCGAACTTTATCCTTCATATATGAGAATTGTGGGAAAACAAAACTCTGAAGAGCTTGCCTACAGATCTGTGCTTGATTCCTTGAATCAACATTTATAGCCCACTATGAGTTTAACTTATTCCCCCTCCTACTTGGTGCTATGTTCTATTTATTTACTATAGATTTTCAATTTCTCATTTGCTTCTCTGAGTCGTTTTGGGTTATTTGTGTATATTGTTGATTGGAGTGTGGAGATTTGATTCTGGCTGTATGATCTTGCTCCTAGTATTTAAATATACTTTCTTTTAAATGTTTTTGGTTGATTAATCTGACCCTATTTGGTTCTTGCTTAATGCTTATTGTTCTTGCTTATAGACTGAGTTTATAACTTCTTGTGTCATATTGATTTTGTTTTGATTTGGTAAATTTGATTATTTTGTGGTTGTTTTTGGCCAAATTGGTAACTTGTGTCATTCTAATTTCTGTAAGAGAATCTGGTTTGGCAACTTGTCTATGTTTATTATCTTATCGGCATGCTAAATTGCTATTTTATCTTATCTGGTTTGTAACTTGCCTACTGGATACTGTTGTCTGCTATACCTGATGGTTTATTTTATTTTATCAAATTAAAAGTACTTTAGTAATCATGAAAGGGATTAAAAATAATCTTCATTTTTTTAGTAATTTAGTGTACTATGTATGCAGTATGCCTGCTATTGCCTGCTGGTTTATCTTCTTGTGTCATGCTAGGTTACTATGTTTATCTTATCTGGTTTGGCAACTTGTTGATTTTGCCCAAAATTGATAACTTGTGTCATGTTCTATTTATCTTATTTGGTTTGGTAAATTGTCTATGTAATAGAATCTGGCTTGGTCGAGCAATTTCTAGGGTGGGAATCTGGTTTGTAACTTGCGGCTTGCCTACAACTATACTGATTCCTCGATGGTTTATTTTATTTCTTAGATTGCTTGTGTTCTGTGTTTTGACATTGATGGTTGAGACAAATTAAATTTTGCATTCTTGTCAAACATCTCTTGACAGTATTACTAAGTTAAAATTACTTGAGTAATCATGCAAGGAATTAAAAATAAACTTAATTTTTTTAGTTTATTAGTGTATGCAGGCTGCAGCTGCAGGACAACAAGTTGGTATTAAGGTTTCTGGCTCCATTCATGAAGAAAGAACATTATTCTAATTTGAGTTTACTCCACATTTTTTTTTTTCAGTTTAATGTACTTAGTTCCAAAATTTATTGTTGTATACTTGTAAATGTATTTTTTGATTCCCTTGTAAGTTGTAAGTTGTAAGTTGTTCCATTAGGATGTCAATGTCATTTAATCTATCTTAGCCATACTGTAGAGTTTTGAAGACTTCATGATGTAAATTTATATTTAATTTGTCACGTTGAGCTAATCTTGAAGGCTTCATGATATTATTTAAATTTTTTATTTTGATAAAACAAAGATACTGATCCAATCTCGAGCTCAGCTAGTTGAGCTCGAGCTCGGCTCGTTAACAAACAAGCTTCAAGCCAAGCTCGAGCTTGATTTACCTATAAACGAGTCGAGCTCGATCTAGGACCTAGGCCCGACTAATAAACGAGCCAAGCCTAAACTCGTTTATGAAGTAAACGAGTCAAGCTCGCACAACCTAAGCTCGCTCACGCTCGGCTTGTTTACAGCCCTAGGCACTGTGCAGGCCATGCACATTAAATGTATGACCCCACGCATAGTGCACTGCACATACCACGGCACTACACTCTCAAATGTACGGTACTTCGAGAGACTTTCTTCTTGGGCGCTACACGCTTGGTACATGTGCTTTATGAACCATGCATATACTGCGTTTAGATGTTGAGTTGAGATAAATTCTTTTTAAATAGTAGTGAATTAAGTAGGTAGAGTAAGTTATGTGGGACCCATTTAAAATGAATTTAGATGTGTTTGGGTGTTAATATAAGTTTTGTATGATTTATGAAAAATTGAAAAAGGTTGTGAGTCCCATGTATAAAGATGTGTTGAGTTGAAAAAAGTTGTGGATCTCACATATAGGAAGTTTTGAGTTGAGATGGGTTTAATAATTTGAAAGTTGAGTATTTGGATGTTAGACTCAGCTTAAAATTATACTGAACTGAATTGATTTCAACTAAGTCTAACAACCAAATGGGGCCTTAAATGCATAGTACACTTGACTATATAACCGAGAAACTCTCTTCTCGGGTGCGTGGGCTTTATGTACTATGCACTTAAATGTACAATACCTTCATCTGCATGGCTAAGGAAAGGTTTACTCGTCTAATTTTTTGTAATAGTACCATTAATAAAATAAGAGGCTAGAAGCTAAGAATACTTATTTCAAAAAAATTTATCTGCTCATTCGGAGATGGTTTCCTAAGCAGGAAAATATCATTCTCTATCTTTAAGTAAAGAGAATCAGTCAATCCTATAGACGGTACCCAATGTTAATGCCAAACAATTGCACAACATGTTGAAATAGGATAAAGAATCATTCTCGACCCACAAAACACTGTATTTTTGGGCTCAATTGGTGTGGTTTGGAGCCTCTGATAACGGTTCAGAGCGGTTATTCAGTATCCATATGTACATCCATAATAGCGAATAGAAAACAAACGCAAGAAAAATAATTAGAGAATGAGACACATAAATTTATGTAGTTTGACACTAGATCTACGTCAGCAGGTCCTTTGGAGGGCAAATCTACTATAATATAAGTATTTTACAGTCTCTCACGGTCTCTCATTTCTCATTGTATAATGGAAGTCGAAAATTTATTTGTTGGAGGAGATATTCTCTCTAGAGCTATTGTTGCAAAGTTGAAGAAGTCGAAAAAGCTCCATTTTCTTGTCCGATCTAATCAGTTTTTATCATGGCCATGTAAGTGGTAAGGGATGACAACTTTATTTCTATTGTCTTAAATATCGTACTGTACCAACTGGTACAACCGGTATTTGCCGTACTGATCACTGGTCCGGTTCAAGTATTATATATATTTTGTTCTGGCCCAAATACAGGCTGATATTTTGGCCTATACCAGTTTGTATTTCGGCTCATACTGGCTGATATTTCGGCCTGTAATTTTTATTTTTCAAATTACAAGCTTATTTTTTTTACCTTTAATTCAGGCTAGACTATTTATAATTTTTATATATACGTATTTATATATAATTTATTCATATTTAAACTATTATTTTGGAATATAATTTATATATATATAATTTATTCATATATCGATTATCCCGAAATGGTACCAATATTAAAATATTTCGTTCTGGTGCCTTGATCGGTATGGCGTCCAGTACGATATTCAAAACTTTGTTTATTTTACTATTCTTTCGCGTGCCTTACTTGCTTTCCCTTCTTTGTCCTCTTTCTCTTCCTTTCCGACACTCCATTCTTTTCTCTCTAATATCTTGTTTTTCCTTATTCTCTCATTATCTCTTTCTTTGTCTCTTTTTCCTTTGTTTCTGTTGTCCTCTAATGAAAATTTTTTGATGGGTTGGACTTGGTTTATCTAGACTTGAGATATTTTATCCCATTTAAAAGAGATATTTTTATCTTTCTCATTTCATTTTATCTTAATATCTCAACATCGAAAACAAAAATACTTTTAAATTTCATATCTTCAACTTTTTCATTTGACCATTACTTAATTATTACAAATTTTCTAAATTTTCAAACAAAACTCAAAAAAATAATTTAACTTTTCCAAATCTCAAAACAAAAATTATATTATAATAATATTTTAACTTTATAATATTTTTTCTTAATTTTTTTTTCTTATTTTCTAAAACCATATTAAACATCTTAACTCAAATCATTTCACATTATTCACTCAATTTCACTATTATTCATAAATTATCTTAACTCATCTTATCTCAACTTACTATTCAAATCAGACTTAAGGTCTCGTTTGATTTTACAGACGGTCTCAACTCATCTCATATCAACATTCAAACATCATTCAGACATAAATTCTTTTCAATTTCAAGTTTCTAAATTTTCAATTTTTTTCATCTAATAATTATAATTTTATCAAACTTCCAAACAAAATACAAAAAATAATTCAACTTTTTCGAATATCAAAACAAAAATAATATAAAAAATTATATTATAACAATATTTTAATTTTATAATTTTTTTTAAACTTTTTCTCTCATTTTCTAAAATTTCATAAACATCTTAACTCAAATAATTTTATTACTATTCACAAACTATCTCATAATTATTCACAAATTTCTCATATCATCTCATCTGTATATCAAACAATATTAGTGTTATTATAAAAACCCTAATCTTTATAAAAAAAAAAAAAGAGATTAGATTTAAGACTTTTTCTTTATAAAAAAAAAGTTTGTGACCAAAAAACCCGCTCATTTGTTTGTTTGACAAATTTTGATACTCGCGTTCTTTCATTGTGTAATATTTGAAAGTCGTTCATCCTCTGCCTAAATATGAACAGCATAGAAACTTTAAAAAATAATGATATTTACTTATTAATATATTAGGACTCTTTTCAAAAATCTTTCAATAATAAGAGATCTGACATCATGCTTCAAATTACAAAGAATTGTTGAGACAGAAATTACAAATGATCTGATTATGATGAAGTGTTGATTTATGCTACCTAGTGTCAAGAATATGTTACCTTAATACGTTTCCTTAATCCTCGGCATGACATATTGTCCTTAATTCTAAAGATTTATTTATGCATATTTATTCTTTCCTTTTTTATGCACATTGTAATTGACAATATATAAAAGATATCCTCACCACGATTAAGTGTGGTGGTTTTGCAAACCTTTACATGGTATCAACAGCCCTCTCGGATTAATCTCCATCGATCCATGTTGCTTCAATGGTTGCTGAAAACACTTCCTCACCCACCGTTCTCCCTTTCAACACCATGATTCACATGGTAACCATAAAACTATCCTCCTCAAATTACCTCCTATGGAAAAACTAGCTTCTCCCTCTCCTTGAAAGCCAAGAACTCTTCGGACATGTGGACGGCACGCTTGCACCTCCTCCACGTTTTGAACCTATTGGCTCTCAGACACCAAGCATCAAACACTTGGCGTGGAAGAACATTGACCAGTACCTCTTAAGCATCTTGCTCTCTTCTCTCACGGAGGAAGCTATGGCTGAAGTGGTGGGCCTCTCCATCGCACGTGAGGTCTGGTTAGCTCTCGAAAATACCTTCAGTCACCGATCAAAGGACATAGAAATTCATCTCAAGGATGATTTGCAATTGATGAAACTTAGGACACGTTCAGTCACATAGTATGCTCGGACATTCAAGGCCCTTTACGATCAACTCCATGCCATTGAAAGACCCGTCGACAACACTGATAAAGTCCACTAGTTCCTCCGAGGACTGGGTTCAGAGTTTACCAGTTTCTCCACCACTCAAATGGCGCAAACGCCTTTACCTTCCTTCATTGATTTGGTTTCCAAGGCTGAAAGTTTTTAGCTTTTTTAGAAGTCTCTTGACTCCTATGGATCCCCACCTGTTGCTACTTTCATAGTCTCCAATCGCGGCCCTCAACTCTCCAATTTCAAGAACTTCAATCGACATCAACAGGGCCAAAACTCATCTTCCAATCGCAACAATGAACGCTCCAACAATGGGCAAGGACGCTGTCCACCACGTTGCCAAATCTGTCGGCAGGAAGGACATTATGCCAACTAGTGCAACCAGAGGTATGCACGGGGAGGAGAAGCTGTCGGCAACATAGCTCACATTGCTGAGGCTTTCAAAGCCTCTTGTTCCCTTAAAGGGCCCAAGCCCAGTGATTGCTACTTGGACACAGGGGCTTCGGCCCCCATGACACCAAACCTCTCCCACTTGGATCAAGCAAATAATTATATGGGTAAGGATCGTGTAATTGTCGGGAATGGTGCTTCCCTACCAATTACCCACATTGGTACCATCTTTCCTACCCCAACACTTGATTTATTGGATGTATTAGTTGTTCCTTGTCTCACCAAAAATTTCCTCTCAATTAGTAAATTAACATCTGGTTTTCCTTTTTCTGTTACATTTACTAATAATATTTTCTCTATCCAGAATTGTGAAACGGGAAGGGTGGTGGAAACTGGTAAAAGAGATCGTGACTTATATGTGCTGGAGCGCAGCATTTCAACTTTTATTTCTGTTCTTAAAAATAAGGCTTTTCATGCCTCATATGATTTATGGCATGCTCATCTTAGACATGTGGGCCATTCTATTATTTCATTTTTAAATATAAATGGTCATCTCTATCTTACCTCATTATTGCCTTCTCCTTCATTATGTGACACATGTCAACTTGTAAAAAATCATCGCTTGCCTTATTCTCATAATGAACGTCGCTCATCTCATGTGTTGGATCTTATTCATTGCGATATTTGGAATCCCTCCCTAGTCAAGTCAAATTTGGGATTTATTTATTATGTGCTATTCATTGATGATTATTTCAGTTTTACTTGACTTTATCCTCTGAAATTAAAATCTAAATTTTACGACGTTTTTATTCACTTTCAAAAACTTGTGGAAAACCAACATTCCACTCGCATCAAAATTTTTCAAAGTGATAGTGGTGCTGAGTTTATAAGCAATCGCTTCTAAGCGCACCTTAGCACCGTGGATATTCTCCATCAATTCTCATGCCTATATACACTTGTCCAAAATGGTTGCGCTAAACGAAAACACTGACATGTGATAGAAATAGGCCTAGCACTCATTTTCCATTCCCACCTTTCTTCTCGCTTTTGTGTTGACGCCTTCAACATTGTAGAGTACATCATCAACCGTTTGTCCATAGCACTTCTTGGAGGTATATCTCCCTTTAAGCTTCTCTATGGTTCCTCACCAAATTATGATAATTCCATCATTTTGGTTGTCGTATCTATCCTTGTCTACGTGATTATATATCTCACAAATTTTTCCCTCGCAGCATCCCTTGCATATTTTCCTAGGATATAACCCTTCCCATAAAGGTTTTTGCTATCTTAATCCACCACCTCCAGGCTTTATATCACCCGTCATGCCCAATTTGATGAAAACCACTTTTCCTCCAGAGGTAGCTCCCAAGCCTAGCCCCATTCCTCTCTCCATTTTTCGAATTTTCTCGCACCAAGCATACCTCATATCGACCCACCTCCATGTCTCCTCCGCACCATTTCTCACCTATTCCTCTATTCGGATCTAACCCGTGTGTTATTTGTATTGACCCAATGGACGAGTCTTTGCAAGTTACTGACTCTCTTGTAGGTATCTTTTCCCCGCCTCAGGAGCCTTGACCACCTCCTGTTGCTTCTGATGTTGCTTCTACTCTAGCTCCTCCGTAGGGTTCTCATCCAATGCTAACTTGAGCTAAAGCTAGCATTTTCAAGACTCGTCATCCGGAAAATCTCAATGTTTGAGGCCCCTTTCGACTTCTCTTTGCTCTTCTTGCCTCCACTGAGCCTAAAGGATTCAAGTCTACTGCTAAGAATCCTGCATAGCTTGTTGCCATGGATGAAGAAGCTCAAGCTCTGCAACATAATCGCACCTGAGTTTTAGTCCCTCAACCTGCCAACACCAATATTGTCGGTTCCAAATGGGTGTTTCGAACCAAATATTTGCTTGATGGATCCATTGAGCACCTCAAGGCTCGTCTTGTGGCCAAATGCTATACTCAGGTACCTGGTCTTGATTACACTGACACTTTCAATCCTGTTATTAAGGCAACTACTATTCGTGTTGTGCTTTCTCTTACTGTCACCAACAGATGGCCTCTCCGCCAACTTGATGTGAAGAATGCATTCCTCAATGGCACTCTTTCTGAAAATGTCTATATGGAACAATCTCCTAGATACATTGATCCCCAATACCCAAATCATGTCTGTCAGTTGAAGAAAGCTCTATATGGCCTCAAACAAGCTCCTCGTGCCTGGTTTTAGTGCTTTAGTTCCTTTCTTCTCACCCTTGGGTTTTCTTGCAACCTTGCAGACACCTCTCTCTTTATCTTTCATCAGCAGTCTGACACTATTTATCTGTTGTTGTATGTTGATGATAATATTATCACTGGCAACAACTCTTCTCTTTTTGACAGCTTCGCTCGCAAACTCAATTCTGAGTTTGCCACCAAGGATTTGGGCTCTCTCAACTACTTTCTTAGTTTGGAAGCTACTTACACTACTGATGGCCTCTTTATCAATCAACTGAATATGCCTGGGATATTCTGACTCACGCCCAGTTACTTGACAGCAAGCCTGTTCACACTTCTATGGTCGTATCTTAGCATCTGACTGGCGATGGTCTTGCTTTCTTGGACCCCACTCTCTACAGATCTCTCGTTGGTGCCCTCCAATACTTAACCATCACTTGCCCTGACATTGCTCATGCTGTCAACTCTATCAATCAGTTCTTGCATGCCCTTACTACAGATCACTTTCTTGCGGTCAAACGCATCTTACTTTATATCAAGGGCATACTTTACTTTGGCCTTACTTTTCTCCCTCCTGCTACCTCTGGTGCCCTAGTTACTTACTCTGACACTGACTAGGCCGGTTGTCTTGATACTCGCCGTTCCACCTCTGGCTACTCTATTTATCTTGGCGACAATCTAGTTTATTGGAGTGCTAAGAAGCAACCCACTGTCTCTCGTTCCAGTTGTGAATCTAAGTATCACACCCATGCAACTACTACAGCTAAACTCCTTTGGCTCACCCATCTACTTCATGATCTCAAGGTTCCCCTTTCACAGAACCTATTCTCTTATGTGACAAGAAAAGTGCGATCTTCTTAAGCTCCAACCCCATTTCTCACAAACAGACCAAGCATGTTGAATTAGACTATCATTTCTTTCAGGAACTTATTGTTGCTAGCAAACTTCGCACTCAATATGTGCCCTCCCATCTCCAGGTTGCCGACCTCTTCACCAAAAGTGTCTCTCGACCTCTTTTTAAATTCTTTCATACCAAGTTTCATGTCTGTACAAATCCGATGCTCAGCTTCCGGGGGGGGGGGGGGGGTCAAGGATACATTACCTTCATACGTTTCCTTAATCCTAGGCTTGACATATTGTCCTTAATTCTAAACATTCATTTATAGAGATTTATTCTTTCCTTTTTTATGCACATTGTAATTGACAATATATAAAAGATATCCTCACCATGATTAAGTGTGGTGGTTTTGCAAATCTTTACACCTAGGGGTGGGTTCCTACTCTGATGTAGTTGGATTCCTTAACTCCAACCTTCGATAAGAGTTGGGGGTAAAAAACAACTCCAATTCCGACTTTGAGAGGGAGCTTGTTCCAGCTTCGCTTCACTTCATTGGTATTGGAGTGGAATCAAAGTTTCCATTCGGAATTTGGTTTTTTTCTCCATCTTCTTACCCACTTACATTTTCCCAGCAACCAAACAACATACAAACAAAAATTAAAAAGCTTCTTACTTAGTACCACCAATCGGACTTAAATGAAAAGTTTTGAGAAGCGTTTGGCAGCAATTAGCACCACCTTCACGCACAGACAATGCCGACTAGGCACTTACTGTAGTCAGACGCCAACCATGAATCACACAACCCAGTCGAGATCCACTGTGAGTAAGGCCACCCAAATCTGTTGTGTTTTCTTTCGTCTCGAGCTCTACTACCACACACAGAGCATTCCTCAGCCCACAAATCCAATCTATCTCCTCCATTTTCTTGGCCTAATGAAACTCATCTCAGCTCTCTTTTGAACTTAGCCACCACAAACATAGCCTCACATATAGCACCATTGTCGATCTCAATTTAGCCACCATCTCTATCACACATTGTTCTTCTCTCTCTCTCTCTCTCATATGCTTCTCTTGGCGTCGAAAACAAGTGGTGGGGACTTGAACTCGATCTATGGAGTTAACAAAAGTTGCCCTAGCCATTAGGCTACTCAGCCTTATGTCATTTTTTGTTATAATATGAAATATATTAAGTATAACTATTGGATTTGGTAGTCTGGAGTCTTGTTCAACTTTGAATTCCAATTTTTTCGACTCCTTTGAGTCTAAGTTAGAGCAGGTATCGAACGAAGTTGGGGTTGCGGAGTTTGGGCACTATGACAATTCTTAAAACTTTTCATAATTTTATTCTCCAAGATCACTGATTCCTAAAATATAAAAACATTTTTCGATTTCAAGTTTTAAATTTTTTTTTCATATAATCATTAATCAAATACAAAAATCAATACAACTTTTGCAAACTTCAAAACAAAAATAATATTAAAAATAATATTCAAACAACTTTTAATTTCATAATATTTATAATCAAAATTTTCTCTTTTATTTTCTAAAATTCAATAAAATATCTTTATTCCAAATATTTCACTACTATTCACAAAAATATAAGATGCTCGAAACGTCCAAACGCACACCAAGTCGTTCACTTTTTGTTGTTGGCAATCATATATTTTGGAAATGCAGTAGAGATTGTGAGTGTTGCTTTGGTATTACTATGTAGCATACTCCACCTTCGACAATAATGACTTCGGACGAACGACAATAACCTTGGACGTCCGTGGAACATCCACAATCAATAAGAGACTTGCTACTCAAGATAAATGCTTCCGCTATATTCTAATCTAGTATTTCTAACACAAATATTTAGCAAGTAACACTATTTGCTCTTAAAAAAGAAGAAGGTAAAACCACCAATAACCATAACTTCTCCAAAAGATTTTTCAAAAGGAAAGCGAGAGAATATACACACAGTCAGAAGCAAAAATCATAAAGAAAATCTTCCCAGTTCGAATTTTAAGGATTCTAGCAACCATACAACCATTTTTTTCCCCATAAGTGTTTTCTATCTAGGGGTGATGCTTGGAATGACTCCACTAACAAGATTGCTGCCAGATGCATCTGTTGACATTGATACAAATGGATTCTCCATTGAAGAGGATAATGGTAAAGTGTCAAGCTTTACAGCATCTGTGACCATGGGCATGGGATATGACATTTTGATGTCGGATCCAGGCATCGAAAGCCATATACTTTCAAGTTCTCGGACCACCTCTGCCATTGAAGGTCGTGTATCTGTTTCATCTTGGCAACACTTCACAGCCAAACTAAAAAACTTCACGACATAATCAGAAGGATAAGAACCCATTCGCTCATCAACGACCGAGAAGATCATTCTAGATTTATATGCAACCTTAACCTGAAATGAACAAGAATAATTATAAATTACAAGAGACTGTTATAAATGAAAACATGGCTGTTATAAATTTCAGCCAGTTTATGCATCTACATGAAAAAATGGAAAAAAAGAAGAAGAAGAAATAGAAACATTGTGAGAAACTGATCTTAAATATGGCAAAAAGTAATCTTAAATGCTAGTATACTGACAACATGCCAAGAAGTTCTGATTTTCGCTTGAATGGGATGCCTAGTATTTGCTAAGTATGCTTTTATTTGAATCTAGTGGTGCCATGAGATCAATGAATGGACAGTTTTCATTACTTTATACGCTCCAGAAGTAAAACTATGTATAAATTACTTTTCTATATATCACCTTACAATACCATTCGGTCCCCAATGAAGTGAAGGCAGACAGGTCTATAAGGTTATATGGTATACCTCTCTGACGATGTTTTTGCCATGTGAAATTGGCTGCATCCCAGTCAGGAGTTCTAGAAATACAATACCAAGACTATAAACATCGCTTTTGTCCGTCAGTTGATGAGTTAAGAAGTACTCTGGGTCTAGGTAACCCTGCAAAGTTAATACAATGAGAGAA
Source organism: Cyclocarya paliurus (assembly GCA_029856935.1). Lineage (NCBI taxonomy): Eukaryota > Viridiplantae > Streptophyta > Magnoliopsida > Fagales > Juglandaceae > Cyclocarya > Cyclocarya paliurus. Next base: position 24,256,117 of record CM056956.1, read on the forward strand.
TAAAGCAAAATACATCAGTTGCATTTTTCAACTGACATTAAGTCTGTTTCATAAAGTTTGAGATCCATTCAAAGAAAGTACAAATTGTTGTATGAACACTCAGTGAATTTATAGTCCCAGAAGGAAAATGTCGACAATAAGAGTCTTACTGGTGTCCCCTTCACAACTGTGGATACATGAGCAGGCATGGTCCCTTCGATATCTGGAACAGGGGCAAGTCGCGAAAGTCCAAAATCGGCAACTTTTGCGATATACTTAGAGTCCAATAATATGTTGGTGGCCTTGATATCTCGGTGAAATATTGGAGGATCAGCTTCCGTATGTAGGTAAAGGATGCCCTTAGCTGATCCCAGTGCAATTCTCAGTCTCATGGAAAAACTTAGAGGTTCTTTACACTTGGCTGTTTTGGTAAATAAATCAACCACCATTAGAACGTAGTGTAGAATTTCAAAATTAAAACTGTTCCATTTAGCTCAAAAAGAAAAAAAGATAGAAAGAGTGGGAGAGGGGGGAGGAAGTGTACTATTACAAATTATATTTTACAATGTTCCACTTGCACCCCCGGGGTATGTAATGAAAAACACCTCAAAAAAGAAAGCAATAGTCAAATAAAGGGAAAAGTTGAAGGATGAATTGGAGGTGTACCAGAAAGGTGATCCCTTAGAGTACCATTTGACATAAACTCATAGACCAACATCTGCATGCGCAACAATACTTGCATGAAGCTTTTCCCAATAAAAATATCAACACATTCAGCAACAGATAACAAGAAAAACCAGTCCTCCTTCACAAAGTCAAACAATTTCTTTTGGAGGAACCTTCATCATAAATTTGACATTTGAGTTTTTGATGCAACTTTTAGAATCAAATAATCCGATAGTCATGAAGAGCCAAGCATATCGTTTTACAGGATAAACAAAAAAAATGCATCTCATATGTTACGTCTCTAGATTGATTTGATTTCTTTTATTGATCACCATAATTCAAAAAGCTACATGCAATGTTTTAAAAAAAATTTAGCTTTCATGAACACTTTGTTTAGTTGCATTATTTCCTAGGTTAATAGGAATCATTTCCTCATCAACTCAGAAGTAAAATTGAGGGATAATCTGATTTGCTTATTTTTCATTTCATAAATAATCACGATAAGAAAAAAACACCTGTTCAAATTCTTCATCACAATATCCAATCAATGACACAAGGTTCCGATGATGTAACCTTGACAACAATTCTATCTCTGTTAAGAACTCATTTTCACCCTGTAAGGAGCCCTCTTGTGCACGCTTTATGGCCACGACTGTACCATCTGCTAGAATGCCTTTATATACCTTTCCGTACCCTCCTTCACCAACCTGAGTGGAGCTGTTGAAATTGTTTGTAGCCATAGCCAATTCTCCATAAGTGAAAGCCTTCACACCATCAATTTTCAGGGAGGCATTAGATGCTGCATATTAAATACAGGTACAATGTCAAAAATGAAAAGGCACCGTGATAGATGCTGCATATAAAGATGTCATGGCCATTTGTTTTGAAATAATTGATATCATTATGCATCAATCTTTCCATCACACTTTCAAGTTCTGAATATTTTGAGTGGATGTCTAAATACAGGCATAATCCCAATATACGCAACTGGACAAAGTGAGTTTTTTCAGATGGGTCTACTTTTTTCCAAAGGGCATGCATGAGGTTTGCACACCCCAGGCTTGCAAAAATCATTTTCCTAAAATCATAAGTGGCATCACAATTAGGATGCTCGATGGGGCTGAACTAGCTAGGAGCCCACTTGAAGGGCCTGAAGATATACAGCCAACCTGTGTTTGATCGTTGGCTTTTTGAGCTTGTTTTGGATATTGTAGGCTGTTTGCTCAAGTTAGCCCAAACTAGCCTAGCCTAAGTATTTATACCGGCCGTGAACCTGTGTGATACACAAAAATTGCCAAATTTATCTAACAACAAAAAAATTAACTGTAACTAAAACTTAGCATACTTTGAGTCAGTATATAATAAATCAAATATTTTAAAAAAAGTACCAATGTTAGCACATTGATGTCCAAAATTTGGTTGAGTTTCTTGATCTTCTCTTCCCTTACTCTCCTTTATTCTTTGCTAGGTGATGAGAAACCTTACAAAATTTGTTTGAAGGAAGAGAAGGACCACAAGCTCTTTATAGTGTTAAAAAAACTATGGCAATACAAAATAATAATTTATAGTTACCTGCTGGAGTGGCTAAAAGAATCAAGAAAATTTTCAGGAATTTCTTATGGGATGGTATTGGGGAGGAAAGAAAATTTCACTTGGTAAGCTGGAATAAAGTTTGTGTCCCGGTGTCAGGTGGGGGTTGGGGCATTAGGAATTTAAAGCTTTTCAATAAGGCTCTTCTTGGGAGGTGGCCTTGGAGGTACAACAAAGAGAGTAATGCATTATGGAGGCAGACTGTGGATGTCAAATATGGAAGGATGTGAGGGAATTGGTGTACTAAAGAAGTTAAAGGGGCATTTGGGGTGAGTTTATGGAAGTCCATTCGGTTGGAGTCAATAACATTAATTTCAAAGAGGGGAAAGGGACTAATATTTTTTTCTGGTATGATGTATGATGTGGGGATTCAGCCTCTCAAAGCTATTTATCCTAATCTCTTTAGGATAGCTACAAACAATGGGGCTGCAGTGGCTGAATCATATCAGATCTCTAATAATCTTCTGCACTAGAATGCAAATTTGAATAGAGAATTACAGGATTGGGAAGTGTGTGAAGCTGCTGATTTCTTTGCAAAGTTATATGATATGAAGATCAATAAGAATAGGGAGGATAGGCTGCTGTAGATATATGATTATAATTCCAGATTTTCAGTGAGATCTTACTACAAGGTGTTAAATAGTCATGGTGACTCAGCATATCCCTGGAAATGTATCTGGAATACAAAGGTCCCGAGTAAAGATGCACTCTTCTGTTGGCTGGTGTCACTTGAGAAAATTTTAAATATTTGTAATTGATTGGTGTTTTATGTGTAAAAAAGATGATGAATCTGTTAATCATCTTTTTATCTATTGTGAGTTTGTGACAGCCTTTTGGAATGAGATATTTGCAAGGGTTGGCCTTGTTTGGGTTATGCCACTGTGAGTGGGGGATTTTTTGGCTGGTTGGCATGGTTCGGTGGGTTGTGGAGGCAGTGCAGAATTTTGGAGGATGATTCCCATGCGTTTGTATTGGTGTTTATGGTTAGAGAGAGATGGGAAGTCTTTCGATGATCGCGAACGTACTATGGGGGAATTTAGGGATTTTTTCTTTAGCTCTTTTAAGTTTTTGGGTGAAGAACCTTGCAAGGGATGAGAATACTTGTAATGTTTTGTTTTAGTTTTGTTTTTCTTTAGCTTGTATCTAGGTCTAATCACTTGTATACTTCTTGTGTACTTGGCTATGCCAGAAATTTCTCAAATGTATCTCTGTAAGGGAGAAAATCGCTGAATCCAGGACTTTTCAACCGATATCCAATAAGTAGAGGAGCAGCACAGAAACAGGGTCCAGGAGATGTAGGGGAGTATTCATAAGGGGGTGGGCATGCTTGAGGTAGACAAACAGAAGTGTTTGTATTTGGCGAACTCTGATTGTTATCGTTGTTCTTACTTTCAGATCCACAGAACTGGACTAGGTTGATATTTGAGCATACGGGATTCCCTTGAAGCCTGAATGTTAACAATAAAAACTAAAGTTGTGATATGATCATAATGCTGTGTCTCTTACACCACAAGACCTCAATTAAAAGGAGCACACTCACAACCTTTAAACAAATAGTTGTATTTATTTGAAGATATTTCATTACACATGCCGTTCTATATGAAACAAATCAGGAAGCAAGCATGGAAACAAACCTGACAGTGACATTCAGAGGTAGAGTAGTACTGCCTGTAATACTTGAAAGCTTATTATTCTGCAACTCCCTGGAATATCGAAGAGCCGCAAGAAATAGCTTAGAAGATCCTGTATGAGATCCTTCCAAAACTCATAAAAGTCAAAACTAATGCAGACACACACCTAATCTCCCATAAAATAAAATAAAAAAACTTTCGACCAAGGGAAATAGTGACATTGTCATTCAGGTCTTACACCATTAGGGTTTCCATTTTGTTCAAAGTCCTATTTTGCCAAATGGTCGATGCAATAGAGCCACTCAATAAATTGTCGGAAAGTGACCTGCCATGGGGAAAAGTATACCAGATAAACTCAATTCATTTTGCTGCCAGTTAAATTTACAGGCTGATAGTAACAACTAGGTTAAAATGTAAAGTTAAGATAAAAATGAAACAATATACAATATCATTAAACCACAGAACTGAACACAAAAGGAAGACAGAGCAAATGATGACCACTCACAGCCTTTGAATCTTAGGAAGACCCGAAAAGCTGGCAGGAACTGTTCCAGTAATATTGTTGTTGGATAAATAGCTGATCAAATTGTTCATATAATAGCTTTCAGAAGTCAGCAAAACGAGAGTGAAAATTCTTTTTTAGAAACAGAAAGACACATCTAGAGATATTTTATAATAAACGAAACTTGATCGCAAACACACAAAAAAAAAATATAGATGACATCTTTCAGAAGATGGAGAATCTTACATTGTCGTGATATTCTCAGAAAATCTAATTGAAGGTATGGATCCATTTAGCTGATTTGAAGTGAGGTCCCTGAAATTTATATAAAAATAAGATATAAGCAGCGTAAAATTAGCTAGCAGAGTAGTCTTTAACAAAGTAGAGAGATTTTATTCAGCCTGGTGCATTTATATATTTGTTTGTTTTCCTTGGAGCTCGTGCTTGATCATCTCAAAAGGAATTGAAAAGGAAACAAAGTAAATCCACTCACAGATAGTAAAGGTTTGGTATTTGGCTAAAATCAGGAATTGGTCCTTGCAAATTGCAATTCCTAAGGCTCCTGCCAAAGCCAACCAAAATACAAATATTTTCAATTTTGACATGGATGTGAACGCACATGCTTATTGGTTGCCATCTTTCAAGCCTGTAAAGCTTCTATGAACATGAGTGCTATGTGACAGCTGATAAAGAAAACATAACTTCTTTAAAACTCGAGAATAGTACATCAGGTGATGAAATATCAAATAGTAAAGGACAAACCATAAACATTCCTGATTGTTCAGGAAACCAATTGACTTGATGTTTGATAAAATGCAATGAAATGCATTCATACTACCTAAGATGTCCAGAGAAACATGCCTAAGTTGAGTAGCATTCCCATTTCTATTCTTTTAGATTGATGTTATAGTTTCTATATCGTTCCTGAAACCTATGTCATTATTATGTTGTTGGCGTTTTCCACTATTTTTGTTTTGCATTTTGGGGAAACAAATATTATCCAATCATTTGGGCCAAAAAAAGTGCTAAAATAAATGTACACTTTCAGCCGCACACCTTAAGGCTAGCACCTTGTACTGCCTTAGTCTCTAAAAACCATGTTAAAAACAAAGCATTAAAACGTGTACTTACAACTTCAGCAATTTAGACATGCTGCTGTATGAAGCTGGAATTTCAGTGCCATCAAAGTGGTTATTATCAAGCTGACTGCAAATCAAAGAATTGGAAGCAATAAGAAACTTGAAAAAAGAGTACCTAATAAAATAACATTGTAGGAAAAAGGAAAATTTAGAAATCATAATCATGTTCGAGTTGAGAAGCAAAAGAAAAGGAAAACAAATTTATATGTTTTATGTAAGGACACTTATGTGATAAAAATAAAATTTATTTAGGTTCCAGGATAGTAAAAACCATACAGTATCCTTAAATTTGGCATTCCAGAGAACTGTGGTGGCAGATGCCCTGATAAGTTGTTATTATCAAGAAGCCTGTAGGTTCAGAGCTGAAGATGGTCATTGATCTCATGGATGACACTGACAGATAACTAATTATGAAAGACAAGATGAAGGCCAATTACCAACTTACAAGTGAACAAGCCTCGGTAATCTGGATAGTTCAGGTGGGATTTGCCCACTTATTGAATTATTGTTCATGTGGCTGCTCACTAGGAAGAAAACAAAAAAAGGAAACCAAAAGGATGGAAAAAAGAGAAGGGTTAGTAATTGTAGAACCGATTGTAAACAATATAGCATCAAAAATTCACTTACAAGTGCTCTGCTTTGTTCAGTTTTGAAAATGATATGGGTATTGATCCAGATATGTGATTCTCGTCAATCTGAATTCTGTTTAAGTTTGGAAGATAACCAAGCTCTTCAGGTAAGGAACCTGTTAAATTGTTTCCATTCAGAAGCCTGGAAACACAAATCCATTAGACATGAAACCAAAGAAAAAGCAAATGCACCCCGGCTCTGCAATATCAGAGTATTAAGATTTCGGAACCGGGCCAACTTATAAGGTAAACTAGTTCAGACACAAGGACTATCTCCTATAATACTTTGAATCAAAGCTTTAAAATGGATGGAATACTAGCGTATCTACATTATGGCCTATACACATGTGATCAACAACAATAAGTAGTATCCAATCCAGCAGAAAAAAGCTCATTAACTTACAAGAGTTTCAAAGACGTAATATTTCCTATCTCCTTTGGTATACTCCCACTTATGTTGTTCCACATGAAGTCCCTTTAACATTGTGGATAGATATAAATATATCAGTAAAATAAGCAAACCCAATGCCGAAGCAGGGTGGAGGATAACAATATTCCAGTTTATTGAGTGAAAGAAGTATCCAAAATCCTTAATTCCGATAAGGACTTTTGTTGCAAAAAAAAAAAGTTTCAGAAATACTGTGCCTTACAATATTGTCAAATTTGTTAAACGGCCAAGCTCTGGCGATAAACTTCCTGCTAGATTCATATTTAGGAGTATTCTGCAGACGGAGAATTATTAAAGCACTAATACAACTTCTTCAATGGAAATGCTTACAGGCAATTAATAACCAAGTTTTATCAAAGCTTGTCAGTTATATTTGAATTTTTTACTACAAATTTTTTGTGATGTTAGACATGAGATATTGCTTGGTTCTGTAGGAAATAAATTATAAAACAAATGTGTCATTATTAATTATCTGGACACAAGAAAGACTCTGAAAGGATCGTGAAGTTCAAAATCATTAGTCGTGTTGGTGGTCTTTTCAAGCAAAATCCAGAAAGATGTGGCTAATAGATCCAATCAGAATGAAATGAATGCAGCCATAATTTATTTAGCCAAATATATATATATATATATATATATATAGCCATCATTTTCTTTGATCTTAAACAGACTACAGAACAAAGGAAGTTTGTTCCCCAGCACTGATTAAAATGAGCAGATGTAGAAATGAAGTAATATACGTCTCATCATGCATGGGGAAAAAGAAATTAAAAAACAGAAGTATTCTACTTGAAAGGAAATAGGAAACAATATTCACATTGATAATGTTCCCTGATAGAAAAATATTCAAAAAAAAAAAAAAAAAAAAAGATTAAAATCATACAACTGCTGAACATGGAGATATCCATCATCTAAGGTCCTATTATGGCACACAATCCCTGTCCAATTTGATGTACATGGATCCCCTCGATTCCAATTATTTAGATGATTTTCTGGATCCATCAAACTTCTCTTGACGGCCTGCAATGCTGTCACTGCACGCTAATACACATGTTAACCATCATTTCATCAACACTGTAAGCAGGCCCAAGTTGAGCATATTCACTCAAAAAAATAACTACAGTCCAAATTACACCAATAAAAAACATTTGTCAAAACGAATCTCACTTGATTCTAATACTATTAATGTGAATCTACAACAAAATCAGTTGCTACAGGATTCATGAATAAATAAAACAGCCCATCCATCCGCAGGTTGAGACCTCTAAACACTTTTTTTAATGGAGAGAACTAGAGCAAAATAACCTTCTAGGGGGTGGGTACTGTGATCCACTCTGATGAGTAGTGAAGACCAACACAACCATGCAAAAACAAACAATCCATGCGACCAAGCTCTTGAGTGATACATCCCAATAACGCAAAGAACAGCAGAACCCTCAAATTTCTGTGAGTACCCAGCACTGGAAATTGTTGTAGTATCCGAGTACTCCGCCTGGTAAGAGGAAATAATTATCAGAACTTACGCAATTGAACTCTAAAGCAGCTCAATTTGTATGTATGAAGAAAAAAATATTAGCTTTCAACACTTGAGAAAAAAATGAACACCAAACTATTCAAATTCAAGTGAAGCAATTAAAGAAATCACCAAACAACTCAAAATCTATCCTCATGCGTAAAACTTGAGAAGAAGCAGAGCAACCAAACTCTGAGCAAAGCAAGGAAATTAAGGTTGTCAAGGGGGGAAAAAAAAAAAGAGAAAGCCTTCGTACAAGTACACTGAATACCTGGAAATCTATTAGAATGATGGGAGTTCAACTACAATGTTGTCCATCTATATATGGTTGCATTATCATCAAAGCTACTAATTAAATCTATCTCTTCTCACCGTACATTTAACAAGTATCAACCTGGGGCCCAGGGGACTTGAGCTAATTAAAAAGAAAGGTTGAAATTTCATACCAAGAGCACAGTGGAAACTTTCTGAGCCCGACATAGATCAAGGGCGTCATTTTTTCTCAGACAGTGAGCGTGGAGACGATGACTGGCTTTTCTGAGAAGCTGATGGGACGTGAAAGGGAGAGGTTTTAATATTAATATCTGTCATTAATTTCTCGTCGATGGCAACCATAATACACGCAAAGCAAAAGATGACAATCTGTCATCTTTTGCGCTTTGCATTAAAAAAACAGACGATGTCATCTTTTGCGCTTTGCATTAAAAAAACTGACGAAAGTCTGACCAATCAAACTTGACAAAAACATAAGATAATGTCTAAAACTTGACAAAAACACGAGATGATGTCTGGCGTGTCGGGGTGTCTTCACCACTTGAAAAGGCTGTAACTGGTGGCGGACTGCGGAGTAGAGTAGCAACGCTGAACAGTTCAACAGAGACTGCAAGATACATTCAGGAGATGAAGTTAAAAGATTAAAAAAAAAAAAATACTTTAGGAATTACGTACTCACAGATTAACGTCTCTGGATTCGATATCTTAGATAATTATTAAATAAATCTAATTAATTATATAAAATTATTTCATTTTATAAATTTATTTTATATAATCTTTTTATACTTATAACACTTTTCTTAAAAAAAAAAATTACCATACAGCTGCTATCATCGAAAAATTTAAGGAAAAAAAAAATCTTTGACCACTCCCAAAAATAAAAAAAATAAAAAAAATAAAAATAAAAACCTTCTTGCGTTTGCATCAAAACTGAGCCAAAATCATCTCGTTTTTTCAAAATCCAGAAACTTTCATGCTCCGAAATGAGGATATAAATATACATATATATATATAAATAATCAAAAATTCTGATCGCAAAACTTAAATTTTTTTTGAAATAATAGACACATGAACATGATCAACGTCATGTTAATTATAATATTTTTTCTATTTTTGTTGTTTCATTTCAAAACCAAAATTTGACTCCAAGTTAGGATATTGTGACACAGTGACGGTCAAAAGGAGTGATTCAACTGAGTATTCTCCGTTCGTCCCACGAGGGACACAGAAACCCTGGTTTCATAACTTGATATATATATATATATATATATATATATATATATATATATATATATATATCTATATATATATTTTTTTAATTCTTACGCAGGACCACCCGTCGTAAATTTGATTGAAATTTGTATTGGAATGACATAATCCGTTTGAACTTCAATGAATTTAAGATAGTTCCAACGTAGTTATATTAATATTCAAACATATTTCGTCTCGTTTGAATACACAGTTTAGAAGAAATGAAATGAGATATTTTAAATAATAATAAGATTTTTTGAGTTAAGATAAGATGAGATAGTTTTTAAAAAAGTATACGTTTAGATAATGAGATGAAATGAGATGATTTTGAATTTTTAAGATTTGATAAGGAAAATATTAAATATATTAATAAAAATTAATATTTATGAGTAATTAAAAAATAAATCATAAATAAATTTAAATTTCAAAATATATCGAGAAGTTGTTGGCCAAAATTATTCTATAATTTCAAAAAATAATTTCTCTTTTTTAAAAGATATTATTCTTAAAGATATTATTACTCTAAAAAATAACTTAAATCCCGAAAGTTATTGGCCGAAATTTATAATTTTTATTTTTTCAAAGATATTTTTATCTATTTATTTTTCTATATATAAGAAATTTTTCATTTTTATTCTAATTATAAATAATAATAATTTTGATTATTGTAATAAATAAATATATGAATTATGTTGTAGATTTATTTTAAATAATTTGTTAATTTCGAATTTTCTAATAAAATCCCAAAATGCACTTGTATTCAATACTCAAAAAATTATCAATTTTTTCTTTTTGTGAAAATATATTATTATAATAATAACTTATTGATTATCCTATTTTAATCACAAAGGAATTTTTTTTACTATGTGAGATTCCTTTTATTGTTTATATTATAAAGTAATGAGATGAGCTTGAAAACTTATAAATGAAATAGAGATGTGAAATTAATCATTTGAATGGACAAAACTATCTCATCCGTATAGACTAAATTATCTCATCTAGCAAACCAAACTGGGCTTTAAACATATTCAATACCATTTTGACCAATGGTCAATCATTTCTAAGGATGAATGATTTTATCTCTAAATATTTTTGTCGCTTAAGGTGCGGTTTAGATAACTAGATGATATGAGACGATTTTACTTAAAAATTAAAAATTGAATAAAATGTTACTAGAATATTATTTTTTAATATTATTATTATTTTGAGATTTAAAAAAATTAAATTATTTATTATATTTTGTATAGAGATTTGAGGAAACGGGACCTAAATAGATAATCATTTTAAAATATGTCAGGTAAATGAATCTTAGGCAAAATTGCAAAATGTAAAATGGAAATAAACATGACACTTGTTCTAAAACTAAGATGCTGACAGTGCTATTCTTCTAAAATTTATCTTGAAGAATCATGTTTTTAATTAAGCATGAACAAGTATTTCTTGGAACTCAGCAGCTATGTCGAAACTAGACAATTTTATGTTGGGGAGGGAGCTAATTTTTCCAACGTCCGGCTTTGAAAGAAATAAATCTTATGTTTAATTCTACAATAAATTGTAAGATAATAACTATATATAAAAGTTAATTCTTGGTAAGATTACTTGATTTGAGAGAGCACCCCAGTGCATGGCACTGTGCGGGACATGCACAGTAGATGCATGACCGCACGCTCAGTGCACCGTACATGCCATGGTATTGCACTCTCAAATGTACAGTACGTCGAGAGACTTTCTTCTCGGATGCTACACTCTCGGTGCATGTGCTCTATGCGTTGTGCATAGGCTACGTTTAGATGTTAAGTTGAGATAAGTTGAATTGAATTCTTTATGAATAGTAGTAAGTTGAGTAGGTAGAGTACGTTATGTGGAGTTAATTTAAAATGAATTTAGATGTGTTTAAATGTTAAGATGAGTTTAATACTATTTATGAAAAATTAAAAAAAGGTTGTAGATCTCACGTATAAAGATATGTTGAGTTAAAAAAAGTTGTGGATCTCACATGTAAGGAGGTTTTGAGTTGAGATGAATTTGATAATTTGAGAGTTAGGTGTTTAGATATTAGACTCCGCTTAAAATTAGATTAAATTGAATTGATCTTAGTTGATTCTTGCAACCAAACAGGGTCTTAAATGCTTAGTACACTTGACTATATGATCGAGAAACTCTCTTCTCAGGTGCATGGGCTTTATGCACTATGCACTTAAGTGTACAATACCTTTAATTGCATGGCTAAGGAAAAGTTTACTCGTCCAATTTTTTATAACAGTGTCATTAATAAGATAAGAGGCTAGACACTGAGAATACTTATTTGAAAAAAATTTATCTGCTCATTCGGAGACAGTTTCCTAAGCAAGAAAATATCATTATTTATCTTTCGGTATAGAGTATCAATTGATCCTAAAGACGGTGCCCAATGTTAATGCCAAAAAATTGCACAACGTGTCAAAATAGGAGAAATAATCATTCTTGACCCACAAAACATTGTATTTTGGGGCTCGATTGGTGTGGTTTGGAGCCTTTGATAGCAGTCTAGAGCGGTTATGCGGTGTCCACATATATCCATAATAGTAAACAAAAAATAAATGCAAGAAAAATAATTAGAGAATGAGACACATAGATTTACGTGGTTTGGCACTAGACCTACTTCAGTGGGTAATTTGGAGGGCAAATCCACTATAATATGAGTATTTTACAGTTTCTCATGGTTTATCATTTCTCATTGTACAATAGAAGTCGAAAATTTATTTGTTGGAGGAGATATTCTCTCTGGAGCTCTCATTGCGAGGTTGAAGAAGTCGAAGAAGCCCCCTTTTCTTGTCCAATCTAATCACTTTTTATCTTGGCCTTGTAAGTGGTGAGAAATGACAGCTTTATTCCATTTTTCCTTCGCGTGCCTTACTTGCTTTTCCCTCTTCGTCCTCTTTCTCTTCCTTTCTGACACTCCCTTCTTTTACTCTGATATCTTGTTTTTTCTTATTTTCTCATTGTCTCTTATTTGTCTCTTTTTCCTTTCTTTCTGTTGTTCTCTAGTGAGGGTCTTTTGATGGGCTGGACTTGGTTTATCTGGGTCTGAGATATTTTATCCCATTTAGGAGAGATATTTCTATCTTATCTCATTTCATTTCATCTCAATATCTAAACATCGAAAACACAAATACTTTTCAATTTCATATCTTCAACTTTTTCATTTGATCGTTACCTAATTATTACAAATTTTTCAAATTTTCAAACAAAACTCAAAAAATAATTCAACTTTTTCAAATCTAAAAAAAAATAAATTATATTCTAATAATATTTTAACTTTATAATATTTTTCCTCAATTTTTTCTCTCATTTTTTAAAACTCCATAAAACATTTGAACTCAAATAATTTCACTTTATTCACACCATTTCACTATTATTCACAAATTATCTCAACTTATCTTATCTCAACTCACTATCCAAATCAGACCTAAGACCTTGTTTGATTTCACAGACAGTCACAAACTCATCTTATATCAACATTCAAACACCATTCAGACACAAATACTTTTCACTTTCAAGTTTCTAAATTTTCAAATTTTTTTTCATCTAATAATTATAATTTTATCAAACTTTCAAATAAAATACAAAAAATAATTCAACTTTTTCAAATATCAAAATAAAAATAATATAAAAAATTATAGTCTAACAATATTTTAATTTTATATATTTTTTTAATTTTTTTTTCTCATTTTCCAAAATCTCATCAAATATCTTAACTCAAACAATTTTATTATTATTCACCAACTATCTCATAATTATTCACAAATTTCTCATATCATCTCATATGTATATCAAACGAGATTGGCCTCTTTTGGTTACGCAGTTTAGATGAGATGAGAAGTAATATTTTGAATAGTAATGAGATTTTTGAATTAAGATGAGATAAGATAATTTGTAAAAAAGTGTGTGTTTGGATAATAATGAGATAATTTTTACTTTTTGAGATTTGATAAAGGTGTGGATCCCACCAATGATTGAAAATTATTTTATAATTATTGAGTAATAGTTATGAATATATTAATAAAAATTTAAAAATATACCATAAATAAATTTATATCTCAAAATATATTTTTTTAATGAAATTACTCTATATTCCTACCAAAAATTAAAATGGTGGGTATCGGCAGAGGGGAAGAGGAGTGAATAGGGAGGAGGAATGATCTCGAAATGCGATGGGAAAATAGTGTACAGTTTACATAATTTTTTACTGTTCATGGCACTGTTTAGGTCAGTTTTACATTGTTCACTTAACTTTTTACTGTTTATATTAGTTATTAATTTCAAAACACAAATGAAAGCTGAAAATGAAGAGATGAAATAAAAAAATCCCACTGGTCGCTTGGATACCCAGATGAGACTTGTCGTACAATCTCATATGAATATCCAAACCGGGTCTTGAGTGTTACTATTATTTGAGACGTGTAATCCGGGACAAGAGATTAGATTTAAGACTTTTTCTTTATAAATATATCAGGACACTTACGAAAAATCTTTCAATAATAAGAGATCTGGTATCATGCTTCAAATTACGAAGAATTGTTGAGATAGAAATTATAAATGATCTGATTATGATGAAGTGTTGATTTATGCTACCTAGGGGTGGGCTCCTACTCCGATGGAGTCGGATTCTTTAACTCCGACCTTCGATAAGAGTTGGAGCTCAAAAACAACTCCAATTCCGACTTTGAGAGGGAGCTAGTTCTAGCTTCACTTTGCTTCATTAGTATTGGAGCGGAGTCAAAGTTCCCATTCGAAATTAGGTTTTTTTCTCCATTTTCTTACCCGTTTACATTTTCCAAGCAACCAAACAACATCTAAACAAAAATTAAAAAACTTCTTACTTAGTACCACCAATTGGACTTGAATGAGAAGTTTTAAGAAGCGTTGGGCACCATTTAGCACCACTTTCATGCACAAACAATGCCGACTGGGCACTTACTACCATCAGACGCCAACCACAAATCACACAACCTAGTCGAGATCCACTATGAGTAAGGCCACCCAGATCCATCACATTTTCTTTCATCTCGAGCTCCACTACCACGCACAAAGCATAGCTCAGCCTACAAATCCAATCTATCTCCTCCATTTTCTCGGCCTAATGAAACCCATCTCATCTCTCTTTTGAACTTAGCCACCATGCACATAGCCTCACGTTGTCGATCTCAATTCAGCCACCATCTCCATCGCACACTGTTCTTCTTCTTCTTCTTCTTCTTCTTCTCTCTCTCTCTCTCTCTCTCTCTCTCTCTCTTATATGCTTCTCTTGGCATCGAAAACAAGTGGTAGGGGCTTAAACTCGATCTATGGAGTTAACAAAAGTTGCTCTAACCATTAGGCTACTCGACCTTATGTCAATTTTTGTTATAATACAAAATATATTAAGTATAACTATTGGATTTGGTAGTCTGGAGTCTTGTTCAATTCAGAATTTCAATTTTTCCGACTCCTTTGAGTCTAAGTCAGAGGGGTATCAAATGAAGTTGGAGTTATGGAGTTTGGGCACTAAAAGAATTTTTAAAAGTTCTCATAATTTTATTCTCAAACATCATTGATTCCTAAAATATAAAAACATTTTTCAATTTCAAGTTTTAAAATTTTTTTTCATATAATCATTAATCAAACACAAAAACCAATACAACTTTTAGAAACTTCAAAACAAAAATAATATTAAAAAAATATTAAAACAACTTTTTAATTTCATAATATTTATAAATAAAATTTTCTCTCTTATTTTCTAAAATTCAATAAAATATCTTCATTCCAAATATTTCACTATTATTCACAAAAATATAAGATGCCTGAAACGTCCAAACACGCCCTAAGTCATTCACTTTTCATTGTTAGCAACCATAATACACGCAGAGCCAATAGGCTCAATCTGGATACACAAACCTATCTCATCTCATCTCATATTATCATTACAACTTTTTCAAACTCTCATACAAAATATAATAAACAATTCAATTTTTTTAAATTTCAAGACAATAATAATGTTAAAAATTATATTATAGTAATATTTTATTTAATTTTTCAACAAAACATCTCATCTCATTTAAACTGCATAATCAAACAAGACTAAGTTGATAACCAACGACTCGAACCAAGAAAGAAAGATATTTTGGAAATGGCATGTGACCTAATGCACAAACCCATATCTCCCCTCTGTATAAGAAAAAGAAAGAAAGATCTTTTTGCGCTTTGCATTAAAAACTGACGAACGTACGGCCAATCAAACCTGACGAAAATATTTAGATGCTACTTATCACACTACTTATCATCTATACACTATATACTTGTTATAGGAAAAAAAAATTTAAATAAGTGTAGCGTGTAATGTGTGGGATAATAAGTAGAATTATTCTCAAGAAAATGTCTGCAATAATGCAACTTGACAAGGGGTTGTTTGGAAATAATCTGATCTCCAAATTCTCAATCTGATATCATTTTATTTTCAAACATAATTTAAATAGAAAAATTTCAAATTAATTATTACAACTTTTTCAAACTTTCAACAAAAAATAAAAAATAATTTAAGTTTTTTAAATCTCAAAACAAAAATAAGATTATAAAACTATATTTTAACAATATTTTAACTTTATAATATTTTTTATTCAACTTTTTCTCTCATTTTCCAAAACTCAAAAAATGTTCAACTCAAACTATCTCACTACTATTCATAAATTATCTTACTACTATTCACAAAATTTTTATCTTATCTCACTCTCCAAATGAGCTCATAAATGGGATCCAACCATGAATTTGGAGAGATAAGAGTCATTCAGCCAAACATTAATCAGGGCAACCCAAAGACCTATGAATTGGTGTCACATAATGGATTTTAGACACATTCAACCCATTAATTACAGACTTTGGTTGTTTGGGTTATGTAAATGAAGTAGAGATTGAACTATCGGTTATGCAGCTTTGAAAAATTCATTGCATTAGAATGAGTAAATAATTTGAGGGTGTGCATGTGTCAAGTCCTACAAGGGATGTCTACTGGAATTTTATAACTGGTTTTGGGGTATAATGTATAAATGACTATAACATTTTCATGAGCTATGATAAATTGGTCTTTTGGTAGAGAATCCAAAAGCACAAGATATAGAACTGATATTGGCCAGCTATAATCCTAACTTTGGAGGCAGATATCCCTAAGGTAATGTAAAACAAAAAACACTAGTTAAACAAATGCACTGATCAATGTGTATATATATCCCTGCATAACAAGACTGCATTGTTAAGAAGAAGCACCCATGACGGTGGTCAAGGGCTCTTAAGGCTTCATTTGTTTTCCTAGATGAGATGAAATGAGATAAGTTGAGATTAAAGTTACAAAGTTAAATAAAATATTATTAGAATATATTTTTTTAATATTATTTTTTTTTTGAGATTTGAAAAAGTTGAATTATTTATTTTATTTTGGATGAAAACTTGAAAAGTTGTAATGATTAGATGAGATATGATAAGATGAACTGTGAAAACAAACAAGGCCATATGTCCCCCTATATTAAACCAGATAACACACTTCATAAATGTAAATGTAGCAGAATTATGTTTCCTATTAACCACACTTAATACAGAAGAATAAATTTATTGGAGTTGGTTCTTATAGCAGTGTTCTGATACTACCTACCGGTCAAACTATAACCTTTTCAAAACAAATTGTAATAAGAGACCAAGACCTAGTTTAGGTAGCGAGAAATGTTGTGAATAGTTTTAAGTAGAGATTGGAGTGGGTTTGTGAGTCCCACTGAGAGTATTTTGAGTTGTTTGGATGTATGAAGTATGTTAAATTGTTGACTTTTGAATAGATAGTTGAAAAAAGTGTGAGCCCCATCAATGATTGCTTTTGTTTGTAATAATAATGAAATGATGATTTTATTTATATATTATAGTGATAAATATAATGAGCATAATAAATAATCCCCAAGACCTTTAAAAATATCATTTGATTTTAAAAATGCAAACATTTTTGGTAATGTATTGAAATAAAAAATTTGTATATTATTACAAATTATAATATACATGGTTTCCGGTAACGTGTTATTACCATTACAAATGCATGCTTTCTGGTAACGTATTGAAATATAAATTTTGAATATTATTACAAATTAATAAGGCACATAGCATTGAAATACAAATTTTATTTATAATGTATTAAATCAAAATTATTTGAATGGACGTCCCCTGCAATAATCTAAAAAAAAAAAATTGGGTTATATATTATGATCTGTTTCCAGTGGGGTATTTTGGAATTTTTTTTCTCTCTGAAATTTTTTTAGTTAAACCCATTTGAAATTGCAGGGACATTCTCATACTCCCCCCATTATAAATTTCGACTTGTATATGTGCTTATAAAAAGTATAAAAGCCAATATACGATCTTCTACATCTATTCCTGCCCAACTTCAACATCAATTGCATTTCTCATTAACAAGGATAATAATAATGAATTTTGATTTAAAAAATTATTTCTACCAAAATTTAGTGTAATCAAAATTTGTAAAATTCAATCTAAGGCTATATATTATGATGAGCACTCACAAATGCACTATTTCACATTTCTATTCACTCCGAAACTTATTTAATTAAACCCATTTGAAATTGTAAAGTATATTAGTATTAGTTCATACAGTCGAAAATCTTCAACATACAAAATATAAGAAATACCAAAACAAAGTTTCTTTTTACGTACAAAAAAAAAACATACAATACAATAAAATGTATGCAAGTATCAATTGGCCTGCCTATGTGCCCACATATATATTGCGATAGGGTCTCTAGTTCCAACCATGGCTTGTGTTGAGGCAGATGACATGTCAGACATATGCAACAGATGTTCCGGGTTATCTGCAACAGTCTGTCCTGGATAATCATTCGGATTGAAAATTTTACGCCATATCTTACCATTCGGTGTAATAGATCGAATAATGTTATGCATGACACAACATGCAATGACAATATGTCGTTGTCGTGTCACCCTGTATGGGTTCATTGATTTCAAATTTGAAACCGAGTTTTTAGCACACCGAATGTACGCTCAATCACATTCCGGAGGAAAGAATATCGATAATTAAAATAATCTTGATATCCAGAGAATGAACTATTGCTATGGCAATCATACCTATGATATCGTACACTGGGATACGGGGTCATAAATTCAAGCATGCATGGAAAGACAGAATCAATCAAGTAATAATAACCTAAAAATTAATACAAACATTAACAATCATAAATTCAAAAGATCAGTTAGGACAAAATACGGTTCCTTCATAAATACCGTGAAAAATAATACTTACCCTCAAGAGCCAATGAGAAATTGATCCCTAGACAAGTCAGCACATCCATAAATAGACGAGCATCATGGGCAGTGCCTTCCCAGCCAGTGTATATGAACATGAATTTCATGTTGAAATCACAGGCTGCCAGCACATTTCATGTGTTAATTGCCTTCGTGGGCACACATGCATCGATATAAGTCTTGTCAATTGCACCATAACATTTCTGCAAACATAAATTGTAAAATTGCGATTTATCCCATTTTTAATAAAATGGAATCGACCACATACCCTTATTTTCAATCACATTTCATTTTCTTTAAACCAGAGTAAGAAATTGTTTTCTCGAACCATGGATAATGTCTTGGATTGCCTTGAATATAAAGCACCACACCAGCAGTATGTGTAGGTGCAATCACATCAGGAGCAAGATTACATAGGGCTAGCATCACTGCATAGACATGCTGATTAAATGTTTCACTAGAGTGTTGAAACCAGTCACCTGTGATTCGTTGAAGTTGGGCATGTCCAACTGTATATGCAAACATTGCCCAAAGCTTCCTCCACAAGAAACCTCTCTTCTCGATTCAAGATATTGCTTCAAATGCATATATTTCCATTTGAAACAAGTTCCAACTATTTCTCGGATGTTTGTTGAGAATTGCAACTATATAGTCTCGTTTGCATAAGCCGATATTATGTTCCGACATTCGCTCAAACACATTTGCTTGTTCGCTTTCCTTTGCTACTGAAACTATTGTAAGCATGGCTATGTTATCTGACATCCATAAATCACGCATCCTCCGAAGCAAGTATTCGTTCGACGTTGGAGTCTGGTTACTACTGAATACATCACACCTCCTCCAAACTTTATAATTGTCTCATCCTGGAGGTTGGTTACCACTAAGCTTTGGTGGTGTTGTTTGCCTCCACCTGCGGCTTGTCATTTGACCCACTTCCAAAATTCATTGTGTGGTGTCAAAAATCATTATGGCCAATAACACTTCGAGTAATAACAATTTGCACATAATAAGCTTGTCTATGAATTTTCCCACAACATGTCAAAAAGTATAGAAAACATTTTGTATATGACATGTCTCCAATATGCCAGATAAATAATCATCTCATTTATCAATTGTAATAACTAGTAGTTTTTAAATAGAATAACAATAAAATGCTTGCCAAATAATGTAAATTAATAGTAAAATCTCAAATTTCATAAACTGTCAATAACATATTCATATGATGCAACTCATAAAATAAAACACACAGCAACCGCAATAGTAACTCATAAACAAGAATCTCAATGAAAACGACATTCGTGATAATGAACATTAGATCAGTCAGGTAACAAACATATGCAACGTCACTCCAAAGACCAGATCCAATCAATTTTGCAGTCCGGGGGCATCATTAAGAACATATCAACTGCCTTATCATGCATAAACTGAGCTATTGCTTTGTTATATTGATATGCAGGGAATCACGGGGTAATCTCATCCAAAAACTTCATACAGGCACCCATCTTGCTAAATGACAATTCCAAACCAAACAACTCCTCGCCTTTGCTACCCTTCTACTGCATTCCTCTAGGAACTGCTTATCCAACTCATTTCTCATGGCTTGGCCGGTGGCCATAACTTTCAAAATTTTGCTAAATTTTAGGGATATGCTACCCCGGCTGGCTCTCTTGTTCGACGACTAAATTATCTTTGTCTCCCACTTGGGTCTTTTGTCTCTGGCCCATCTATGTCTATTGGCGCTTCCTTGGCAATTCCCAGTACGGGGCCCCGTGACCTCACATCCTCCTCAAGGCGGTCCTCCTCCTCAATCGTAGGGGATTGTTGCGTGGACGAAAAATGGAGGACCCTTGTGGCCACAGACTGGCCAAAAATGGTGCATTGGAGATCATAGTCTCGATAACCATGAGTCTTGAATTTCCTCCCTTGGCTACGCACCTAGCATTGGGAAAAACTTATATTATACTTTCCATATACACTAATCTATAGAAGAAATCCTCAACAACATATAACTAAAAAATGTATTACAAATTATACTGGTGAAGCATTTTTTTACCTTTATTACGTTAGACCAATGTTCGTCCGTGGCAATCACAGTTTTGGTATGTGGGTTCCAACCCATTCCTGTTTGGCCCATTAAATCAGTGAATAGTCGTAGCCTCTGCCTCAGGCGAGTAATTTTCCCTCTAATTTGTGATGCATCAATTGCCTTCCTCCCAACTTGAGTCAGCTTTTCAGCAAGTCTCAGATAATCTCGATTGGTGGTCTTCGACCCAACCAATTTTCCTTCAATGGTCTCCTGGTATAGGATGTCTACCAACATCTCCTCCAATCCATCAGTCCACAGCTCGTGATCACGCTGGACCCTCAGACTCATCCATCGAGTGCTGGTCATTGCAAACATAAGTATGCGAGCAATCTAAAAATCTACTTGATTGGGTTAGTTGTTTACTAGTTATAAGAATGTTCATAATATTCTCTCCTTGTGTAATAATCATAAATATGGTAAACTAATATAACAAAGACAACTTTAACTCATATTCATGAACATGGTAAACTAACATGGGACCAATATCAATTAACAGCCCAATGAGTATGGTAAAAATCATGGGTATAATTAATACCCCAAAATCATGGGTACACACACACACATATAAAATCATGAATATTCATACCTCCCTCGAAGCACGCGTGGAAGATCTCAAGTAGTATCGTTGTAATAGATCAACCGCCAAAAAAGTAAGGCACATCAGAAGAAATTTCAGTCCATTGCTTTTCAAAATTGATGGTTTAAATTTGAAACAATAGTCTAATAAAGATTGACTGAAGCTAAGATGACATCCAACAACCATATGAAAAACAATATACAACCGCAACATTGATCATGAATATATAAATGATGATCTAATAAAGACTGGCTGCTATTGTAATAGAATCTCATCCAAGTAGTGTTTATGTTAGAATTTACATTTTATTTTTCTGGGTACAGGGCATACAACAAAAGAGTTGTCCATCTGTATCGGTCATAAATCAAAACAATAAAAGGAAAGGTAATATATATGAATAAAAACACAGTCCTCTGTATTCCAGTGAACTTCTATGTTCTATCATAAATAAAGAACTATTATCAACCATCAGTAACTACAAAATATACACATGATGGCTCATTTCATGTGAATAAACAATTCACACCCAAATTTCAAGCTTTAACTCAACAATCATAAACGAGTGTGTATATATAGAGAGTAATAACATTCCAAAACATATTTATTGGATGAATGATCAGATGTTATTGAAACACTATACAACATGGCGAGGTTTGACCTTAAAAACCAGTTAAGAACAAAAAAACTATAACAAATAATTACATCAAATTGCTAAACCCTTAACCTGCTCCAAAGCCGAGGGAGGAATAACCCAGAAGTTATATATGGATGAAATCCACACATTTTAAGTTTCTTGCACGAAGCAAACCAAAATCTAACATCTGTCCCCAATTTTTTAGATCTATATGTACTCTCCCCAATCCCTTATTCGTGCTTATGTATCTGAGCAGGGCTTTGTGTCCAGATATGATAGAATGAAGCATCGGTCCATGCCAATTTCAGAACATGTTAAACCCCAAAAAGACTTTCCCTTCATTATTTTTTCAAAAGTTCAAGTGATTTCAGCATCCCTATCAAATATCTCTTCCAAATTGTTCTCTTATAAAAAATGTTCATACCTGCATATTCCCCACCATACCCCCACTGAACCATGTTAATTAACTAATGACATGTTCACAAGTATATAAAAATGATCAAGACATCATCTCCACATCATGCAGGGCTGGTTTCCCTCTTATTTAGCAACCACCACATGCAACGAGAACCCGGGATAAGAAAAAAAAATATCATGTAAAGAGCATGATTAGAGCATGCACGTCTTTTTTTTCTTTGACACCGAGTATCCGAGAACAAAATTTCAACTAATTCTATGATGCACAGACCCAGGAAATTTGAAATAATTAATTGAGCTCAGAGTCCTTTCTGATCACTACACCACACCCACTGGTGTAATATATTGGCCGATTAATTTTGTTAATCTAAAAGGGCTGCTTGCAGCTTTATTAGTTAAAGCTCAAAAGCCAAGTGATAAAGTTGTCTAGGATGTCTTTCTAGATTAGGGTTTGAAGATAGAAATCTATTTTATGTTGAGATAAAAGCTTATTTTCTAGTGTTTTGTCCTAAGGTTTGCATTTGACAAGAGAGCTGTGAGAGAACAAATTTTTTATATTGTAAGAATGTTAAAAATATTGGTTCTAGTTTAGGTGTATTAGAAAAGGATCACGCTTCATGCACACGCAAACACACAACCACCCCAAATGCCAATGTATCACGTGATCTTTCGTTAGTATTATCTACCAATATATATATATATATATAGTCATATATATGTTTTGAAAAAGTAGGGGTATTCTTTTTCTCTCTTACTTTCTCAAAAAATATATATTTGCACTTTCATTAATTATGTTTTGGGATCTACATGTTTCTAATCTATATGTTTCTAGTTGTACATAGCCAAAGATCAAAAAATATGTTTAGTTGTACTCACTTATTATATGTTTCTAGTTGTACATAGCCAAAGAGCAAAAAAATTGTTCAAAGGTTGATTCTTATGGATATAATATCCTCTGATGCCGTAGGGACTTAGTTTCTAGAATATTATGCTATTGGCAAGGTTTGAGTTAAGATTCCTCATTTCGTAATTGACTTACATGTGATTATTCAATCTTGGGCTTTGGCTGGTTTAACAAGGAAACAAATCAACAAGGAAATATGCATCGGTCAAACCAATTACTTCCTAATTCCACAAGCCAGATAAAAAAAGGAATTACACAACTATTTCCACAACTCAGAAATTCAAAAAGAAAAAAAAAATACAAATCCAAGGCAAGAAACAAATCAAAGCCACAACACAATTTTGAAAGCCTGAATGAACTATATAAATCAGAAAAGTATTTAAAGTTGTTCATCTATAAATTAAAAAAGCCTATATGATTTCCCTCAATGATTTCAAAATTAATAGAAGACAACAATTACAAAAGAACATCAGTAAAGTAGAGATGGGATTGGATTTCTGCTTACTTTAAAGGATCACGTTTGAGGCCCTGTGATGAACAATGTGGTGGCTGGAAATGTTGAGTGTTGTTGCTTTTGAACCCTAGACTTTAATTGGCTGGTGTGTTATGTGGCTTTGGCCATGGCTAGTTTATAATGTAGGGAAAACATATTTCTAGGGCACGGGTTGAGAGGGATTGTTTCACGCAGGAGAAATTTTTGAATCTACCTTTTAGACAGTACCCTGCCAAAACCCAGTGGTAGAGGAATCTGTTCAGTGGAGATGAGATGGAGCATGAGCATGCGTTAGGTGAGGAAGTAGCGAATCACGATGGAGAGATTCACCTCGATTGGAATCTCGGATTGGTTAGGCTACTACGTTACAGACACAAATTTGAAAGGGAAATACACGTTGTAGAGAAAGAGAGGGAGAGAGAGGTCGGGGTATTGGTGGTGTTGTGGTTCACTGTGGGGGATTCTCTCCATGGCCATCAAGAGTGATTTCGAAGAAGAATAGCTTCGCAGAGAGGGAGAGGGAGAGAGAGGTCAGGGTAACAGTGATATTGTGGTTCAGTGTGGGGGGATTCTCTCCATGCCTATCAGGAGTGATTTCAAAGATCTATAGCTGTGTGAAGGACTACAGGGTGCAAGGTATTTTCCTTCATTCAAAACAGCAGAGTCACATGGTCTGGACGTGTTCTGCAAATATTGCTTTCTCATTTGGATGGAAGAGTATTCTCCATCTGTATGAGAATTCTGAGGTGTTCTCAGAGTAGTTGGACACCCAAACATAGTCTGAGAGACTATACACAATATATGATACTGAGATCATACATAAAAAATTTCTTGTTCAAATTTCGAGGTTATTAGAAACATCACAAACATTCTTCCCCAAGTGTTCTATCTAGGCATGATGGTTGGAACGACTCCACTATCAAGGTTGTTGCCAGATACTTCTGACGACACATAAGGATTCTTCACTGTTGAGGATGATGGCGGTGGAGATATATCTTTTTCCACATCAATGACCATGTAATCTGCTGTTTTGATGTCAGACTTTGGCATCATAAGGCATATACTATCAAGTTCTTGAACCACGTCCACCATTGAAGGTCGTGCGTCTGCTTCATCTTGGCAACACTTGATGGCCAAGTTCAAAAATTTAACCACACATTCAGAAGGATATGATCCCATCCTTCCATCAATGACCGAAAAGATCATACCAGACTGATAAGCGACATTAACCTGAAAAGAAAGAAAACAATAGAAAAAAAAAAAAAAAAACAAGAGACTACCATGTTAGACAAAAGCCACAAAACTTCAGCTGGTGTATCAAATGGATGAAATAAAATGGACATTTTGACAAAGTGATCTTAAATTTTATAGGAAATACTAAGTGCATGGAAGGAGTTCTAAAACACAAGAAATTAATGAATGGAGTGTTTTGCATCAATCTCAGTCAAGGCTGGAGGTGAAGATTGTAAAAGGAATTCAATATCTCTGCTAATTTATTGAAGTTGAAACTGAAACGTGTAAATGAGGGAATCTCTCTTGATTATAACCAAGTATAAAATTATTTTTTTATCAGTTGATCCAAAATGATATATGGGAAGAGAGAGAGAGAGAGAGTAAATACAGGCTGCTTCCTTGGTTTTTATGTTGTGGGAATAAAAAGAAGTATAGAACAATTTTCCTTTCCTGTCCAATGACCATAGAATACCATCGGGCCCCTATTGAATCCAAGGTAAACAACTCTATGTTAAGGTTTTACCTCTCTAACAATATTTTTTCCATTTGAGATTGGCTGCATCCCATTCAGGAGTTCGAGAAATACGACTCCAAGACTGTAAACGTTGATTTTGTCTTTCAGTTTATGTGTCAAAAAGTACTCTGGAACAGGGTAACCCTACAAAGTTATAACAGAGAATGAGAAAAAAGAAATAGACACCGGTTACTTCTCCTAAAACATACCATTCAATCTATTTCATCTAGTTTGAGTTCAATTTATCTTATTTTGAAAATAGAGAGAAGTACAAATTGTTGCATAACCTTAAAATTTAAACTCAATTGTATTTTATTATTCTACTTGGTAAAATGTACATATCACCAATACGAGTCTTACAAGTGTCCTCTTCACAACTGTGGATACAAGAGCAGGCACAATCCTTTCAATATCTGGAACCGAAGCAAGTCGCGAAAGTCCAAAATTAGCAACCTTTGCTGTATAATTAGAATCCAATAATATGTTGCTGGCCTTGATATCCCGATGAAATATCGGAGGATTAGCTTCAGTGTGTAGGTAGAGGACACCCTTAGTTGACCCCAAGGAAATTCTCAATCTCATTGCAAAACTCAGAGGTTCTTTACATTTAGCTATGTACATGAACCAGTAATAAGCTTGTTTATATGGAAAGATATAAGAAACATGCGGATGACTTCAAGAGTGAACTAGACCGCGTGAGGGAAGAAATGCGAGTGGTTGTGGAGAGACAAATTGAAACTGAGAATATGTTGAGGAGTTTCATGGCATCATTTCAGTCGCACGCGGGAGACTCTCTTTGGGGGACACAATGACCCCCGAGCTGCATGCAAGAATTGAAGTATCATTTTTTTAAATATTTTTGGGTGCCTTTTTTATAGTTATTATATCTCACTATTAGTGCATGCTTTTTGGAAAAGGAGGAGAGGGTGGCTAGGGGTTATGTATGTTGATATATATATCAATATATATATATAAGATGTGCAAATTTATAACATAGTCTTGTGTTTAGGGTACCAACAATTCTGTTTTGTGGAAGCCAAAATGGCAGGTGTGGGAAGGTTGGCAAATGGATATTTTAATGGTCAAATTTCTTGATTTATGAACAGAGTAGGGAGTTTTCAGCTCCTAACTTAATATTAGGGGGGAAACACAAGGGGTTAGCAGACAAAAACTACTAGAAATATGTAAGTATCCAAGTTTATTCAGTTTTTTGCATTGACTTGTTTAGTTGGATATTGCCATGCACACTGACAGGATTGTTGGTATGCAGGTACAACGAAGTGCAGATGGAGTTGGTCTCCTTGCATTCATGGCAACCAAATGACTTATAGGACGATGCGTGAGTTCCAATATTGGAAGTTACGTCTGTTCAAGTGTAATGGCAGTTTGGAGATGTTTGGTAGGTAGTTACAGATGTTGACAAGGTTTGATTTTCCTAAAAGTCTATGGTGTTGTGGGATGGCTATAAATGTGTGATATTTTGTTGATTCTTACCTGACATGGCTGCTTTTGTTGGAGGGCTATAAATGTTTTTGTAAGACATTCCACCCACTCCTACCATAAAGGTGTCTGGTTATGCAGCTTAGCAAAATGATAGTGTGAAAGGGCATGGACCAGTTCATTGAGTACCTGAAAAGTCTATATATCGGTTAGGGGATAATGTGTAAGAAATCAGTCTCTCCTCTCTTTCTACATGTGAATTACATGAATGCACTAGTGTATATATAGATGATCTAAGGGTTTAAATACATGTGTCCTTCGTGGGGATGGAAAGTAATTAGTAGGCTAGGTAGTTGCTGCATGCCCCAAAAAATGTGCATCCAGCATGTAATTAAATATGGGTACTAGGGCACTGGTTTCACACCTTGATGAATGAATGAGTAGTTTGTATTTACTATATATGATTATTGGGTAACAACATGTACATTTTGAGATGGATCCTATACATAAGGATTCAGAATCATTTTGCATTGTCATATCTATGGAATGAGATTGCATTTTTCATTCCAGTTTTTAATGATCTAATTGCATGAGTATGATGTTGCATGTCTAAGGGATTTTATGGTCAATGCATTAATATGGGTGTTTAGGTGGTATACATCTACCTGGAAATTAGTGATTATATATCTGCTGTGTTTTTTTTTAGAAAAACACTTATTTCTATAAAGAATATATTTGAAAAATATATAAGGTAGGCTTTGACATTAGTAAGTTTTTCAGAAACAATTACTTATATTTTGGCAAAAACTAATCAGATCTAAGTTGTGAGTTCTATCAATCCTGACATTTAGGAATCAGTTAATTGGAATATATTGAGGACTAATATGCAGTACATCAATATCTACAAGAAAAAAGTAGCAGCACAAAAAACTGTAGATAAATTTATGTTACCAGTAATTTAGAAGAGTTTGTGTAGCAAAATGTAGTACAAAAATATATACTAAAATATGGTATAGAGGCGATATGGCTTAGATGGTTGGAAAAATATGCAATCATATATATTGCAATTGCGTCAGTAAGAATTTCCGCTGGAAAAGGAATAAATGACATGAAAATAACTCGCAGCATTAATTCATAAGTTCTGGATATTGCGACACAAAAACGAGTTCGTTGGGGATAAGCATACAGTAGCGGTGATATTTGGAGGACGAGATAAAAAGGCACTGCAAACAAGTTTATTTGCGTCAAGAAGCTATCCGTTGAGAGTTCCTCATTTGCGGCAAATTTTGATAGCCACAAAAAAAGTTTAAAATTAACTCACACCCATTGCTTCTTAGGCTAATAATTGTTGATAAAACTTTTTATCGGCAAAAAGAATGCTTTTAGCGGCAGCATAAAATCGCCACTAATACTGTTATTCGTGACAATTATCGAAACCGTTGAGAAAAGTCTTTTAAATCATTTAAATATTAAATTTTATCGGCGATATAACATCGTTGCTAATATTGTTTTTTGCGACGATAAAGTCCATCGTCGAGGAAAGAATATTATTTGCAGTGTTTTTTGTGAGATATTGTTATGGTATTAATCGACGCAAAAAACGTATTTCGACGAAAATTAGATGTTTTGGTTACTGTAGTTGCGGCGACTTTATATTGTTTTTGCGAGGAGTGAAAAACGTTGTGAAAAATATATTTTTCCTACGATGATCAAGAACGGGCGAGTTTGAGCAGTTTTTTAGGGACCTAGATCTTATCTCTAAACACTAAGTCCACGAGCTCGCGTTGGTGATGATGGTGATCGAGTGTCAAGCTTTCTTGCTTGGCCTTACACGTATGATGGCAATGATGGATTCTTAGGTTGGTGAAAGTATGGTGCTTAGTGATGGAAAAGATGGTGATGATGATGAGTTCGGGTGATATAAGTGATGTTTTTGGTGTGTTTGTTGCAATGAGGAGTGGCTAGAAGGTTGCCCTTGATGTTGGGACAACTTGGATGATGATTAGGGTTGGTATGGTGAAGATAGGCTAGGGTTTGGATGGTAGCTATGGGGAATTTCGAGATTGGAAGAGTTGGATTAGGGTTGGAGTGTAAGATGAGTTGCTAGGGTTTGGAAGAGATGTGGATGAGTGGGATTAGAGTTTGGTGGCTAGGGTTTTGGTAAGTGGAAGAAGTCTTTGGTTGACTAAGTGGATGAAGTGATTTTAGGGATTGGATATGGAAAATAGGATGGAGTTTGAATGAGTCTAGGGTTGTTCCTTGGGTTTAGGGATTGAATGATTTTAGGGAAGTTCCTAGAATCAAGGGATTTGAATGGGATGAGTCAACTTTTCTAAAATTAAAGAAGTTGCCAAATAGGGACTCTTGAGGGTTGGCTAGGGTTTGATTCTAAATGGTAAGATGCATGGGAGTTGTTGGGAATTGAAAGTTTGACTAGGGCAATGATTGTATTTCGAATTTGGAGGGATTGGAAGATTTGTGGGATTTGGCTAGGTCAATGGGGGATTGGATGAAGGGTAAATATGGTAGGTGGCCAAATAAGTAAAGTAGGACAAACACTTGTGGTGGTCGAATTTATGGTGTTGGGAAGCTTGAATGGGATGCAAGGAAATATATGGATGAACAATATGAACACTCAAGAACAATGAATGAACACAATGGAAAATTATGAACACTCAAGAACTTGAATTAACAAAAAGATAATAAATAACTTTGATTCACGAATTTCACAAAGTTGCAAAAAAAAAGATAGACTGAATCACACCTATTCACGAATTGCAAGGTGATGATTCTCTACAGGGGATTCATGAATTTCACCCAAGTAGCCAAAGTGCTAAGCATCGAAAAGTGATCTCTCAAACAATAGTCTACCCACTTAGGGAATTTGCCAAAAGATCCAAAATAAAATGCTAAGGGTCCTATTTATAGAGATTACAAAGTGGAAACCTCCAATAGGTCCCTTGAAAAATAATTAAATAAAATTAAATAAATAAAAGTAATAACATAGTTGGCCAAGGCCAAGTTGGCCTGTGGCATGCATTGGCCCATGGATGGGCTAGGTTGGTGCGTGGCCTTCGGCTAGGTTGGTCCGGTCCATGGCTAAGGCATGTGCGGCATGGCTAGAGGCAATCTTTCTAGGAGGTCTAACACAATTGCGACAATTCTTCTGCGTCTAATATGCGTCGAATCTAGAATCGTCAAAACTAAATATTTGCTGCATTTTTTAGAACTAATAACTAATTCCAATGGATAAAAACACTGGGAAAGGTCTCTTTTGTTGTAGTGTGCCTAGCCTGATTGTTGGGCCTAATCCCAACATCATAAACATAAGAACTCACCACGACGTCTTCTCGAAACTGCATTATACTTCTTCATACGCTCTCTTAGTATTAAAACAGAGACAACTGCGGACATCACAACTGCACCTGCAATGGTCCCCACTACTATGCTAGCCAGTGCAACTTTGCTTAAACCAGACCTTGGAGAGGTGGCAATCGCTATGAGATTAGTGAGAACTATGAATACAAACAACATCATCATTATCCAACAATATTCATTTCAATGCGAAGACGTACAAGAAGGAAAGGTATGACTGGGGAATATATCATTTTTGCATGGCATAAGCTCATAAGTGGCATATCATGTGGTTTTGCAGCTGCCTTGCTGGTCAATATAGAACACACCTTGATTGCCCCGGAAATTAAAAATCATCTTGAACTGAGTTTTAACAAGGATAAGTTCAATTTTAAATATTAAACAAAGTACACAAAAACATCATAACAACTCATTTTTAAGCTTTGTAAAGAAAAAGATTCAGGAAAGGAGATGGGACAAAGGCAAGTAATTGTTATGCACTTAATATAGCACAACTATGACAAAAGCATTGAACTAAATATGCCACTCACATGCATGTCAGTCAGAGCAACAAGAATGGGTAAGCATTTTTAAGTACATAAACAACAGTAACAGAGAATAATGCTACAAAGATATGATTATCTTTTAAAGCATCGAAGATTTCAAGGAAATATGTTAAATATGCATAAATTCAACTTCAACAACTGTGTCGCAAATTACATCAGATTAGGGTTTCGAGACAAACCATCTTTATAAATGTCCAGGAGAGTGAAGTTCAGAAGTTCATAAGGTCCAAAGATGTCATTATCAGGAATCTTCCATGATGTGAAAATATATTTTATTACATATGACTATCAACAAAATATATTTTTGTTTTAAACTGAGATCTCTGAAATTATAAGATATAAACAAAGCAAAGGTAGCAAGCAGAGTTGTCTTAGCTAGACAAAGTAAAGATAACTTTCTTCGGCCTGGTACATTTTTTTTTTTTAGAAGCTCATACCTGATCATCATAGAATAACTTCAAATGTAAATAAAATACAGCAACTTACGTACAGATAACCAAGGTTCGGTATTCGGCTCAAATCAGGAATCTCCCCTTGCAAGTTGTAGTTCATAATGAGTCGGTTTCCTTCTTGGACCCGGCTCTTTTAAATTTCTATAATAAAATTTTCTTTTCTGCAAAAATAAAAAATAAAAAACAAAAAAGAAAAGAAAAATGCGCTACATCATAAAAGAGATTGTATATGTTATTCCTTTATTTCACATTCCTGTAAAGGTTGATGGTCAGTAATTAATATGAGTGTTTTAAATTTAATATTTAAACTTTCCAATAATAAAACATGATTTTTTGGGATTAATATTATTTAGCCATAGTTCATTTGTTGTGATCTATATTTTTTAAATCTCTTACAAATAAAGTCTTGTAATGTCAACCGCATGAAGAGTGTAAAGCTTTACACGCCAACTTATAGGTAAAAGAACTCTTATTTAATGGATATGAAGATGAAATGTGAAACTGAGGTTCAAACTCTTTGAACCATTAATTGTTCTAAAAACTTAAAACGACATAAATATGTAAATTTAATCAGTTAAGTTTATATTCTAATAAAAATAATATAGACTTCAAAATGGAATTAGCTTGGTCCTCCGGCCAATAAGTAAAGATCGAATTGGTTTTGGCTAGTCAATATGGAGGCATCCTTAACCAAACTGTAATAATGAGGGGTGCCCAAAGTGGGCATCCCTTCCCCTTCATATTTGCAAGGATTATGAAGTGGCTTAATTAAAGGCTTTGATGGCTGGCCCATTACAGTTGGAGGGACTATAATATATATAGCTACTCCTCTTTTGAGTGGGGTATAATTCTAATGGGAACAAAAATCTCTCTATTTCCAATATTTAGATTACAGAATTTGTGAGTGTTGCTTTGGTATTATGTAGCATACTCCACATTCGACGATGATGATTCTGGACGAACAACAAAAACCCTAGTGGTCTGTGGAACATCCACAATCGATATGAGATTTGCTACTCAAGATAAATGCTTCCGCTATACTCTAATCTGGTATTTATTTTTAACACAAATATTTAGCAAGAAACATTGTTTGCTCATAAAAAAATAATAATAATAAATAAATAAAAAAAGGTAAAACCACCAATAACCATAATTTTTCCAAAAGATTTTTCAAAAGGAAAGTGAGAGAACATACACAGTCAGAAGCCAAAATCATAATGAAAATCTTCCCAGTTCGAATTTTAAGGATTCTAACAACCATACAACCATTTTTTTCTCCAGAAATGTTCTCTATCTGGGGGTGATGCTTGGAATGACTCCACTAACAAGGTTGCTGCCAGATACATCTGTTGACATTGATACAAATGGATTCTCCATTGAAGAGGATGAAGGTAAAGTGTCAAGCTTTACAGCATCTGTGACCATGGGCATGGGATATGACATTTTGATGTCGGATCCGGGCATTGAAAGCCATATACTTTCAAGTTCTCGGACCACCTCTGCCATTGAAGGTCGTGCATCTGTTTCATCTTGGGAACACTTCATAGCCAAACTAAAAAACTTCACCACATAATCAGAAGGATAAGAACCCATTCGCTTATCAATGACCGAGAAGATCATTCCAGATTTATATGCAACCTTAACCTGAAATGAGCAAGAATAATTATAAATAACAAGAGACTGTTATAAATGAAAACATGGCTGTTTTAAATTTCAGCCAATTTATGCATCTACATGAAAAAATGGAAAAAAGAAAAGAAAAGAAAGAGAAACATTGTGAGAAAGTGATCTTAAATATGGCAAAAAGTTATCTTAAATGCTAGTATACTGACAACATGCCAAGAAGTTCTGATTTTTGCTTGAATGGGGTGCCTTGTATTTGCTAAGTATGCTTTTATTTGAATCTAATGGCGCCATGAGATCAATGAATGGGCTGTTTTCATTACTTTATACGCTCCAGAAGTAAAACTAGGTATAAATTACTTTTCTGTATATCACCTTACAATACCATTGGGTCCCCATTGAAGTGAAAGCAAACAGGTCTATAAGGTTATACCTCTCTGACAATGTTTTTGCCATGTGAAATTGGCTGCATCCCAGTCAGGAGTTCTAGAAATACAATACCAAGACTATAAACATCACTTTTGTCCGTCAGTTGATGAGTTAGGAAGTACTCTGGATCTAGGTAACCCTGCAAAGTTAATACAATGAGAGAATAAAGTAATATACATCAGTTGCATTTTTCAACTGACATTGAGTCTGTTTCATAAAGTTTGAGATCCATTTAAAGAAAGTACAAATTGTTGTATGAACACTGAGTGAATTTATAATCCCAGAAGGAAAATGTCGACTATAAGAGTCTTACTGGTGTCCCCTTCACAACTGTGGATACATGAGCAGGCATAGTCCCTTCGATATCTGGAACAGGGGCAAGTCGCGAAAGTCCAAAATCGGCAACTTTTGCGGTATACTTAGAGTCCAATAATATGTTGGTGGCCTTGATATCTCGGTGAAATATTGGAGGATTAGCTTCCGTATGTAGGTAAAGGATGCCCTTAGCTGATCCCAGTGCAATTCTCAGTCTCAAGGCAAAACTTAGAGGTTCTTTACACTTGGCTGTTTTAGTAAATAAATCAACCACCATTAGAACGTAGTGTAGAATTTCAAAATTAAAACTGTTCCATTTAGCTCAAAAAGAAAAAAAAAAAAAAAAGAAAGAGTGGGAGAGGGGGGAGGAAGTGTACTATTACAAATTATGTTTTACAATGTTCCACTTGCACCCCCGGGGTATGTAATGAAAAACACCTCAAAAAAGAAAGCAATAGTCAAATAAAGGGAAAAGTTGAAGGATGAATTGAAGGTGTACCAGAAAGGTGATCCCTTAGAGTACCATTTGACATAAACTCATAGACCAACATCTGCATGCGCAACAATACTTGCATGAAGCTTTTCCCAATAAAAATATCAACACATTTAGCAACAGATAAGAAGAAAAACCAGTCCTCCTTCACAAAATCAAACAATTTCTTTTGGAGGGACCTTCATCATAAATTTGAAATTTGAGTTTTTGATGCATCTTTTAGAATCAAATAATCTGATAGTCATGAAGAACCAAGCATATCTTTTTACAGGATCAACAAAAAAAATGCATCTCATATGTAACGTCTCTTAATTGAATTGATTTCTTTTATTGATCACCATAATTCAAAAAGCTACATGCAATGTTTTACAATTTTTTTAGCTTTCATGAACACTTTGTTTAGTTGCATTATTTCCTAAGTTAATAGGAATCATTTCCTCATCAACTCGGAAGTAAAATTGACGGATAATCCAACCTGCTTATTTTTCGTTTCATAAATAATCACGATAAGAAAAAAACACCTGTTCAAATTCTTCATCACAATATCCAATCAACGACACAAGGTTCCGATGATGTAACCTTGACAACAATTGTATCTCTGTTAAGAACTCCTTTTCACCCTGTAAGGATCCCTGTTGTGCACGTTTTATGGCCACGACTGTACCATCTGCCAAAATGCCTTTATATACCTTTCCATACCCTCCTTCACCAACCTGGGTGGAGCTGTTAAAATTGTTTGTAGCCATAGCCAATTCTCCATAAGTGAAAGCCTTCACACCATCAATTTTCAGGGAGGCATTAGATGCTGCGTATTAAATACAGGGTACAATGTCAAAAATGAAAAGGCACCGTGATAGATGCTACATATAAAGATTTCATGGCCATTTGTTTTGAAATAATTGATATCATTACGTATCAATCTTTCCATCACACTTTCAAGTTCTGAATATTTTGAGTGGATGTCTAAATACAGGCATAATCCCAATATACACAATGGACAAAGTGAATTTTTTCAGATGGTTCTACCTTTTCCAAAGGGCGTGCAAGAGGTTTGCATGCCCTAGGCTTGCAAAAATCATTTTCCTAAAATCATAAGTGGCATCACAATTAGGATGCTCAATGGGGCTGAACTAGCCAGGAGCCCAATTGTAGTGCCTGCAGATATACAGCCAACCTTTGTTTGATCGTTGGCTTTCTGAGTTTTTGATGCATCTTTAGCTTGTATCTAGGTATAATCACTTGTATACTTCCTGTGTACTTGGCAATGCCTATTTACTTGGAATAAAAATTCTTATTACCTATAAAAAAATACTTTATAGGCTCTTTAACTTCCTCGAAAATTTAATAAATTTTATCACTCCATTGGTTACAAAACTAAAAAGGCATGAGTTGAAAAAACAGAAAAATGTGTTATGAAAAACTACAAGCCTCTAAAATGAAAATTACTACTCTAATTAGATATATTATTTTTTATTTAATAACTTTAGCCTTTAATTTTATATATTATTTAATTTCATTTAATGAGATATATAATGGGAATGGCTGATATGGCTAAAAGGAAGGAAAGCTCCCTCAAGAGAACTGAAAGGTTTTTTTGGGGGAATGGACAAGAATTGAAGGATCCTTTTTAGGTAAATAAAATAAAGTTAGCAAATTATAACTTCTTGCAAACCTTGAAACTTTAAAATTGTTTTAAGATTAAA
This sequence comes from Cyclocarya paliurus, assembly GCA_029856935.1. NCBI lineage: Eukaryota > Viridiplantae > Streptophyta > Magnoliopsida > Fagales > Juglandaceae > Cyclocarya > Cyclocarya paliurus. Next base: position 24,292,298 of record CM056956.1, read on the forward strand.
TGTATAACAAAATTTATGAGGGAAATGTGATGATGTGGTTCAACCAGCTTTGAAATTTATATATATTATAAATAGGTATGAATTATCAGCATGTTCAAATCATACATACCACACACACAGGTTGCAACCTACTCGTCAACCCTGCTATTATGATAGTGGCTACAAGTTGTTCTTTAACTTAGAGATGGTTAAGGCGAATATGCAACAAAGTATTATGGTATAGGGCAGGCTGAGCCCTTTGTGTATCAGCCTGGCTTGATTGACAGGCCTAATGATGTTTAGAAACAAAAGGCACAATGAAAACACTTGTCTACCTGAGCATCTTAACATCATTAACATAAGATACTCACAACGACGTCTTCTTGAAACAGCAGGGTAGTTCCTTGTATACACTTTCAGCATCAAGAGAGAAACAAGAACAGACAATGTAACAGCACCAGCAATGGTCCCCAACACTATGCCAACCAATGCACCTTTGCTTAAAGCAAACCTTGGAGAGGGGGAATTATCTGTGGCATTAGTGAAAACTATGAGGGGGAATTGTCTGTGGCATTAGTAAAAAAATAAACAAAAAACAAACGAAGGCTATACAATATCCACTTCCTATTGGAGGACATAAAAGAAGGTAAGAAATGACCCAAACATATTTTCATCTATGTGGGGAGTCAAGTCGTGAGTGGCACATGGTGTGAATTTGGAGATTCCTGTTCGGTCAAAATATATTACTGTCACCCTCGAGCCCTTTGGGCCCCACACCCTTCTCTTTTTATTCAAAATTTCGATAAAATGGATAAGATTTATTACGTTGGAGCTCTTAACAGGTGTGAGTTAATGTTAAAGTAGCATTTCTATTCTGATGGGAAAGGGAGGGGGGTTACAAGAACACAACTTAATTCCCTGGCAGATCCAAGTTTATATTGAACCAATCATTGCAGCTATTCACGTATGGGCTGGATCACAGTGGTACAACTGTATATGCGGTGCAACTGTATATGCTATACCACTTAGCATAGCGTCACTATGGTGAAAGCATTGAACTGAGTAGACCAAGCCTATCTACAACAAAATTTGGCAGCAAAACAAAAGGTTACCCAAGGTTAACTGTGCCAATCCAGACACAATCCACATGTTACTCAAAGGGAAAAATATAGTCAAGAATGATGCAAACACAGAAACACATATGCACACACAAGAATATATTATATATATAAAAAAAAGAATAATGCCACATGGTGAAGGGTTTGAAGGTAAAGGTCAAATGAATTAGAAAAAATAGATTTGCATGTTGAGGTCAAATTAGTAAGACAACACATTTTTGCATTATTCACCTGGTAAATAAACATTAATTCCAACTTCAACAAAGTTCTCTCACAAAATATGTAAGACAAGAGTTTAGAGATGTACCATAATTAGGGAAGTTCAGAACTTCATAAGGTCCAAATACATCAGGATCAGAAATTTTCCATGAGACAAAAGTAAGCCTGATTCGCTGTTTCTCACTCATATTGAAGGCCCTAGGACTTTTTATATTAGCATCATATACAGGAAAAAGCTTCAAGTGCATTTTCAATCGAGGTCCTTCCGGTATAAACGAATCAATATGAAGCTGATAATTAAATAACTGAAGAGCATGTGCCAGAAATTCCTCAAATTGATCTCTGTAAGGGAGAAAATTGCTGAATCCAGGACTCTTCAACCGATATCCAATAAGTAGAGGAGCAGCACAGAAACAGGGTGCAGAAGATGTAGTGGGGGAATATTCATAAGGAGGTGGGCATGTTTGAGGGACACAAACAGAAGTGTTTGTATTTGGCAAACTCTGACTGTTATCGTTGTTCTTACTTTCAGATCCACAGAACTGGACTGTTATCGAGCATACGGGATTCCCTTGAAGCCTGAATGTTAACAATAAAAACTAAAAAGTAAGGATACGATCATAATGCTGTGTCTCTTATACCTCAAGACCTCAATTACAAAGAGCACACTCACAACCTTTAAACAAATAGTTGTATTTATTTGAAGATATTTCATTACACATGACGTTCTATATGAAACAAATGAGGAAGCAAGCATAGAAACAAACCTGACGGTGACATTCAGAGGTAGAGTAGTACTGCCTGTAATACTCGAAAGATTATTATTCTGCAACTCCCTGGAATATCAAAAAGCCGCAAGAAATAGCTTAGAAGATCCTGTATGAGATCCTTCCAAAACTCATAAAAGTCAAAACTAATGCAGACACACACCTACTCTCCCATAAATAAATAAAAAAAAAAAATCACTTTCAACCAAGGGAAATAGTGACATTGTCATTCAGGTCTTACACCATTAGGGTTTCCATTGTCCTCAAATTCCTATTTTGCCACTCAAATAGAGCCACTCAATAAATTGTCGGAAAGTGACCTGCCATGGGGAAAAGTATACCAGATAAACTCAATTTATTTTGCCGCCAGTTAAATTTACAGGCTGATAGTAACCACTGAGTTAAAATATAAAGTTAAGATAGAAATGAAACAATATACAATATCATTAAACCACAGAACTGAACACAAAAGGAAGACAGAGCAAGTGATGACCACTCACAATCTTTGAATTTTAGGGAGACCCGAAAAGCTGGCAGGAACTGTTCCAGTAATATTGTTGTTGGATAAATCGCTGATCAAATTGTTCATATAATAGCTTTCAGAAGTCAGCAAAACGATAGTGAAAATTCTTTTTTAAAAACTGAAAGACACATCTAGAGATATTTTATAATAAATGAAACTTGATCGCAAACACAAAAAAAATATATAGATGACATCATTCGGAAGATGGAGAATCTTACATTGTCGTGATATTCTCAGAAAATCTACTTGAAGGTATGGATCCATTTAGCTGATTTGAACTGAGGTCCCTGAAATTTATATAAAAATAAGATATAAACAGCGTAAAATTAGCTAGCAGAGTAGTCTTTAACAAAGTAGAGAGATTTTATTCAGCCTGGTGCATTTATATATTTGTTTGTTTTCCTTGGAGCTCGTCCTTGATCATCTCAAAAGGAATTGAAAAGGAAACAAAGTAAATCCACTTACAGATAGTAAAGGTTTGGTATTTGGCTAAAATCAGGAATTGGTCCTTGCAAATTGCAATTCCTAAGGCTCCTGCCAAAGCCAACCAAAATACAAATATTTTCAATTTGGACATGGATGTGAACGCACATGCTTATTGGTTGCCATCTTTCAAGCCTGTAAAGCTTCTATGAACATGAGTGCTATGTGATAGCTGATAAAGAAAACATGACTTCTTTAAAACTCGAGAATAGTACATCAGGTGATGAAATATCAAATAGTAAAGGATAAACCATAAACATTCCTGATTGTTCAGGATACCACTTGACTTGATGTTTGATAAAATGCAATGAAATGCATTCATACTACCTAAGATGTCCAGAGAAACATGCCTAAGTTGAGTAGCATTCCCATTTCTATTCTTTTAGATTGATGTTATAGTTTCTATATCGTTCCTGAAACCTATGTCATTATTATGTTGTTGGCGTTTTCCACTATTTTTGTTTTGCATTTTGGGGAAACAAATATTATCCAATCATTTGGGCCAAAAAAAGTGCTAAAATAAATATACACTTTCAGCCGCACACCTTAAGGCTAGCACCTTGTACTGCCTTTGCCTCTAAAAACCATGTTAAAAACAAAGCATTAAAACGTGTACTTACAACTTCAGCAATTTAGACATGTTGCTGTATGAAGCTGGAATTTCAGTGCCATCAAAGTGGTTATTATCAAGCTGACTGCAAATCAAAGAATTGGAAGCAATAAGAAACTTGAAAAAAGAGTACCTAATAAAATAACATTGTAGGAAAAAGGAAAATTTAGAAATCATAATCATGTTCGAGTTGAGAAGCAAAAGAAAAGGAAAACAAATTTATATGTTTTATGTAAGGACACTTATGTGATAAAAATAAAATTTATTTAGGTTCCAGGATAGTAAAAACCATACAGTATCGTTAAATTTGGCATTCCAGAGAACTGTGGTGGCAGATGCCCTGATAAGTTGTTATTATCAAGAAGCCTGTAGGTTCAGAGCTGAAGATGGTCATTGATCTCATGGATGACACTGACAGATAACTAATTATGAAAGACAAGATGAAGGCCAATTACCAACTTACAAGTGAACAAGCCTCGGTAATCTGGATAGTTCAGGTGGGATTGGCCCACTTATTGAATTATTGTTCATGTGGCTGCTCACAAGGAAGAAAACAAAAAAAGGAAACCAAAAGGATCGAAAAAAGAGAAGGGTTAGTAATTGTAGAACCGATTGTAAACAATATAGCATAAAAAGTTCACTTACATGTGCTTTGCTTTGTTCAGTTTTGCAAATGATATGGGTATTGATCCAGATATGTGATTCTCGTCAATCTGCATTCTGTTCAAGTTTGGAAGATAACCAAGCTCTTCAGGTAAGGAACCTGTTAAATTGTTTCCATTCAGAAGCCTGGAAACACAAATCCATTAGACATGAAACAAAGAAGGAGCAAATGCACCAGGGCTCTGCAATATCAGAGTAATAAGATTTCAGAACAGGGCCAACTTATAAGGTAAACTAGTTCAGACACAAGGACTATCTCCTATAATATTTTGAATCAAAGCTTTAAAATGCATGGAATAGTAGCGTATCTGCGTTATGGCCTATACACATGTGATCAACAACAATAAGTAGTATCCAATCCAGCAGAAAAAAGCTCATTAACTTACAAGAGTTCCAAAGACGTAATATTTCCTATCTCCTTTGGTATACTCCCACTTATGTTGTTCCACATGAAGTCCCTTTAACATTGTGGATAGATATAAATATATCAGTAAAATAAGCAAACCAAATGCCGAAGCAGGGTGGAGGATAACAATATTCCAGTTTATTGAGTGAAAGAAGTATCCAAAATCCTTAATTCCGATAAGGACTTTTGTTGCAAAAAAAAAAGTTTCAGAAATACTGTGCCTTACAATATTGTCATATTTGATAAGCGGCCAAGCTCTGGCGATAAACTTCCTGATAGATTCATATGTAGGAGTATTCTGCAGACAAGAGGCACAACGGAGAATTATTAAAGCACTAATACAACTTCTTCAATGGAAATGCTTACAGGCAATTAATAACCAAGTTTTATCAAAGCTTGTCAGTTATATTTGAATTTTTTACTACAAATTTTTTGTGATGTTAGACATGAGATATTGCTTGGTTCTGTAGGAAATAAATTATAAAACAAATGTGTCATTATTAATTATCTGGACACAAGAAAGACTCTGAAAGGATCGTGAAGTTCAAAATCATTAGTCGTGTTGGTGGTCTTTTCAAGCAAAATCCAGAAAGATGTGGCTAATAGATCCAATCAGAATGAAATGAATGCAGCCATAATTTATTTAGCCAAATATATATATATATATAGCCATCATTTTCTTTGATCTTAAACAGACTAGAGAACAAAGGAAATGAAGTAATATACGTCTCATCATGCATGGGGAAAAAGAAATTAAAAAACAGAAGTCTTCTACTTGAAAGGAAATAGGAAACAATATTCACATTGATAATGTTCCCTGATAGAAAAATATTCAAAAAAAGAAAGAAAGAAAGATTAAAATCATACAACTGCTGAACATGGAGATATCCATCATCTAAGGTCCTATTATGGCACACAATCCCTGTCCAATTTGATGTACATGGATCCCCTCGATTCCAATTATTTAGATGATTTTCTGGATCCAACAAACTTCTCCTGACGGCCTGCAATGCTGTCACTGCACGCTAATACACATGTTAACCATCATTTCATCAACACTGTAAGCAGGCCCAAGTTGAGTATATACACTCAAAAAAATAACTACAGTCCAAATTACACCAATAAAAAACATTTGTCAAAACGAATCTCACTCGATTCTAATACTATTAATGTGAATCTACTACAAAAACCGATGCTACAGGATTCATGAATAAATAAAACAGCCCATCCATCCGCAGGTTGAGACCTCTAAACACTTTTTTTAGTGGAGAGAACTAGAGCAAAATAACCTTCTAGGGGGTGGGTACTGTGATCCGCTCTGATGAGTAGTGAAGACCAACACAACCATGCAAAAACAAACAATCCATGCGTCCAAGCTCTTGACTGATACATCCCAATAACGCAAAGAACAGCAGAACCCTCAAATTTCTGTGAGTACCCAGCACTGGAAATTGTTGTAGTATCCGAGTACTCCGCCTGGTAAGAGGAAATAATTATCAGAACTTACGCAATTGAACTCTAAAGCAGCTCAATTTGTATGTATGAAGAAAAAATATTAGCTTTCAACACTTGAGAAAAAAATGAACAACAAACTATTATTCAAGTGAAGCAATTAAAGAAATCACCAAACAACTCAAAATCTATCCTCATGCGTAAAACTTGAGAAGAAACAGAGCAACCAAACTCTGAGCAAAGCAAGGAAATTAAGGTTGTCAAGGGGGGGAAAAAAAAGGAGAAAGCCTTCGTACAAGTACACTGAATACGTGGAAATCTATTAGAATGATGGGAGTTCAACTACAATGTTATCCATCTATATATGGTTGCATTATCATCAAAGCTACTAATTAAATCTATCTCTTCTCACCGTACATTTAACAAGTATCAACCTGGGGCCCAGGGGACTTGGGCTAATTAAAAAGAAAGTTTGAAATTTCATACCAAGAGCACGGTGGTAACTTTCTGAGCCCGACGTAGATCAAGGGCGTCATTTTTTCTCAGACAGTGAGCTTGGAGACGATGACTTTTTTTGAGAAGCTGATGGGACGTGAAAGGGGGAGGTTTCGATGTCTACTTCTCGTTGATGGTGACCATAATACACGCAGAGCAAAAGATATTAGTAAGTTGATAGCCAACCACACGAACCAAAAACAAAAGAAAGACATTTTGTGCTTTGCATTAAAAACTGACGAAAGTTCAAGTTTGACACAAGATAATGTCAAACTTGAACTTGGCAAAAACACGAGATAATGTCTGGTGTGTCGGGGTGGCTTCACAACTTGAAAAGGCCGTAACTTCGTGGCGGACTGCGGAGTAGCGTAAGCAACGCTGAACAGTTCAACAGAGACTGCAAGATACTTTCAGGAGATGAAGTTTTTTAAAAAAAAAAAAATTTTAGTAATTACGTACTCTCACAGACTAACGTCTATTGATTTGATAACTTAAATAATTATAAAATAAATCTAATTAATTATATAAAATTATGTCAATTTATAAATTTATTTTATATAACAATTTTTTTAAAAAAATTACCATTCAGCTGCTATCATCGAAAAATTTAAGAAAAAATAAATCTTTGACCACTCCTAAAAAATTAAAAACCTTCGTGCGTTTCCATAAAAACTGAGCCAAAATCATCTCCTTTTTCAAAATCCAGAAACTTTCATGCTCCAAAATGAGGATATAAATATACATATATAAAAAAAAGGAAAAATCTTCCCATCAGCTTACTGTTGGGAGCGGCCAACACACACCATAACAAAATTACTAATTTCTCCCTGCAACAAAATGCACGCGTCTCTTAGATTTCACTCATTTGAATCTTCCTAGCTTCTTTTTCCCTCTCCCCCAGCCCGCATTCCTTCCGTCTACAGTCTCCCAGTGTTGTTGTCGAATCTCCCCCAACCATCCCTCTCCCAACAACTCGCATAATTTGTGGTTTTTTTTTTTTTGGCTGGAAGAGCGTCATTGCGTGCGCCGGTCCCGATCTCGATCAAGCAGGTAGTGGAAATATGGTTGTTTAAATTTGAATTGGAGGCTAAGAGTTGGATTATTTCGTTGGTTTCCGATTTCTAAAATTATGTCTTTTAAAACCAAATTTCATGGCCCGGAAAGAGAAAATGAAAATATAACGCCATGATTGGGTTTAGATTGAATCAATTTGGAAGCAATTAAATTTAAACAAAAAAAAAAAGACGAGCTAATTGTTTTTATTTACTGTAAGGTTATACATTTTTCTTGTTTTAGGATTTGGTACAAGTTTGGGTTGTCACTTCTGGATTTGGGTACATGTTCTCGTATATAGGTGTTGTGCTTGTCAAGTTCACATTTTTACACATTAGAATTGGAAGGCAAGTCTAGAAGTCTGATAGTGAATTCATGACTTTAATATTCTGTAATTCTTCGCCTAACGATTTGATTTTGTAGTTTTTACATATATTTATTTTTCTTTTTGGGTTAGCGACTGCATATCTATGTAGTACTGCCTCTGGTTTGTGGATATTTGCTAATATAATGTGGGGAAAATTACTTATAAAAAAATGTAGCGGAATTATATTTTTTTCCTATTTGCTTGGAGCCTCAAAGGAGGGAAATTAGTGTTCAGGATTAGTTCCAGAAGGAAGCTTAAACCATTTGGTCCGTTAGACTTGGTAATGCACTGGACCACCTCAAAATTATGCAATTTTCTCAATCATTGCAAGATTGGAAATTACTTAAAAACTGCTTCAAAAGGTGTTGTAGACTCTTTAGGGGGGGACCACTTTTAGCTTCCATCGTTGCAGCTCTACTGTGACGATTGGCTTTAACTTTTCTCCAAGATCTCTCTCTCTCTCTCTCTCTGAGTCCCAGAAGAATATCTTGTTCCACTTTGTATTTTTCTAATCAATTGACTTTGAGTTGCCACGTAGTATAGATTGGATCTAGTGACAATAAAAATCCTAAATGTCATGCAATTATTGTTGTTTGGTGTAGTCATTTTGATTATTTGGACCTTTGATTTGGGTGCTTTTGAATTTGGAATTTCATGATCCGTTTTGTATAGTTTCTTTAGGTCTTCACTGCTGCTATAGTTTTTGTGGTCCTTGTTTGCAACCTGGTTCAAGGGATTCTCTCCTCCAATGCTTTATTAAACGGAACCATTCCACCCAGACATATTATCTTTTCCTCAATTTGACTAATGGTCAGCATCTGGTATCTTGAATCACGATTTCATAGCACTTCACCGCTCCACCAATGATCTAGTGCTGTTTAATTTGTTTGTGTTCTTATTTACAGCAAATTGCTTGGTTTTATTCTTTCAAACAGTTTGTTAATTTTGGAGGAAAATTGAACTATCTTTTTCTGGAATTTCCTTTATGAACGATATGTTTTGCTTGTCTGGTCCCCATTGCAGCCCTTCACGCTGATGGAAAATTCCTTCTTGCTGCATATACATCCCACCTGTGCAGGTTGTATCATCTATGTAGATGCTGATGATATGTCAAAGGGAAGTGACACAAATTACAGCACCTATGCTTCTTTGCATGATTGGACAGTTGCACCAGAATCAAGCAATATGAAAGGCAAAGAAACTCAAGATGTAGCTGGATTGAATATTATTTTGTTGGGATTTGTGCTGTAATTATTTTAGATTCGCAAAAAAAAAAATAATGTATGTTGATCAGTGCTAAGATATGGATATTAGGTCATTTGTAATGTTCATCTAGTTAATGTCTTTTTGAAATGTTGTAATGTTGTAATATTTGTAAGACATTTTGGAATGTAACTTTGAATGTTACTTACAAAAACATGTTTATAATGTAATTGTTTACATTGCACTCTGTTGATTGTGATTGTAATGATAACAATATCTGTCCAAACTTATATGGTAATCTGTCCAAAATCAGAAATGTAATCTGTCCAAAATTAGAACCAAACTCTGCCAAAAAATACACTAATCACCAAAATATTTCTAGAATTACAACAACCAATTTGTCCATAGCATTACACTTAACAATATTTGTCCACAACTACAACCAAGATCTGTCTACAAGTACAGCTAAGCATTACAGCTGAGCATATCAGAAGAATTACACTCTAAAATAGTTGTCTACAATTACAACAATTACAATTACAAGTGCTGAGAAAATATTAGCTTTCAACACTTGAGAAAAAAATGAACACCAAACTATTCAAATTCAAGTGAAGCAATTAAAGAAATTACCAAACAACTCAAAATCTAGCCTCATGCGTAAAACTTGAGAAGAAACAGAGCAACCAAACTCTGAGCAAAGCAAGGAAATTAAGGTTGTCGGGGAAAAAAAAAAAGAGAAATCCTTCGAACAAGTACACTGAATACCTGGAAATCTATTAGAATGACGGGAGTTCAACTACAATGTTATCCATCTATATATGGTTGCAATATCATCAAAGCTACTAATTAAATCTATCTCTTCTCACCGTCCATTTAACAAGTATCATCAACCTGGGGCCCGGGGGACTTGAGCTAATAAAAAAGAAAGGTTGAAATTTCATACCAAGAGCACAGTGGTAACTTTCTGAGCCCGACATAGATCAAGGGCGTCATTTTTTCTCAGACAGTGAGCTTGGAGACGATGACTGACTTTTCTGAGAAGCTGATCGGACGTGAAAGGGGGAGGTTTCATCAGTTCTTTTGCGCTTTGCATTAAAAAAACTGATGAAAGTCTGTCCAATCAAACTTGACAAAAACTCGAGATAATGTCTGGCGGTCGGGGTGGCTTCACAATTTGAAAAGGCGGTAACTCGGATTAGATGAGATTAGATAGTTTCCTGAAAACAGACGAGCCTAAGCAATGCCGAACAGTTCAACAGGGACTGCAAGATACTTTCAGCCTTCCAGGCGATGAAGTTGAAAGATTAAAAAAAAGAAATACTTTAGGAATTACGTACTCTCACAGATTAACGTGTATTGATTCGATACCTTAGATAATTATAAAATAAATCTACTCAATTATATAAAATTATATCATTTTATAAATTTATTTTATATAATCTTTTTATATAACACTTTTCTTAAAAAAATTACCATTCAGCTGCTATCATTGAAAAATTTAAGCAAAAATAAATCTTTGACCATTCTCAAAAAAAATAAAAAATAAAAACCTCCTTGCGTTTCCATCAAAACTGAGCCAAAATCATCTCGTTTTTGCAAAATCCAGAAACTTTCATGCTCCAAAATGAGGATATAAATATACATATATATATATATATATAAAAAAATATCTGATCGCAAAACTTAAAATTTTTTTGAAATAATAGGCACAACATGATCAACGTCTTGTTAATTATAATATTTTTTCTATTTTTGTCGTTTCATTTCAAAACCAAAATTTGACTCGAAGTTAGAATATGACAGTCAAAAGGAGTGATTCAACTGAATATTCTCCGTTCATCCCACGAGGGACACAGAAACTCGGATTTCATAACTTGATATAAATAAATATATATATATATATTTTTTAAATTCTTACGCGGGACCATCCGTCGTAAATTTGATTGAAATTTGTATGGGAAGGATATATAATCCGTTTGAATTTAAGATAGTTTGAACGGATTATATAATACCATTCAATGAATTTAAGATAGTTCGAACGTAGTTATATTATTCAAACATATTTCGTCTGGTTTGAATACACAGTTTAGAATAAATGAAATGAGATATTTTAAATAGTAATAAGATTTTTTGAATTAAAATAAGATGAAACGGTTTGTAAAAAAGTGTACGTTTAGATTGTGAGATGGGATGAGCTGGTTTTAACTTTTTGAGCTTTAATAAAGGAAAATACTAAAACTACAACTGGATATTCCCGACTATTTTTTTTTTAACTTAATGATCAAATAAGTATTTTTTATTGATATTATGAAAAAAAAATATTTAAAAATGATAAAGAGGTGGGTGTAGAAGCACTCTTTGATAAAAGGGTGAGTCTAACTAATGATTAAGTAATAGCTATGAATTTATTAATAAAAAATAATATTTATGAGTAATTAAAAAATCTATCATAAATAAATTTAAATCTCAAAATATATTGAGAAGTTGTGGGCCGAAATTACTTTATAATTTTAAAAAATGATTTCTATTTTTTAAAAGATATTATTATTCTAAAAAATAAATCCCAAAATATATTGGGAAGTTGTTGGCCTAAATTTATAATTTCTACTTTTTAAAAGATATTTTTATCTATTTATTTTTCTATATATAAGAAATTCGTCATTTTTTATTCTAATTATAAATAATAATAATTTTGATTATTGTAGTAAATAAATATATGCATTATGTTGTAGATTTGTTTTAAATAATTTGTTAATTTCGAATTTTCTAATAAAATCCCAAAATGCACTTGCATTCAATACTCACAAAATTATCAATTTTTTTTGTGAAAATATATTATTATAATAATGACTTATTGATTATTCTATTTTAATCACAAATAATTTTTTTTACTGATTCTTTTTATTGTTTATGCCAAAAAGTAATGAGATGAATTTGAAAACTTAGAGATAAAATAGATATATGAAATTAATCATTTGGATAGATAAAACTATCTCATCTGTATAGATCAAATTATCTCATGATCTGGCAAACCAAATCGGACTTAAACATATATATTTGGTACCATTCTGGCCAATGGTCAATCATTTGTAAGGATGAATAATTTTATCTCTAAATATTTTTGTATGAGCGATAAATTATTATTTGAACGATATTTACAAATCAGGTTATTTTTAAATGAAATTTGGATTTCTTCCATGTAAGTCGTTTTATGGACGAAAAAATTTCATTCTTAGAAGTCAAATTTGTTGTCGAATTAATTCTTGGCATGTATTAGTTGCTTTTATATAATTGTCACTTAAGGTGTGGTTTAGATAACTAGATGATATGAGACGATTTTACATGAAACTTGAAAATTGAATAAAATATTATTTTTTAATATTATTATTGTTTTGAGATTTTAAAAAGTTGAATTATTTATTATATTTTGTGTAAAAATTTGAAGAAACTGTAATGATGAGATGAGATGAAACATTTTAACTATTTAAACATGGTCTAAATGGATAATCATTTTAAAATATGTCACGTAAGCGAATCTTAGCCAAAATTGCAAAACGTAAAATGGAAATAAACATGACACTTGTTCTAAAACTAAGTCTCGTTTGTTTTCAGAGATGAGATGAATTGTTTATTTTATTTTGTATTAAAATTTGAAAAAGTTGTAATGATTAGGTGAGAGAAGATGAGATGAAATTGAAAAAGTTGAATTGTTTATTTTATTTTGTATTGGAATTGGAAAAAATGTAATGATGAAATTGAGATGAGATGAGATGAGATGAGATGTTTTTCGAAAACAAACGAGGCCTAAGATGCTGACAGTGCTATTCTTCTGAAATTTATCTTGAACAATCATGTTTTCAATTAAGCATGGACAAGTACTTCTTGGAAGTTAGCAGCTATGTCGAAACGAGACAATTTTATGTTGGGGAGAGAGCTAATTTTTCCAACCTCCGACGTTGAAAGAAAAAATCTTATGTTTAATTCTACAATAAATTGTAAGATAATAACTATATATAAAAGTTAATTCTTGGTAAGATTATTTGATTTAAGAGAGCATCCCAGTGCATGGCACTGTGCAGGCCATGCATAGTAGATGCATGACCCCACGCAAAGTGCATTGTACATGCCACGGTACTAGGCCTGTGCAAAAAGTCCGATGGGCTGATTAACCCGTCATACAAGATTGGATCCGATCCGATAAAGTCGGGTTGAAACCAAGAGTCAGTTTCAATATTGTCGGATCTAATGAATGTCAGGCCATAATTTGCAACCCGTCTATTTAACTTCTCTTTCACTTCTACACGAACCGGAGCCCCTGCGTCTTCTCCTTCCCTGTTCATGCTCTGTTCCCCTTCCGCATGACTTGGTCTTGGATCTACGGAGCAAGCCAGCGAGATGGCATCGCAACCTTCCTTGAATATTATTGTCTTCTTATTCGTCATCCTTTGGTCTCCGTTTTAGACTAATCCATTTCTCCATTTTAGTTTATTCCAAAAATCCCTGATCTCTATTTGTGGGTTCGGTCTTCTCCATGAGAAATAGTGGGGTTTGGGGGGATTGAAATCGAAACCCTTTCTTATAGAGACAATGTGAGAGATTTGGGGTGAGAGTGAGAGGAAAAAATCTTTACAAAATAGCTCTATAATATTGGCAATGATTTCTGAAGCAGCTACTTCCATTAACCCCAAAACCATTTCTCAACAAGAAGAAGAACAACAAACCCATCTGCAAAGACCCCCTCAACTATCGTCGGAGAAAGACAATGGCCACAAAAATGGCCTTAGAAATCATCCTAGAAGACCCAGAGGTAGACAAGTCTCTTCCAGGTACATGTCTCCCTCTCCTTCTACATCTACTTCAACTTCTACTTCCACAACAACATGATGAAGACCTGGGAACAGAAGACTTGAGTTGAAGATGAAGTGTAGAAGGCAACTGGGCTGAGGTCGTGGGCTTTGTTGCAACGTCTGTTGAAGGCTTGGGCTAGGAACTGTGGGTTTATTCTGTAAATGTCGGGTCATATGGGTTTGATCCGATTTCATTTTTCGCGGGTTGGATCGGATCGGGTTGGCGCCTTAGTTGCATGAATTCGGGTCGAGTCAGGCATAAACCCGCTTGTTTGAGGTCGGGTTATAGCCCTACACGGTACTGCACTCTCGAATGTACAGTACGTTGAGAGACTTTCTTCCCAGATGCTACACACTCGGTGCATGTGCTTTATGTGAGTCTCATGTATAAAGATGTGTTGAGTTAAAAAAGATTGTTGGTTCTACGTGTAAGGAGGTTTTGAGTTGAGATAAGTTTAGTAGTTTGAGACTCAGCTTAAAATTATACTAAACTGAATTGATCTCAGTTGAGTCTTGCAACCAAACGGAGTCTTAAATGCTCAGTACACTTGACTATATGACCGAGAAACTCTCTTCACATGTGCATGGGCTTTATGCACTATGCACTTAAATGTATAATGCCTTCAATTGCATGGCTAAGAAAAGGTTTACTCTTCCAATTTTTTGTAATAGTGCAGTTAATAAAATAAGAGGCTAGAAGTTGAGAATACTTATTTGGAAAAAACTTATCTGCTCAGTCAGAGATGGTTTCCTAAGTAAGAAAATATCATTATCTATCTTTCGGTATAGAGAATCAGTCGATCCTATATATGGTGCCCAATGTTAATGCCAAAAATTGCACAACGTGCCAAAATAGGAGAAAGAATCATTCTCAACCCACAAAACACTGTATTTTGGGGCTCAATTGGTTTGGTTTGGAGCCTCTGATAGCGGTCCAGAGCGGTTATACGGGGTCCATATATACATCCATAATAGTGAAAAAAATAAACGCAAGAAAAATAATTAGAGAATGAGACACAGATTTATGTGGTTTGGCACTAGGCCTACTTCGGAGAGTCGTTTGGAGGGCAAATCCATTATAGTATGAGTATTTTACAGTCTCTCACGATCTCTCATTTCTCATTGTATAATGGAAGTAGAAGATTTATTTGTTGGAGGAGATATTCTCTCTGGAACTCTCATTGCGAGGTTGAAGAAGTCAAAGAAGTCCCATTTTCTTGTCCGATCTAATCACTTTTTATCTTGGCCTTGTGAGTGGTGAGGGATGACAGTTTTATTCTACTTTTTCTTTGCGTGCCTTACTTGCTTTCCCCTCCTTGTTCTCTTTCTCTTCCTTTTCGACACTCTCTTCTTTTCCCTATGGTATTTTGTTTTCCCTTATTTCCTCGTTATCTTTTATCTGTCTCTTTTTCCTCTTTTTCTGTTGTCCTCTAGTAAGGGCCTTTTGATGGGCTGGACTTGGTTTATCTAGGCCTAAGATATTTTATTCCATTCAGCGGAGATATTTCTATCTTATCTTATTTCATTTCATCTCAATATCTAAACATCGAAAACACAAATACTTTTCAATTTCATATCTTTAACTTTTTCATTTGACCATTACCTAATTATTACAAATTTTTCAAATTTTCAAACAAAACTAAAAAAAAATGCAACCTTTTCAAATCTCAAAATAAAAATTATATTAAAAAATTATATTATAATAATATTTTAACTTTATAATATTTTTACTCAATTTTTTGTCTCATTTTCTAAAACTCTATAAAACATTTTAACTCAAATCATTTCACATTATTCACACAATTTCACTATTATTCACAAATTATCTCAACTTATTTTATTTCAACTCACTATGCAAATCAGACCTAAGGCCTCGTTTGATTTCACGAACGGTCTCAAACTCATGTCATATCAACATTCAAACACCATTCAGACACAAATACTTTTTAATTTCAAATTTCTAAATTTTCAATATTTTTTCATCTAATAATTATAATTTTGTCAAACTTCCAAACAAAATACAAAAGCTAATTCAACTTTTTCAAATATAAAAAAATAATATAAAAAATAATATTCTAACAATATTTTAATTTTATAATTTTTTTAAACTTTTTTTCTCTTTTTCCAAAATCTCATCAACCATCTTAACTCAAACATTTTCATTACTATTAACAAACCATCTCATAATTATTCACAAATTTCTTATATTATCTCATTTGTATATTAAACGAGACTAGCCTCATTTGGTTACGCAATTTAGATGAGATAGGATGAGATATTTTGAATAGTAATGAGATTTTTGTGTTAAAATGAGATGAGATGATTGGTAAAAAAGTGTGTGTTTGGATAATGAGATAAGATGAGATAGTTTTTACTTTTTTGGATTTAATAAAGGTGTGAGTCCCACCAATGATTGAAAATTATTTTATAATTATTGAGTAATAGTTATGACTATATTTTCATCTCTTTATTTTCAACCTTCATTTGTGTTTTGAAATTAATAACTAATATAAATAGCAAAAAGTTAAGTGAACAGTGTAAAATTGACATAAACAGTGCCATGAACAATATAAAACTAACATAAACTGTAAAAAATTATGTAAATAGTACACTTTTTTTCCATCACATTTCGAGATCATTCTTCCTCCCTGTTCACTCCTCTTCCCCTCTGCCGAAACCCACCATTTTAATTTTTGGTGGGAATAGAGAGTAATTTCAATTAAAAAAAAATATTTTGAGATATAAATTTATTTATGGTATATTTTTAATTAATTATAAATATTACTTTTTATGAAATAAAAACATCTCATGGCCGTTTGGATATCCATATGAGACTTGTCGTACAACCTAAATAAGATATTTTCTATCTCATATGAATATTCAAACCAGGTCTTAATTGTTATTATCATTTGAGACATGTAATCCAGGATAAGAGATTAGATTTAAGACTTTTTCTTTATAAAAAAAAAGTTTGTGATTGAAAAACCCGTTTGTTTGACAAATTTTGATAATCACGGTCTATCATTGTGTAATAATTTTAAAGTCGTTCATCCTGCGCCTAGATATGAACAGCATATAAACTATAAAATGTAATGATATTTACTTATAAATATATCAGGACTCTTGCCAAAAATCTTTCAATAATAAGAGATCGGGTATCATGCTTCAAATTACAAAGAATTTTTGAGACAAAAATTACAAATGATCTGATTATGATGAAGTGTTGATTTATGCTACCAAGGGGTGGGCTCCTACTCCAATTGAGTCAGATTCCTTAACTCCGACCTTTGATAAGAGTTGGAGCTAAAAAACAACTCCAATTTCGATTTTGAGATGGAGCTAGTTCCAGCTTCGCTTCACTTCATTGGTATTGGAGTGGAGTCGAAGTTCCCATTTGAAATTTGGTTTTTTTCTCCATTTTCTTACCCACTTAGATTTTCCCAGCAACCAAACAACATCCAAACAAAAAATAAAAAACTTTGTACTTAATACCACCAATCGGACTTGAATGAGAAGTTTTGAGAAGCGTTGGGCACCACTTTCACTCACAAACAATGCTGACTAGGCACTTACTATTGTCATACGCCAACCACGAATCACACAACCCAGTCAAGATCCATTGTGAGTAAGGCCACTCAGATCCATCAAGTTTTCTTTCGTCTCGAGCTCCACTACCATGCACAAATCATAGCTCAGCCCACAAATCCAATCTATCTCCTCCATTTTCTTGGCCTAATGAAACCCATCTCACCTCTCTTTTGAACTCAGCCACCACGCATATAGCCTCACGTATAACTCCATTGTTGATCTCGATTCAACCATCGTCTCCATTGCACAATGTTCTTCTTCTTCTTCTTCTCTCTCTCTTTCTCTCATATGCTTCTCTTGGCATTGAAAACAAGTGGTGGGGGCTTGAACTCGATCTATGGAGTTAAAAAAAGTTGCACTAACCATTAGGCTACTCAGCCTTATGTCAATATTTGTTATAATACAAAATATATTAAGTATAACTATTAGATTTGGTAGTCTGGACTCTTGTTCAACTCTAAATTCTAATTTTTTCGACTTCTTTGAGTTTAAGTTAGAGCGGGTATCAAACAAAGTTGGAGTTACGGAGTTTGGGCACTATGAGAATTCTTAAAACTTCTCGTAATTTTATTCTTAAACATCACTGATTCCTAAAATAGAAAAACTTTTTCAATTGCAAGTTATAAATTTTTTTTCATATAATCATTAATCAAACACAAAAACTAATACAATTTTTATAAACTTCAAATCAAAGATAATATTAAAAAAATATTTAAACAACTTTTTAATTTCATAATATTTATAATTTAAATTTCCTCTCTTATTTTCTAAAATTCAATAAAATATCTTCATTCTAAATATTTCACTATTATTCATAAAAATATAAGATACCCGAAACGTCCAAACACGCCCTAAGTCATTCACTTTTCATTGTTGGCAACCATAATACACGCAGAGCCAGTAGGCTCAATCTGGATATATAAACCTATCTAATTTCATCTTATATTATCATTACAATCTTTTTAAATTCTCATATAAAATTAATAAATAATTTAATTTTTTCAAATCTTAAAATAATAATAATGTTAAAAATTATTTTATAATAATATTTTATTCAAATTTTAATAAAATATCTTATCTTATTTTATCTGAATTACGTAATCAAACGAGACTAAGTTGATAGCTAATGACTCAAACCAAGAAAGAAAGATATTTTGGAGATGGCATGTGACCTGATGCACAAACCCATATCTCCAAAATGTAGATTTGATTCGACCCCTCCGTATAAGAAAAAGAAAGATATTTTTGTGCTTTGCATTAAAAACTGACGAACGTACGACCAATCAAACCTGACAAAAACATTTAGATGCTACTTATCACTCTAATACACGTCAAACCTAGAATCGTCGAAACTAAATATTTGCAGCATTTTTTAGGACTAATTTTGACAGATAAAAACGCTAGAAAATGTCTCTTTTGTTGTAGTGTGCCTAGCCTGATTGATGGGCCTAATCCCAACATCATAAACATAAGAACTCACCACGACGTCTTCTCAAAATTGCATTATACTTCTTCATATGCTTTCTTAGTATTAAAAGAGAGACAACTACGGACATCGCAACTACACCTGCAATGGTCCCCGCTGCTATGCCAGCCAGTGCACCTTTGTTTAAACCAGACCTTGGAGAGGTGGCAATCGTTGTGAGATTAGTGAGAACTATGAGTACAAACAACATCATAATTATCCAACAATGCGAAGACGTAAAAGAAGGTAAGGTATGACTGGGGAATATATCATTTATGCATGGCATCAGCTCATAAGTGGCATATCATATTACATAATAAGGAGGATGCTACATGTCGTTTAGATAAAGGATAGTTCATTGGTTGTATTTTTGATTATTTACTTTTGATACCATTTCTTTATTCTTGGTAAATATATTTGTAATTAGAAGATTGTAATATTGGGCAACTAATTCTGTTAGTTTGTTAGACACAGTGCCTATATTAGTGGAGTATACTGTACAGAGGACACACGAGATATATGAGAAATATTCTTTCACAAATATTCTGCTCTGCCTTCATCTTATTCCTCTGTTATTTTACGTTACCTTACATGGTATCATGAGCATAAGCACCAACTCCATGGAAGACCAACTCGAAAGCTCTGCTGATTCCTCTTCTACTCACGTCTCTGGCCATTCTAACCCAAACACTCCTCGCGTCGTCGACATGGCCCGATTCCTAAACCTGAGCGATCCCAGTAACCCTTTCCGGCTAGATAACGGCGACAATCCTGCCGTTATTCTAGTCACCGATTTGCTCACAACTGACAACTACATTACTTGGCCGCGTGCTATGCGATTGGCCCTTCGTGCCAAAAACAAGTTAGGGTTTATCTCTGGAGATATCCCCAAACCGATCGACCCAATGGATCCTCTTCTTGAGCTCTGGGAGCGTTGCAACGACATGGTGGTGTCGTGGATCCAGAATTCCATCAGTTCTTCAATCAAGTCGAGCGCGGTGTTCGTTCATGATGCGCGCGACATATGGCTTGATCTTCAAACCCGATTCTCCCATCAGAATGGCCCACGGATTTTCCAGCTAAAGAAAACCCTAGCCAGTCTTAATCAAGACACCGATTCTGTAAGTATCTACTATGGTAAGCTCAAAACTCTTTGGGATGAGCTTTCAATTTATGATCCAATTCCTATATGTACTTGTGGAACTGCAAAAACCTTCTTGGATAGATATCAACGTGATTGTGTATTTCAGTTTCTTATGGGTCTACATGATACCTATTCGAATGTCCGTGACCAAATTATGCTCTTAGACCCTCTCCCACCCGTGTTCAAAATTTTCTCCCATAACCCATCCCCTGATTCCATGGCTTTAGCCATCAATAGGCCTTTTATTAGAACCAACAATCAGGCCAAAAATATCCCTAAGAAAGACCGTGCCTACTGCACACATTTCAAAATTTCTGGTCACACATTTGAAACATGTTTCAAAGATGGAAGTGCAGAGCCCCTATCTGTTCTCACTGTAATTTGTCTGGTCACACCATGGAGAGGTGCTACAAACTACATGGCTATCCACTGGGCCATAAATTCTCCAACAAAAACACCAATTCCGATGTTCTTGCTACACAAACTATACTGTCTCCTGCTTCTGACCATGATACGGTTAGTGATGAAAGAATGGGTTTAACTCGAGCTCAATACCAGCAACTACTAGCTCTACTTCAGCCAAGGGAATCTTCTGCTACTGTTCAGCCCCTTTCCCATCCAATTCAGTCCAATCTCACATCTGCAAACCTGCCTAACCTGCAACCTAATCTTTCTGGAATTTCTCTTTGCCTCTCTACATGCACACACATTCCACTTCACTCCACAAATATTCCTTGGATCATTGACACGGGTGCAACGGACCACATGGTCTGCTGCACCTCACTACTCACAACCATCACTGCCCATGTTAACTATTCTGTTAAAATGCCAAATGGCACTGAGGCTCCTGTCATTCACGTTGGTTCTGTCCAACTCACTCCATCTATTTGCCTACATGAAGTTTTATGCATACCATCTTTCCATTTTAATTTAATTTCTACAAAAAAACTAGCCGCTGCACTCACTTGTTGTCTAGTTTTCTTGTCTGATTGTTGCCTTATTCAGGACCTTTTATCTTGGACAACAATTAGGAAGGGTGAAGTACGGAGTGGTCTCTATCACTTCTTGAGTACTGAGGTCCCTCCTTCCACTTTAGTCAATAAACTTTCAACCCTCTCCACTGCTGCATTTACTGGTTCAGCTTCTGTTTTGCACCATACAGATGTTCCTGACCTATGGCCTTGTCGCCTAGGTCGCCCTTCTTTTCCATGTATTAATCTGATTACAGATCCTATTGTAAAGAAAGATGTTTCATCTATTAATACAAAATCTTGTTGCATTTGTCTATTGGCTAAGCTCCATCGTTTGCCCTTTCCTCACAACCAACATAAGACCTCTAGACCTTTTGAAATAATACGTTGCGACCTATGGGGGCCTTGCTCAACTATTGCATATGATGGTTCCAAATTTTTTCTAACCATAATTGATGACTTCACAAGAAGCACTTGGTTGTATCTCCTCCATAATAAATCAGAAACCAGAAAATGCATCACTTCCTTTTCTAACTTGATTGAAAATCAAAATTTGACCTTAAAATCAAAATTTTACGAAGTGACAATGGAAGTGAATTTCAAATGACAGATTTTTTTAACACTAAAGGCATCATACATCAAAGAAGTTGTGTTGCCACCCCACAACAAAATGGCATCGTGGAAAGAAAACACCAACACTTACTTAATGTAGCTCGTGCACTAAAAATACAAGCTGGCCTCCCACTTGAATATTGGAATGATTGTGTTTTGACAGCCGCTTACTTAATCAATAGAACCCCCACTTCTCTTCTTCAAAACAAAACCCCCTATGAGCTTTTGTTTAATTCAAAACCAGTGTATGCACACCTGAAAATTTTTGGTTCACTTTGTTTTGCAACCACACTCCCTCATGGGAGGAAAAAGTTTGAACCCTGAAGTCGCATGTGTGTCTTTCTCGGTTACCCCTTTGGCATCAAGGGCTATAAACTTCTTGACCTTAACACCAAATCAACCTTTGTTTCTAGGAATGTTGTCTTCCATGAGACAATCTTTCCATTCCACTCCCTTACTCCTACCATTTCTCCATCCTCACATAATGATTTTTTTTTTTACTAAACCACTTCCAGACCTAATTAATTACCCACAAACAGCTTCACAACTTCATCCCCTCCCATCAGAAAATAATTCTGGGCAGCCCACTTCCCCTCCAGAAAACACAGCATCCACATCACACACTTCTCCCTCTTCCCCTTCCACAAATACTCCTACCCCTTCCCCTCCCCAACCCCTTCTTCGCAAGACAACAAGGGTAAGGAGAGCTCCTCAGTATCTTCAAGAATTCCACTGTCAATAGGCATCACTTCCTACTTCCCCACCATTGCTGTCCAAGCTGGAAGACACTGTTTCAGGTAACAAATATTCCTTATCACATTATCTCACAAACCAGCAATTTTCTCCTTCTTTTACTGCCTTTTCCACTTCAATTTGTTCCATTTCTGAACCACAAACATACAAGCAAGCCCTTAAGGACCCTGGCTGGTGTGAAGCTATGAATTCTGAACTGCAAGCTTTAGAGCAAAACAACACTTGGCTCATCACTGACCCTCCTCCTGGAAAAGAAGCAATTGACTGTAAATACGTGTACAAAACCAAGTTCAATTCTGATGGGAGTGTTGAGAGGCTGAAAGCTAGGCTTGTAGCCAAAGGTTTAACCCAACAAGAGGGTATTGACTACACGGAGACTTTCTCTCCCGTTGTTAAATTAGTAACTGTTCGGGTCTTACTTTCCATAGCAGCTATTAAAGGCTGGTTCATCCATCAATTTGACGTCAACAACGCATTTCTCCACGGTGATTTGGAAGAGGAGATCTATATGCGTAAACCTCCGGGTTACACCAAAGGAGGACCTCACCAAGTGTGCAAATTGCTTAAGAGTCTATATGGCCTCAAGCAAGTTTCAAGACAATGGTATTCCAAATTCTCTTCCTCCCTTATTGCTTTCGGTTTTCAACAATCTAAGGCTGATTATAGCCTTTTCACTAAATTGGATGGCACTTCTTTTACTATATTGCTTGTATATGTTGATGATATTATTGTGGCTGGCAATTGTTCTTCCTCCATTGCCTCTCTCAAGGCATTCCTCAATGCTCACTTCAAAATTAAAGATGTTGGGTCCTTGCGTTATTTTCTTGGCTTAGAGGTTGCTCGTTCATCCAAAGGCATTCATCTATGTCAAAGAAAATACGCGTTGGATATCTTAGCCGACTCGGGTACACTTGGGAGCAAGCCTCTCAAAATACCCCTTGACCAGAATTTTAAAGTTAGCAAAACAACTGGTATTCCTCTAGCTGATCCAAGTCCCTACCGTCGCCTCATTGGACGTTTATTGTACTTAACCATCACTAGGCCCGACATATATTATGTTGTTCAGCTCTTGAGTCAATTTATGGATCATCCTACATCTACACATATGGCTACTGCACACAAGGTACTGAGATACATCAAAGCTGCCCCTGGTCAAGGAATTTTACTGTCCTCTACTTCTCAGCTCCAACTCAAGGCTTTTTGTGACTCCGATTGGGCCTCTTATCCCGACACTCGTCGCTCAGTCACTGATTATTGCATCTTCTTGGGTAGCTCACTGGTTTCTTGGAAAACAAAGAAGCAATCAGTTGTTTCTCGCTCGTCGGCTGAAGCTGAGTACCGCTCCATGGCTTCTACTTGTTGTGAACTCACGTGGCAGAGATATTTGCTCATTGACCTTCAGATTTCTCATCCCCAATCTGCCTTCCTTTATTGTGACAATCAGGTAGCCTTGCACATAGCTGCAAATCCGGTGTTCCACGAGAGAACTAAACACATCGAGATGGATTGTCACCTAGTTCGGGACAAGATTCAAGAAGGCAGCATCATCACTTCTTATGTTCCTTCTCACAGCCAGCTAGCAGACATGTTTACTAAAGCCCTACCTTCTTTTCTTTTCCATTCACATTTGTCCAAGATGGGAATAGAAAACCTCTATTCTCCACCTTGCAGGGGGCTATTACATAATAAAGAGGATGCTACATGTCGTATAGATAAAGGATAGTTCATTGGTTGTATTTTTTATTATTTACTTTTTATATCATTTCTTTATTCTTGGTAAATATATTTGTAATTAGCAGATTATAATATTGGGCAACTAATTCTGTTAGTTTGCTAGACACAGTGCCAATATTAGTGGAGTATACTGTACAGAGGACACACGAGATATATGAGAAATATTCTTTCACAAATATTCTGCTCTGCCTTCATCTTCTTCCTCTGTTATTTTACGTTACCTTACATCATGTGGTTTTGCAGCTGCCTTACTGGTCAATATAGAACACACCTTGATTGCCCCGGAAATTAAAAATCATCTTGAACTGAGTTTTAACAAGGATAAGTTCAATTTTAAATATTAAACAAAGTACACAAACATCATAACAATTTCATTTTTAAGCTTTGTAAAGAAAAAGATTCAGGATAGGAGATGGGACAAAGGCAAGTAATTGTTCTACACTTAACATGGCACAACTATGATAGAAGCATTGAACTAAACACCCTGGATCAAGAGTATCTTCAACCATACTTGGAAGCAAATGGCAAGGCTACCTCCACTTAATTATGCCACTCACAAACACGCACTGCATGTCACTCAGAGCAACAAGAATAGGTAAGCATTTTTAAAGTACATAAACACCAGTAACAGAGAATAATGCCACATGGATATGATTATCTTTTAAAGCATCGAAGATTTCAAGGAAATATGTTAAATATGCATCAATTCAACTTCAACAACTGCGTCGCAAATTACATCAGATTAGGATTTCGAGACAAACCATCTTTATAAATGTCCAGGAGAGTGAAGTTTAGAAGTTCATAAGGTCCAAAGATGTGACTATCAGGAATCTTCCATGATGTGAAAATATATTTTATTACACATGAATGTAGTCATATGAATGTGAAAATATATTTTATTACATATGAAAATATAAACAAAGCAAAGGTAGCAAGCAGACTTATCTTAGCTAGACAAAGTAAAGATAACTTTCTTCGGCCTGATACATTTATTTTTTTTAGAAGCTCATACTTGATCATCATAGAATAACTTCAAATGTAAATAAAATATAGCAACTTACAGGTAACTAAGGTCCGGTATTCGGCTCAAATCAGGAATCTCCCCTTGCAAGTTGCAGTTCATAATGAGTCGGTTTCCTTCTTGGACCCGGCTCTTTTAAATTTCTATAATAAAATTTTCTTTTCTGCAAAAATAAAAATTAAAAAACAAAAAAGAAAAGAAAAATGCGCAACATCATAAAAGAGATTGTATATGTTATTCCTTTATTTCACATTCCTGTAAAGGTTGATGGTCAGTAATTAAGATGAGTGTTTTAAATTTAATATTTAAACTTTCCAATAATAAAACATGACTTTTTGGGATTAATATTATTTAGCCATAGTTCATTAACATTTGTTGTGATCTATATTTTTTTAAAAGGTATTTATCCTGACTTATTTAATGAAAATTTATATTTGTAAACCGGTGCGTAAAACACATCTTCCATACGTTGACATTAGGGGTGTAACCGGTCCGGTCCGGTTTTAGACAAAATCTTGGACCGAACCGGTATGACCGGTTTTGTATTTTTCAAAACCGATTACGCTCCGGTTACCCTCCTAAACCGGTACTTCCGGTTTTACCGGTTTCCGGTCCGGTCCGGTTTTTCGATTTTTTTTAAATGTAAGTTTGACATTTTGTCATTAAAAATATGTTTAAAAAAACTGTTTTAAAAAAATCTATTATACTTTTATTAATCTATATTAGACTATTAATATAATTATAACTATAGTCTATATTAGATTATTAGTACAAGTTATAAACTTATATATCAGTATAACTATATATTAGTATATATTAGTATTAGTGATATTAGTGATAAACTATATATTAGTATAGATATATAATACATTTTTTTTATAAGTAGTATAGCTATATAATACATGATCAATTATATTTTCATTTTTAAGATTAAACTTTTATTTTATAATAACATTATCTTATATATAATTATATTAATAGTATATGATCAAACAAATTACATATGTTCATATTTAAATTAACATTTTATGTTATATTTTATAAATTATGATATGAAATTATTTCATATATGATATATAATTATATATAAAAATTTCACATATAATTATACATTATATATAAAACTTATATATTAATATATATAAAATATTTTGTATAATTTTAATTTTGTATAAAACTTATATATAAAATATTATTTTTTATATATTTTTTAGCAACCGGTTCGGTCCTGTCCGGTCCGGTCCAAAAAATCTTAAAACCGGAATCGGACCGGTTCCAACCGGTTTATGAATTATAAAAACCGGTTCCGGACCGGACCGATTCAAAACTGGTAAAACCGGTCCGGTCCGGTTCGGTCCGGTTTACCGGTTTTTCGGTTTAAATTTACACCCCTAGTTGACATTACAATATTTGATTTATAACAAAATTTTAAAATTTAAATATCTTACAAATCAAGTCTTGTAACGTCAACGGCATAAAGGGTATAAAGCTTTACGCACCAGCTTATAAGTAGAAGAACTCTTATTTAATTGATATGAAGATGAAATGTAAAACTGAGGTTCAAACTCTTTGAATTATTAATTGTTCTAAAAGCTTAAAATGACATAAATAAGTAAATTTAATCAGTTAAATTTATATCCTAATAAAAATAATATAGACTTCAAAATCGAATTAGCTTGGTCCTCTGGCCAATAAGTAAAGATCTCACATATAGAATTGGTTTTGGCTAGTGATAATGGAGGCATCCTTAACCAAACTGTAATAATGAGGGGTGCCCAAAGTGTGCATCCCTTCCCCTTCTCCAAGGATTATGACACCGAACGAACAACAATAACCCTGGAGGTCTGTGGAACATCCACAATCGATATGAGATTTGCTACTCAAGATAAATGCTTCCACTATATTCTAATCTAGTATTTCAACCACAAATATTTAGCAAGTAATGTTTGCTCTTAAAAAAAAAAAAAGGGTAAAACCACCAATTACCATAATTTTTCCAAAAGATTTTTCAAAAGGAAAATGAGAGAACATACACATAGTCAGAAGCCAAAATCATAAAGAAAATCTTCCCAGTCCGAATTTTAAGGATTCTAGCAACCATACAACCATTTTTTTCCCGATAAATGTTTTCTATCTAGGGGTGATGCTTGGAATGACTCCACTAACAAGGTTGCTGCCAGATGCATCTGTTGACAATGATACAAATGGATTCTCCATTAAAGAGGATGATGGTAAAGTGTCAAGCTTTACAGCATCTGTGACCATGGGCATAGGATATGACATTTTGATGTCGGATCCGGGAATCGAAAGCCATATACTTTCAAGTTCTCGGACCACCTCTGCCATTGAAGGTCGTGCATCTGTTTCATCTTGGCAACACTTCATAGCCAAACTAAAAAACTTCACCACATAATCAGAAGGATAAGAACCCATTCGCTCATCAATGACCGAGAAGATCATTCCAGATTTATATGCAACCTTAACCTGAAATGAGCAAGAATAATTATAAATAACAAGAGACTGTTATAAATGAAAACATGGTTGTTATAAATTTCAGCCAATTTATGCATCTACATGAAAAAATGGAAAAAAGAAAAGAAAAGAAAGAGAAACATTGTGAGAAAGTGATCTTAAATATGGCAAAAAGTTATCTTAAATGCTAGTATACTGACAACATGCCAAGAAGTTCTGATTTTCGCTTGACTTAATGGGGTGCCTTGTATTTGCTAAGTATGCTTTTATTTGAATCTAATGGCGCCATGAGATCAATGAATGGGCTGTTTTCATTACTTTATACGCTCCAGAAGTAAAACTAGGTATAAATTACTTTTCTGTATATCACCTTACAATACCATTGGGTCCCCATTGAAGTGAAAGCAAACAGGTCTATAAGGTTATACCTCTCTGACGATGTTTTTGCCATGTGAAATTGGCTGCATCCCAGTCAGGAGTTCTAGAAATACAATACCAAGACTATAAACATCACTTTTGTCCGTCAGTTGATGAGTTAGGAAGTACTCTGGATCTAGGTAACCCTGCAAAGTTAATACAATGAGAGAATAAAGTAATATACATCAGTTGCATTTTTCAACTGACATTGAGTCTGTTTCATAAAGTTTGAGATCCATTTAAAGAAAGTACAAATTGTTGTATGAACACTTAGTGAATTTATAATCCCAGAAGGAAAATGTCGACTATAAGAGTCTTACTGGTGTCCCCTTCACAACTGTGGATACATGAGCAGGCATGGTCCCTTCGATATCTGGAACAGGGGCAAGTCGCGAAAGTCCAAAATCGGCAACTTTTGCGGTATACTTAGAGTCCAATAATATGTTGGTGGCCTTGATATCTCGGTGAAATATTGGAGGATTAGCTTCCGTATGTAGGTAAAGGATGCCCTTAGCTGATCCCAGTGCAATTCTCAGTCTCAAGGCAAAACTTAGAGGTTCTTTACACTTGGCTGTTTTAGTAAATAAATCAACCACCATTAGAACGTAGTGTAGAATTTCAAAATTAAAACTGTTCCATTTAGCTCAAAAACAAAAAAAAAATATAGAAAGAGTGGGAGAGGGGAGAGGAAGTGTACTATTACAAATTATGTTTTACAATGTTCCACTTGCACCCCCGGGGTATGTAATGAAAAACACCTCAAAAAAGAAAGCAATAGTCAAATAAAGGGAAAAGTTGAAGGATGAATTGAAGGTGTACCAGAAAGGTGATCCCTTAGAGTACCATTTGACATAAACTCATAGACCAACATCTGCATGCGCAACAATACTTGCATGAAGCTTTTCCCAATAAAAATATCAACACATTCAGCAACAGATAAGAAGAAAAACCAGTCCTCCTTCACAAAATCAAACAATTTCTTTTGGAGGAACCTTCATCATAAATTTGAAATTTGAGTTTTTGATGCATCTTTTAGAATCAAATAATCCGATAGTCATGAAGAACCAAGCATATCTTTTTACAGGATCAACAAAAAAAAAGCATCTCATATGTAACGTCTCTTAATTGAATTGATTTCTTTTATTGATCACCATAATTCAAAAAGCTACATGCAATGTTTTACAATTTTTTTAGCTTTCATGAACACTTTGTTTAGTTGCATTATTTCCTAAGTTAATAGGAATCATTTCCTCATCAACTCGGAAGTAAAATTGACGGATAATCCAACCTGCTTATTTTTCGTTTCATAAATAATCACGATAAGAAAAAAACACCTGTTCAAATTCTTCATCACAATATCCAATCAACGACACAAGGTTCCGATGATGTAACCTTGACAACAATTGTATCTCTGTTAAGAACTCCTTTTCACCCTGTAAGGATCCCTGTTGTGCACGTTTTATGGCCACGACTGTACCATCTGCCAAAATGCCTTTATATACCTTTCCATACCCTCCTTCACCAACCTGCGTGGAGCTGTTAAAATTGTTTGTAGCCATAGCCAATTCTCCATAAGTGAAAGCCTTCACACCATCAATTTTCAGGGAGGCATTAGATGCTGCGTATTAAATACAGGGTACAATGTCAAAAATGAAAAGGCACCGTGATAGATGCTGCATAGAAAGATTTCATGGCCATTTGTTTTGAAATAATTGATATCATTACGTATCAATCTTTCCATCACACTTTCAAGTTCTGAATATTTTGAGTGGATGTCTAAATACAGGCATAATCCCAATATACACAATGGACAAAGTGAATTTTTTCAGATGGTTCTACCTTTTCCAAAGGGCGTGCAAGAGGTTTGCATGCCCTAGGCTTGCAAAAATCATTTTCCTAAAATCATAAGTGGCATCACAATTAGGATGCTCAATGGGGCTGAACTAGCCAGGAGCCCAATTGTAGTGCCTGCAGATATACAGCCAACCTTTGTTTGATCGTTGGCTTTCTGAGTTTTTGATGCATCTTTAGCTTGTATCTAGGTATAATCACTTGTATACTTCCTATGTACTTGGCAATGCCTATTTACTTGGAATAAAAATTCTTATTACCTATAAAAAAAATACTTTATAGGCTCTTTAACTTCCTCGAAAATTTAATAAATTTTATCACTCCATTGGTTACAAAACTAAAAAGGCATGAGTTGAAAAAACAGAAAAACGTGTTATGAAAAACTACAAGCCTCTAAAATGAAAATTACTACTCTAATTAGATATATTATTTTTTATTTAATAACTTTAGCCTTTAATTTTATATATTATTTAATTTCATTTAATGAGATATATAATGGGAATGGCTGATATGGCTAAAAGGAAGGAAAGCTCCCTCAAGAGAACTGAAAGGTTTTTTTGGGGGAATGGACAAGAATTGAAGGATCCTTTTTAGGTAAATAAAATAAAGTTAGCAAATTATAACTTCTTGCAAACCTTGAAACTTTAAAATTGTTTTAAGATTAAATGTATAACAAAATTTATGAGGGAAATGTGATGATGTGGTTCAACCAGCTTTGAAATTTATATATATTATAAATAGGTATGAATTATCAGCATGTTCAAATCATACATACCACACACACAGGTTGCAACCTACTCGTCAACCCTGCTATTATGATAGTGGCTACAAGTTGTTCTTCAACTTAGAGATGGTTAAGGCGAATATGCAACAAAGTATTATGGTATAGGGCAGGCTGAGCCCTTTGTGTATCAGCCTGGCTTGATTGACAGGCCTAATGATGTTTAGAAACAAAAGGCACAATGAAAACACTTGTCTACCTGAGCATCTTAACATCATTAACATAAGATACTCACAACGACGTCTTCTTGAAACAGCAGGGTAGTTCCTTGTATACACTTTCAGCATCAAGAGAGAAACAAGAACAGACAATGTAACAGCACCAGCAATGGTCCCCAACACTATGCCAACCAATGCACCTTTGCTTAAAGCAAACCTTGGAGAGGGGGAATTATCTGTGGCATTAGTGAAAACTATGAGGGGGAATTGTCTGTGGCATTAGTAAAAAAATAAACAAAAAACAAACGAAGGCTATACAATATCCACTTCCTATTGGAGGACATAAAAGAAGGTAAGAAATGACCCAAACATATTTTCATCTATGTGGGGAGTCAAGTCGTGAGTGGCACATGGTGTGAATTTGGAGATTCCTGTTCGGTCAAAATATATTACTGTCACCCTCGAGCCCTTTGGGCCCCACACCCTTCTCTTTTTATTCAAAATTTCGATAAAATGAATAAGATTTATTACGTTGGAGCTCTTAACAGGTGTGAGTTAATGTTAAAGTAGCATTTCTATTCTGATGGGAAAGGGAGGGGGGTTACAAGAACACAACTTAATTCCCTGGCAGATCCAAGTTTATATTGAACCAATCATTGCAGCTATTCACGTATGTGCTGGATCACAGTGGTCCAACTGTATAATGCACACACAAGAATATATTATATATAAAAAAAAAAGAATAATGCCACATGGTGAAGGGTTTGAAGGTAAAGGTCAAATGAATTAGAAAAAATAGATTTGCATGTTGAGGTCAAATTAGTAAGACAACACATTTTTGCATTATTCACCTGGTAAATAAACATTAATTCCAACTTCAACAAAGTTCTCTCACAAAATATGTAAGACAAGAGTTTAGAGATGTACCATAATTAGGGAAGTTCAGAACTTCATAAGGTCCAAATACATCAGGAACAGAAATTTTCCATGAGACAAAAGTAAGCCTGATTCGCTGTTTCTCACTCACATTGAAGGCCCTAGGACTTTTTATATTAGCATCATATACAGGAAAAAGCTTCAAGTGCATTTTCAATCGAGGTCCTTCCGGTATAAACGAATCAATATGAAGCTGATAATTAAATAACTGAAGAGCATGTGCCAGAAATTCCTCAAATTGATCTCTGTAAGGGAGAAAATCGTGGAATCCAGGACTCTTCAACCGATATCCAATAAGTAGAGGAGCAGCACAGAAACAGGGTGCAGAAGATGTAGTGGGGGAATATTCATAAGGAGGTGGGCATGTTTGAGGGACACAAACAGAAGTGTTTGTATTTGGCAAACTCTGATTGTTATCGTTGTTCTTACTTTCAGATCCACAGAACTGGACTGTTATCGAGCATACGGGATTCCCTTGAAGCCTGAATGTTAACAATAAAAACTAAAAAGTAGTGATACGATCATAATGCTGCGTCTCTTATACCTCAAGACCTCAATTAAAAAGAGCACACTCACAACCTTTAAACAAATAGTTGTATTTATTTGAAGATATTTCATTACACATGACGTTCTATATGAAACAAATGAGGAAGCAAGCATGGAAACAAACCTGACGGTGACATTCCGAGGTAGAGTAGTACTGCCTGTAATACTCGAAAGATTATTATTCTGCAACTCCCTGGAATATCAAAAAGCCGCAAGAAATAGCTTAGCAGATCCTGTATGAGATCCTTCCAAAACTCATAAAAGTCAAAACTAATGCAGACACACACCTACTCTCCCATAAAAAATAAAAAATAAAAAATCACTTTCAACCAAGGGAGATAGTGACATTGTCATTCAGGTCTTACACCATTAGGGTTTCCATTGTCGTCAAATTCCTATTTTGCCAAATGGTCGATGGAATAGAGCCACTCAAAAAATTGTCGGAAAGTGACCTGCCATGGGGAAAAGTATACCAGATAAACTCAATTTATTTTGCTGCCAGTTAAATTTACAGGCTGATAGTAACAACTGAGTTAGAATATAAAGTTAAGATAGAAATGAAACAATATACAATATCATTAAACCACAGAACTGAACACAAAAGGAAGACAGAGCAAGTGATGACCACTCACAGTCTTTGAATTTTAGGAAGACCCGAAAAGCTGGCAGGAACTGTTCCAGTAATATTGTTGTTGGATAAATCGCTGATCAAATTGTTCATATAATAGCTTTCAGAAGTCAGCAAAACGATAGTGAAAATTCTTTTTTAAAAACTGAAAGACACATCTAGAGATATTTTATAATAAATGAAACTTGATCGCAAACACAAAAAAAAAAAAAAATGTAGATGACATCATTCAGAAGATGGAGAATCTTACATCGTCGTGATATTCTCAGAAAATCTACCTGGAGGTATGGATCCATTTAACTGATTTGAACTGAGGTCCCTGAAATTTATATAAAATAAGATATAAATAGCGTAAAATTAGCAAGCAGAGTTGTCTTCAACAAAGTAGAGAGATTTTATTCAGCCTGGTGCATTTATATATTTGTTTGTTTTCCTTGAAGCTCGTACTTGATCATCTCAAAAGGAATTGAAAAGGAAACAAAGTAAATCCACTTACAGATAGTAAAGGTTTGGTATTTGGCTAAAATCAGGAATTGGTCCTTGCAAATTGCAATTCCTAAGGCTCCTGCCAAAGCCAACCAAAATACAAATATTTTCAATTTTGACATGGATGTGAACGCACATGCTTATTGGTTGCCATCTTTCAAGCCTGTAAAGCTTCTATGAACATGAGTGCTATGTGATAGCTGATAAAGAAAACATGACTTCTTTAAAACTTGAGAATCGTACATCAGGTGATGAAATATCAAATAGTAAAGGATAAACCATAAACATTCCTGATTGTTCAGGATACCACTTGACTTGATGTTTGATAAAATGCAATGAAATGCATTCAAACTACCTAAGATGTCCAGAGAAACATGCCTAAGTTGAGTAGCATTCCCATTTCTATTCTTTTAGATTGATGTCATTATTCCTGAAACCTAAAATAAATATACACTTTCAGCCGCACACCTTAAGGCTAGCACCTTGCACTGCCTTTGCCTCTAAAAACCATGTTAAAAACAAAGCATTAAAACGTGTACTTACAACTTCAGCAATTTAGACATGCTGCTGTATGAAGCTGGAATTTCAGTGCCATCAAAGTGGTTATTATCGAGCTGACTGCAAATCAAAGAATTGGAAGCAATAAGAAACTTGAAAAAAGAGTACCTAATAAAATATCATTGTAGGAAAAAGGAAAATTTAGAAATCATAATCATGTTCGAGTTGAGAAGCAAAAGAAAAGGAAAACAAATTTATATGTTTTATGTAAGGACACTTATGTGATAAAAATAAAATTTATTTAGGTTCCAGGATCGTAAAAACCATACAGTATCCTTAAATTTGGCATTCCAGAGAACTGTGGTGGCAGATGCCCTGATAAGTTGTTATTATCAAGAAGCCTGTAGGTTCAGAGCTGAAGATGGTCATTGATCTCATGGATGACACTGACAGATAACTAATTATGAAAGACAAGATGAAAACCAATTACCAACTTACAAGTGAAGAAGCCTCGGTAATCGGGATAGTTCAGGTGGGATTTGCCCACTTATTGAATTATTGTTCATGTGACTGCTCACAAGGAAGAAAACAAAAAAAGGAAACCGAAAGGATGGAAAAAAGAGAAGGATTAGTAATTGTAGAACCGATTGTAAACAATATAGCATCAAAAATTCACTTACAAGTGCTCTGCTTTGTTCAGTTTTGAAAATGATATGGGTATTGATCCAGATATGTGATTCTCGTCAATCTGAATTCTGTTTAAGTTTGGAAGATAACCAAGCTCTTCAGGTAAGGAACCTGTTAAATTGTTTCCATTGAGAAGCCTGGAAACACAAATCCATTAGACATGAAACCAAAGAAAAAGCAAATGCACCGCGGCTCTGCAATATCAGAGTATTAATATTTTGGAACCGGGCCAACTTATAAGGTAAACTAGTTCAGACACAAGGACTATCTCCTATAATACTTTGAATCAAAGCTTTAAAATGGATGGAATACTAGCGAATCTACATTATGGCCTATACACATGTGATCAACAACAATAAGTAGTATCCAATCCAGCAGAAAAAAGCTCATTAACTTACAAGAGTTCCAAAGACGTAATATTTCCTATCTCCTTTGGTATACTCCCACTTATGTTGTTCCACATGAAGTCCCTTTAACATTGTGGATAGATATAAATATATCAGTAAAATAAGCAAACCAAATGCCGAAGCAGGGTGGAGGATAACAATATTCCAGTTTATTGAGTGAAAGAAGTATCCAAAATCCTTAATTCCGATAAGGACTTTTGTTGCAAAAAAAAAAGTTTCAGAAATACTGTGCCTTACAATATTGTCAAATTTGTTAAACGGCCAAGCTCTGGCGATAAACTTCCTGATAGATTCATATGTAGGAGTATTCTGCAGACAATAGGCACAACGGAGAATTATTAAAGCACTAATACAACTTCTTCAATGGAAATGCTTACAGGCAATTAATAACCAAGCTTTATCAAAGCTTGTCAGTTATATTTGAATTTTTTACTTCAAATTTTTTGTGATGTTAGACATGAGATATTGCTTGGTTCTGTAGGAAATAAATTATAAAACAAATGTGTCATTATTAATTATCTGGACACAAGAAAGACTCTGAAAGGATCGTGAAGTTCAAAATCATTAGTCGTGTTGGTGGTCTTTTCAAGCAAAATCCAGAAAGATGTGGCTAATAGATCCAATCAGAATGAAATGAATGCAGCCATAATTTTCTTTGATCTTAAACAGACTACAGAACAAAGGAAGTTTGTTCCCCAGCACTGATTAAAATGAGCAGATGTAGAAATGGAGTAATATACGTCTCATCATGCATGAGGAAAAAGAAATTAAAAAACAGAAGTACTATTCTACTTGAAAGGAAATATGAAATAATATTCACATTGATAGAAAAAAATTCAAAAAAAGAAAAAGAAAAAGAAAGAAAGATTAAAATCATACAATTGCTGAACATGGAGATATTCATCATCTAAGGTCCTATGGCACACAATCCCTGTCCAATATGATGTACATGGATCCCCTCGATTCCAATCATTTAGATGATTTTCTGGATCCAACAAACTTCTCCTGACGGCCTGCAATGCTGTCACTGCACGCTAATACACATGTTAAACATCATTTCATCAACACTGTAAGCAGGCCCAAGTTGAGTATATACACTCAAAAAAATAACTAGAGTCCAAATTACACTAACAAAAAACATTTGTCAAAACGAATCTCACTCGATTCTAATACTATTAATGTGAATCTACAACAAAATCAGTTGCTACAGGATTCATGAATAAATAAAGCAGCCCATCCATCCGCAGGTTGAGACCTCTAAACACTTTTTTTAATGGAGAGAACTAGAGCAAAATAACCTTCTAGGGGGTGGGTACTGTGATCCGCTCTGATGAGTAGTGAAGACCAACACAACCATGCAAAAACAAACAATCCATGCGTCCAAGCTCTTGACTGATACATCCCAATAACGCAAAGAACAGCAGAACCCTCAAATTTCTTTGAGTACCCAGCACTGGAAATTGTTGTAGTATCCGAGTACTCCGCCTGGTAAGAGGAAATAATTATCAGAACTTACGCAATTGAACTCTAAAGCAGCTCAATTTGTATGTATGAAGAAAAAATATTAGCTTTCAACACTTGAGAAAAAAATGAACACCAAACTATTCAAATTCAAGTGAAGCAATTAAAGAAATCACCAAACAACTCAAAATCTAGCCTCATGCGTAAAACTTGAGAAGAAACGGAGCAACCAAACTCTGAGCAAAGCAAGGAAATTAAGGTTGTCAAGGGGGGAAAAAAAAAGGAGAAAGCCTTGGTACAAGTACACTGAATACCTGGAAATCTATTAGAATGATGGGAGTTCAACTACAATGTTGTCCATCTATATATGGTTGCATTATCATCAAAGCTACTAATTAAATCTATCTCTTCTCACCGTCCATTTAACAAGTATCAACCTGGGGCCCAGGGGACTTGAGCTAATTAAAAAGAAAGTTTGAAATTTCATACCAAGAGCACGGTGGTAACTTTCTGAGCCCGACGTAGATCAAGGGCGTCATTTTTTCTCAGACAGTGAAAGGGGGAGGTTTCGATGTCTACTTTTCGTTGATGGTGACCATAATACATGCAGAGGAAAAGATATTAGTAAGTTGATAGCCAACCACACGAACCAAAAACAAAAGAAAGACATTTTGTGCTTTGCATTAAAAACTGCCGAAA
Source organism: Cyclocarya paliurus (assembly GCA_029856935.1). Taxonomy (NCBI): domain Eukaryota; kingdom Viridiplantae; phylum Streptophyta; class Magnoliopsida; order Fagales; family Juglandaceae; genus Cyclocarya; species Cyclocarya paliurus. Next base: position 24,329,798 of record CM056956.1, read on the forward strand.
GTTCAAGTTTGACATAAGATAATGTCAAACTTGAACTTGACAAAAACACGAGATAATGTCTGGCGTGTCGGGGTGGCTTCACAACTTGAAAAGGCCGTAACTTCGTGGCGGACTGCGGAGTAGCGTAAGCAACGCTGAACAGTTCAACAGAGACTGCAAGATACTTTCAGGAACACCAAACTATTCAACACTTGAGAAAAAAATGAACACCAAACTATTCAAATTCAAGTGAAGCAATTAAAGAAATCACCAAACAACTCAAAATCTAGCCTCATGCGTAAAACTTGAGAAGAAACAGAGCAACCAAACTCTGAGCAAAGCAAGGAAATTAAGGTTGTCAAGGGGGGAAAAAAAAAGGAGAAAGCCTTGGTACAAGTACACTGAATACCTGGAAATCTATTAGAATGATGGGAGTTCAACTACAATGTTGTCCATCTATATATGGTTGCATTATCATCAAAGCTACTAATTAAATCTATCTCTTCTCACCGTCCATTTAACAAGTATCAACCTGGGGCCCAGGGGACTTGAGCTAATTAAAAATAAAGTTTGAAATTTCATACCAAGAGCACGGTGGTAACTTTCTGAGCCCGACGTAGATCAAGGGCGTCATTTTTTCTCAGACAGTGAAAGGGGGAGGTTTCGATGTCTACTTTTCGTTGATGGTGACCATAATACACGCAGAGGAAAAGATATTAGTAAGTTGATAGCCAACCACACGAACCAAAAACAAAAGAAAGACATTTTGTGCTTTGCATTAAAAACTGCCGAAAGTTCAAGTTTGACATAAGATAATGTCAAACTTGAACTTGACAAAAACACGAGATAATGTCTGGCGTGTCGGGGTGGCTTCACAACTTGAAAAGGCCGTAACTTCGTGGCGGACTGCGGAGTAGCGTAAGCAACGCTGAACTGTTCAACAGAGACTGCAAGAGACGATTGTCATGTATTAGTTGCTTTTACATAATTGTCGCTTAAGGTGTGGTTTAGATAACTAGATGATATGAGACGATTTTACATGAAACTTGAAAATTGAATAAAATATTATTAGAATATTATTTTTTAATAATATTATTATTTTGAGATTTTAAAAAATTAAATTATTTATTATATTTTGTGTAAAAATTTAAGGAAACTGTAATGATGAGATGAGATGAAATATTTTTACTATCTAAACAGGGTCTAAATGGATAATCATTTTAAAATATGTCACGTAAGCGAATCTTAGCCAAAATTGCAAAACGTAAAATGGAAATAAACATGACACTTGTTCTAAAACTAAGACGCTGACAGTGCTTTTCTTCTGAAATTTATCTTGAAGAATCATGTTTTCAATTAAGTATGGACAAGTACTTCTTGGAACTTAGCAGCTATATCGAAACGAGACAATTTTATGTTGGGGAGGGAGCTAATTTTTCCAACCTCCGACGTTGAAAGAAAAAAATCTTATGTTTAATTCTACAATAAATTGTAAGATAATAACTATATATAAAAGTTAATTCTTGGTAAGATTATTTGATTTAAGAGAGCATCCCAGTGCATGGCATTGTGTAGGCCATGCACAGTAGATGCATGACCCCACGCAAAGTGCACTATACATGCCACAGTACTAGGCCTGTGCAAAAAGTCCGATGGGCCGATTAACCCATCCTACAAGATTGGATCCGATCCGATAAAGTCGGGTTGAAACCAAGAGTCGGTTTCAATACTGTCGGATCTAATGAATGTCAAGCCATAATTTGCAACCCGTCTATTTAACTTCTCTTTCACTTCTACACGAACCGGAGCCCCTGCGTCTTCTCCTTCCCTGTTCATGCTCTGTTCCCCTTCTGCATGACTTGGTTTTGGATCTACGGAGCAAGCTAGCGAGATGGCATTGCAACCTTCCTTGAATATTATTGTCTTCTTCTTCGTCATCCTTTGGTCTTCGTTACAGACTAATCCATTTCTTCATTTTAGTTTATTCCAAAAATCCCTGATCTCTATTTGTGGGTTCGGTCTTCACCATGAGAAATAGTGGGGTTTGGGGGGATTGAAATCCAAACCCTTTCTTACATAGACAATGTGAGAGATTTGGGGTGAGAGTGAGAGGAAAAAATCTTTACAAAATAGCTTTATAATAGTGGCAGCGATTTCTGAAGCAGCTGCTTCCACTAACCCCAAAACTATTTCTCAACAAGAAGAAGAACAGCAAACCCATCTGCAAAGACCCCCTCAACTATCATCGAAGAAAGACAATGGCCACAAAAATGGCCTTAGAAATCATCCTAGAAGACCCAGAGGCAGACAAGTCTCTTCCAGGTACATGTCTCCCTCTCCTTCTACATCTACTTCAACTTCCACTTCCACAACAACATGAAGACCTGGGAACAGAAGACTCGAGTTGAAGATGAAGTGTAGAAGGCAACTGGGCTGAGGTCGTGGGCTTTGTTGCAGCGTTTATTGAAGGCCTGGGCTAGGAATTGTGGGTTTATTCTGTCAATGTCGGGTCATACGGGTTTGATCCAATTTCATTTTTCGCGGGTTGGATCAGATCGGTTGGCGCCTTAGTTGCATGAATTTGGGTCGGGTCGGGTCGGGTCAGGCATAAACCTGCTTGTTTGAGGTCGGGTTGTAGCCCTACACGGTACTGCACTCTCGAATGTACAATACGTCGAGAGACTTTCTTCCCAGATGCTACACGCTCGGTTCATGTGCTTTATGTGGGTCTCATGTATAAAAATGTGTTGAGTTAAAAAAGATTGTTGTTCCTATGTGTAAGGAGGTTTTGAGTTGAGATAAGTTTAGTAATTTGAGACTCAGCTTAAAATTATACTAAACTGAATTGATCTCAGTTGAGTCTTGTAACCAAACGGAGTCTTAAATGCTTAGTACACTTGACTATATGATCGAGAAACTCTCTTCACATGTGTAACATCTCGGATTTTAGTGTATTTTTAAAGAAGGTTTATTTTAATTATTTATTGTGTAATTCTCTTGTTTTAATATTTTAGAGGTTTTATTTTATTATTTTATTGGACTTTTCTATTTTTATTAATTATTATTTTGGGAGTTTTTAAATATTATTTTTATTGGGCTTTTATTGCTAATTATTGTTTTGGATTTAAATTGATTTTTAATTTAAAACGGTTGGTTTGTGGTTTTAAAATTTCCATTATTTTATTAAAGCATTTCACTATGTTTGGTTTATTTTAATTAGTAATCTGTAATTTAATTTCTATTTATTTTAAAAGGATGTTTTTGTCAAAGTTTAATATTTTACTGTAGTTAATTTTGAGTTAAATTGATTTATTTCTTTTAACTGTTTTAAAAATAGTTATTGTTTTATTTAAATGGACTTGTTTTTGGATTCTAATATTTTTACTGTTTTAATTGAGTATTTCATTGAGTTTGAATTATTTTATTTATCTAGTGGTTTTAAAATCGTTTTCGTTGGATCACTTTCGAAACCCTAGTTGAAAAGGACTGGATCTCCTTTTTCTTCTTTCTCTTTTTCTTTTTCTCTTTTTCTTTTTTTCTTTTTCTCCCTCGGTTTCCCCCAGCCCCGACCCGGTTTCTCCTTTCTCTCTCCTCACCCACGGCTGCCACGGCCTCTCCCTCGCAGCGCCGCCGTCAACCGGCGGTGGTCGACACCGCCGGCACCAGCAGCTCCCCCGTGCGCCGGCGACCTTCCACCATCAATATCCGGCCGGCTAACGTTGCCGTTAGCCGCCACGAGCCGATCGAAGTCGCGGCGTTCCTTCACCCGTTCCGCCGCCGTCCGGCCACCTCCGACCACCAGCTTCTAGCCACATCATCACCGGCTCATTTCCCTCCTAACCAACCCAACCTCAGCCCCGATCCGTCGCCGGAGCCGATCGTACGAAACCAAAATCCGATTCGACTATTCCGGCCATAAATCTTCCTTTTCTGCCACTATTCACGGCCAAAAGCTACCACCATTAGATTCACCACCTTTTATAGGCCCTACCCTATCATTTTCAAGTCTCCATTTGAACTCGTGAAAAATTCTCATTTCACTGCATTTCGGCCAATGTTTTTACAATGTGCAATTTTGCTGCTTTGGCGATTTTCAGTGTCTCGGATCATCCTTTAAAATTGTTTTAAAGCGCTGTAAGTATTTCCTAAACATTTCTTTGAGATTTAATTATATTTTTGCAATTAACTGCTATATTTTATATTATGTATCCTAGTTGGTTTCCGAACTGAGTCCGAGGAGTTCGGGAGTGGTTGGATTGATCGGAGTATATTGTTGTGTGATTATTGGTGATTAGATTATTGTTGGATTTGATGATATTGTGATTTGGAGTTGGTTATTGGATATTCTGGCTGTGATCTGGTTAATTGCTGGGAATTGTGTTTTGATCTGGGTTGGTTGTGATTATTGAGGTTATTGTTGGCTCATGGCATATGCACGCATGATCATGTTTGTAAATTGAAAACTGAATTTTCGTGTATTGCATTCATGTTCATGTGGTTTTTATGAAAACTGGGTTTTCATGTGTTGACTGGATTTGTGGGTGCGTGTGTATCACGACCCCAAACCGAGATGGGGCATTATCTCGGTGGAGCTCCTCTGGTCACTCGGGAGCGGAATATACTGAGTGACGTCCCCTGGGTTGTCGCCGGGCGACAACGGGATCGGACGTTGGACGTGCCGACTCCGTGGCCCTTCTGCTGGCGGGGGCTAGAGGATGACCTGGCCACAAACGCACTGGGTGCGGAACTGGGCATCTCTCATAAAGTAGCCAGGACGTGCGGATGGTCCATAGGGGAGGCCATGGTGCATATGGTTTAATTGGAATAAATGGAAATTGGCTGTTTTATGGAAAAATAGCGTGAGTTGTTTTTGTGTATCATTTTCTGGAAAAATGATGGATAATGATTTTTGTGTGCCATTTTCTGAGAAAATGGTGGAAATTGATTTACTGAAAATGATTTTGAGCCAAAGAGATTTTTGGCGTGCGTCGCATTATTTCATTTGCATCATGGGCATGCATGGTTAATTGTTTAGATATGGTTTTATCTCTGGACTTGGTTAGGTTATAACTTACCTGCGGTACCATTTCATGGTACTGCAGACTTTGTTGATGATGCAGATGCAGAGCCTGAGGATCTGACTCCACCGGAGGAGTGATCTGGGATCACTCATGTTGTAGTTCCTTATTTCAGACTTGTATTTTATTTCTGGGGCTTTGGCTTATTTTTAAGGTATTTGTATTTTGAATTTCTGTATTAACTAAAATTCTGGTACTAGTAGACTTTATTACCTTCCACTGTGTTTTTAATTGTGTACTGTTTATTTGTTGCACACACTTGACACTTGTCGTTGGGATGCGTGACCGGTTGTCATCATCCTGACGTCACGATTCCCGAGGTTTGTTGTACGCGGGAGTCGGGGCATCACAACATGTGCATGGGCTTTATGCACTACGCACTTAAATGTATAATGCCTTCAATTGCATGGCTAAGAAAAGGTTTACTCTTCCAATTTTTTGTAATAGTGCAGTTAATAAAATAAAAGGCTAGAAGTTGAGAATACTTATTTGGAAAAAATTTATCTGCTCAGTCAGAGATGGTTTCCTAAGTAAGAAAATATCATTTTCTATCTTTCAGTGTAGAGAATCAGTCGATCCTATATATGGTGCCCAATGTTAATGCCAAAAATTGCACAACGTGCCAAAATAGGAGCAAGAATCATTCTCGACCCACAAAACACTGTATTTTGGGGCTCGATTGGTTTGGTTTGGAGCCTTTAATAACGGTCCAGAGCGGTTATATGGGGTCCATATATACATCCATAATAGTGAAAAAAATAAACGCAAGAAAAATAATTAGAGAATGAGACACAGATTTATGTGATTTGGCACTAGGCCTAATTCGGAGAGTCGTTTGGAGGGCAAATCCATTATAGTATGAGTATTTTACAGTCTCTCATGATCTCTCATTTCTCATTGTATAATGGAAGTAGAAGATTTATTTGTTCGAGGAGATCTTCTCTCTGGAGCTCTCGTTGCGAGGTTGAAGAAGTCAAAGAAGTCCTATTTTCTTATCCGATCTAATCACTTTTTATCTTGGCCTTGTGAGTGGTGAGGGATGACAGTTTTATTCTACTTTTTCTTTGTGTGCCTTACTTGTTTTCCCCTCCTTGTTCTCTTTCTCTTCCTTTTCGACACTCTCTTCTTTTCCCTATGATATCTCGTTTTCCCTTATTTCCTCGTTATCTCTTATCTGTCTCTTTTTCCTCTTTTTCTGTTGTCCTCTAGTAAGGGCTTTTTGATAGGCTGGACTTGGTTTATCTAGGCCTAAGATATTTTATTCCATTCAGCGGAGATATTTCTATATTAACTTATTTCATTGCATCTCAATATCTAAACATCGAAAACACAAATACTTTTCAATTTCATATCTTTAACTTTTTCATTTGACTATTACCTAATTATTACAAATTTTTCAAATTTTCAAACAAAACTCAAAAAATAATTCAACTTTTTCAAATCTCAAAATAAAAATTATATTAAAAAATTATATTCTAATAATATTTTAATTTTATAATATTTTTACTCATTTTTTGTCTTATTTTCTAAAACTCTATGAAACATTTTAACTCAAATCATTTCACATTATTCACACAATTTTACTATTATTCACAAATTATCTCAACTCATTTTATTTCAACTCACTATGCAAATCAGACCTAAGGCCTCGTTTGATTTCACGAACGGTCTCAAACTCATCTCATATCAACATTCAAACACCATTCAGACACAAATACTTTTTAATTTCAAATTTCTAAATTTTCAATATTTTTTCATCTAATAATTATAATTTTGTCAAACTTCCAAACAAAATACAAAAACTAATTCAACTTTTTCAAATATAAAAAAAATATATATAAAAAATAATATTCTAACAATATTTTAATTTTATAATTTTTTAAAACTTTTTTTCTCTTTTTCCAAAATCTCATCAAGCATCTTAACTCAAACATTTTCATTACTATTGACAAACCATCTCATAATTATTCACAAATTTCTTATATCATCTCATTTGTATATTAAACGAGACTAGCCTCATTTGGTTACGCAATTTAGATGAGATGAGATGAGACATTTTGAATAGTAATGAGATTTTTGTGTTAAGATGAGATGAGATAATTTGTAAAAAAATGTGTGTTTGGATAATGAGATGAGATGAGATAGTTTTTATTTTTTTAGATTTAATAAAGGTGTGAGTCCCACCAATGATTGAAAATTATTTTATAATTATTGAGTAATAGTTATGACTATATTTTCATATCTTTATTTTCAACCTTCATTTATGTTTTGAAATTAATAACTAATATAAATAGCAAAAAGTTAAGTGAACAGTGTAAATTGACATAAACAATGCCATGAACAGTATAAAACTAACATAAACTGTAAAAAATTATGTAAATAGTACACTTTTTTTCCCATCACATTTTGAGATCATTCTTCCTCCCTGTTCACTCCTCTTCCCTTCTACCGAAACCCACAATTTTAATTGTTGGTGGGAATATAGAGTAATTTCAATTAAAAAAAATATTTTGAGATATAAATTTATTTATGATATATTTTTAATTAATTATAAATATTACTTTTTATGAAATAAAAACATCTCACTGGCTGTTTGGATATCTATATGAGACTTGTTGTACAACCTAAATAAGATATTTTCTATCTCATCTGAATATTCAAACCAGGTCTTAATTGTTATTATCATTTGAGACGTGTAATCCGGGATAAGAGATTAGATTTAAGACTTTTTCTTTATAAAAAAAAAGTTTGTGATTGAAAAACCCGTTTGTTTGTTTGTTTGACAAATTTTGATAATCACGTTCTATCATTGTGTAATAATTTTAAAGTCGTTCATCCTGCACCTAGATATGAACAGCATATAAACTATAAAATGTAATGATATTTACTTATAAATATATCAGGACTCTTGCCAAAAATCTTTCAATAATAAGAGATCGGGTATCATGCTTCAAATTACGAAGAATTGTTGAGACAAAAATTACAAATGATCTGATTATGATGAAGTGTTGATTTATGCTACCAAGCGGTGGGCTCCTACTCCAATGGAGTCGGATTCCTTGACTCCGACCTTTGATAAGAGTTGGAGCTAAAAAACAACTCCAATTTCGACTTTGAGATGGAGCTAGTTCTAGCTTCGCTTCACTTCATTGGTATTGAAGTGGAGTCGAAGTTCCCATTTGGAATTAGGTTTTTTTCTCCATTTTCTTACTCACTTACATTTTTCCAGCAACCAAATAACATCCAAACAAAAATTAGAAAACTTTGTACTTAATACCACCAATCGGACTTGAATGAGAAGTTTTGAGAAGCATTGGGCACCACTTTCACTCACAAACAATGCTGACTAGGCACTTACTATTGTCAGACGCCAACCACGAATCACACAACCCAGTCAAGATCCACTGTGAGTAAGGCCACTCAGATCCATCACGTTTTCTTTCATCTCGAGCTCCACTACCACGCACAAATCATAGCTCAGCCCACAAATCCAATCTATCTCCTCCATTTTCTTGGCCTAATGAAACCCATCTCACCTCTCTTTTGATCTTAGCCACCACGCATGTAGCCTCACGTAAAACTCCATTGTCGATCTCGATTCAGCCATAGTCTCCATTGCACAATGTTCTTCTTCTTCTTCTTCTTCTTCTTCTCTATCTCTCTCTCTTTCTCTCATATGCTTCTCTTGGCATTGAAAACAAGTGGTGGGGGCTTGAACTCGATCTATGGAGTTAAAAAAAGTTGCCCTAACCATTAGGCTACTCAGCCTTATGTCAATATTTGTTATAATACAAAATATATTAAGTATAACTATTAGATTTGGTAGTCTGGAGTCTTGTTCAATTCTAAATTCTAATTTTTTCGACTTCTTTGAGTTTAAGTTAGAGCGGGTATCAAACAAAGTTGGAGTTACGGAGTTTGGGCACTATGAGAATTCTTAAAACTTCTCGTAATTTTATTCTTAAACATCACTGATTCCTAAAATAGAAAAACATTTTTCAATTGCAAGTTTTAAAATTTTTTTTCATATAATCATTAATCAAACAAAAAAACTAATACAATTTTTATAAACTTCAAAACAAAGATCATATTAAAAAAATATTTAAACAACTTTTTAATTTCATAATATTTATAATTTAAATTTTCTCTCTTATTTTCTAAAATTCAATAAAATATCTTCATTCTAAATATTTCACTATTATTCACAAAAATATAAGATACCCGAAACGTCCAAACACGCCCTAAGTCATTCACTTTTCGTTGTTGGCAACCATAATACACGCAGAGCCAATAGGCTCAATCTAGATACATAAACCTATCTAATTTCATCTTATATTATCATTACAATCTTTTTAAATTCTCATACAAAATTAATAAACAATTCAAATTTTTTAAATCTCAAAATAATAATAATAATATTAAAAATTATTTTATAATAATATTTTATTCAAATTTTAATAAAATATCTCATCGTATCTCATCTGAATTACGTAATCAAACGAGACTAAGTTGATAGCTAACGACTCAAACCAAGAAAGAAAGAAATTTTGGAGATGGCATGTGACCTGATGCACAAACCCACATCTCCAAAATGTAGATTTGATTCGACCCCTCCATATAAGAAAAAGAAAAATAGATATTTTTGTGCTTTGCATTAAAAACTGACGAACGTACGACCAATCAAACCTAACAAAAACATTTAGATGCTACTTGTCACACTACACACTTTATATATTTTAAAATTATTTTATTATTTTTATTATTTAATTTTATTTTTGTTAAACTAATTAAATTGTTCTACTTTTTATCTATACACTATATATTTGTTATAGGAAAAAGAAAATATAACGTGTAATGTGTGGATGATAAGTATAATTATTTATCAAGAAAATGTCTGCAATAATGCAACTTGACAAGGGGTTGTTTGGAAATAATCTGATCTCAAAATTCTCAATCTAATCTCATCTTCTTCTCAACATAATTTAAACGGAAAAATTTCAAACTAATCATTACAACTTTTTCAAACTTTTAAACAAAAAATAAAAAATAATTCAACTTTTTCAAAACTCAAAATAAAAATAAAATTATAAAACTATATTCTAACAATATTTTAACTTTATAATATTTTTTATTCAATTTTTTCTCTCATTTTCCAAAACTAAAAAAATGCTCAACTCAAACTATCTTATTACTATTTATAAAATTCTCATCTCACTCTCCAAACAAACCCATAAATGAGATCCGACCATGAGTCTGGAGGGATAAGAGTCATTCAACCAAACATTAATTAGGGTAGCCCGAAGAGACCTATGAATTGGTGTCAAATAGTGGATTTTAGAAACATTCGGCCCATTAATTACAAACTTTGGTCGTTTGGGTTATGTAAATGAAGTGGAGATTGAACTACCGGTTAGGCTGCTTAGAAAAATGCATTGCATTAGAATGAGTAAATAATTTGAGGGTGTGCATGTGCCAAGTACTACAAGGGATGTCTCCTGGAATTTTATAACTGGTTTTGGAGTATAATGTATAAATGACTATAACATTTTCATGAGCTGTGATAAATTGGTCCTTTGGTAGAGAATTCAAAAGCACAAGATATAGAACATATATTGGCTAGCTATAATCCTAACTTTGGAGGCAGATATCCCTAAGCTAATGTAAACAAAAAACACTAGTTAAACAAATGCATTGATCAATGTGTATATATCTCCCTGCATAACAAGATTGCATTGTTAAGGAGAAGCACCCATGACAGTGGTCAAAGACTCTTAAGGATTCATTTGTTTTTTCAGATGAGATGAAATGAGATAAATTGAGCTTAAAGTTAAAAAATTGAATAAAATATTATTAGAATATATTTTTTTAATATTATTTTTGTTTTAGAATTTGAAAAAGTTGAATTATTTATTTTACTTTGGATGGAAATTTGAAAAGTTGTAATGATTAGATGAGTTGAGATAAACTGTGAAAACAAACGAGATCATATGTCCCTCTGTATTAAACCAGACAACACACTCCATAAATGTAAATGTAGAACAATTATGTTTCCTATTAACCAAACTTAATATAGCAGAATAAGTTTATTGGAGTTGGTTCTTATAGCAGTGTTCTGATACTACCTGCTGGTCAAACTATAACCTCTTCAAAAAAAAAAAAATTGTAGTAAGAGACTAAGAGACTATACACAGTATCTAATGCCGAGATTAAACAAAAAAATTTCAAGTTCAAATTTTGAGGTTATTAGAAACATCACAAACATTCTTCCCCAAGTGTTCTATCTAGGCATGATGGTTGGAACGACTCCACTATCAAGATTGCTGCCAGATACTTTTGACGACACATAAGGATTCTTCACTGTTGAGAATGATGGTGGTGGAGATATATCTTTTTCCACATCAGTGAGCATGTAATCCGTTGTTTTGATGTCAGACTCTAGCATCATAAGGCATATACTATCAAGTTCTCGAACCACGTCCACCATTGAAGGTCGTGTGTCTGTGTCATCTTGGCAACACTTGATGGCCAAGTTCAAAAATTTAACCACACATTGAGAAGGATATGATCCCCTCCTTCCATCAATGTCTGAAAAGATCATACCAGACTGATAAGCAACATTAACTTGAAAAAAATGAAAACAATAGAAAAAAAAAAAGAAAAAGACAAGAGACTACCATGTTTGACAAAAGCCACAAAACTTCATCCAGTGTATCAAATGGATGAAATAAAATGGATATTATGACAAAGTGATCTTAAATTTTATAGGAAATACTGAGTGCATGGAAGGAGTTCTAAAACACAAGAGATTAATGAATGGAGCGTTTTGCATCAGTCTCAGTCAAGGCTGGAGGTGAAGATTGTAAAAGGAATTCAATGTCTCTGCTAATTTCTTGAAGCTGAAACTGAAACGTGTAAAGGAGGGAATCTCTCTTGATTATAGACCAAGTATAAAATTATTTTTTTATCTGTTGATCCAAAATGATATGGGAAGAGAGAGAGAAACTACAGGCTGCCTCCTTGTTTTTTATGCTGAGGGAATAAAATGAAGTATAGAACAATTTTCCTTTCCTGTCCAGTCACCACAGAATACCATTGGGCCCCTATTGAATCCAAGGTAAACAGTTCTATGTTAAGGTTTTACCTCTCTAACAATATTTTTCTCATGTGAGATTGGCTGCATCCCAGTCAGGAGTTCTAGAAATACGACTCCAAGATTGTAAACGTCGCTTTTGTCTGTCAGTTTATAAGTCAAAAAGTACTCTGGATCAAGGTAACCCAACAAAGTTATAACAGAGAATGAGAATAAAGAAATAGACATCGGTTACTTCCCCTAAAACATACCGTTCAATCTATTTCATCTAGTTTGAGTTCAATTGATCTTATTTTGAAAATAGAGAGAAGTACAAATTGTTGCATGACCTTAAAATTTAAACTCAATTGCATTTTATTATTCTACTTGGTAAAATGTACATATCACCAATACGAGTCTTACAGGTGTCCCTTTCATAACTGTGGATACATGAGCAGGCACAGTCCCTTCAATATCTGGAATTGGAGCAAGTCGCGAAAGTCCAAAATCAGCAACCTTTGTTGTATAATTAGAATCCAATGATATGTTGCTGGCCCTGATATCCCGATGAAATATTGAAGGATTAGCTTCAGTGTGTAGGTGGAGGATGCCCTTAGCTGACCCCAGGGCAATTCTCAATCTCATCGCAATACTTAAGAGGTTCTTTACATTTAGTTGTGTTATCACGTACATGAACCAGTAATAAGCTTGTTTATATGGAATGGTGAACTTGGAAAGCAAAATGGTTCTGTTTGGGTAGTAACAGGTACATTTTGAGATGGATCCTATACACAAGGATTCAGAATCATTTTGCATTGTCAAATCTATGGAATGAGATTGCATTTTTCATTCCAGTTTTTAATGATCTAATTGCACGAGTATGATGTTGCATGTCTAAGGGATTTTATAATCAATGCATTAACAGGGGTGTTTAGCTGGTATACATTTGCCTGGGAATTAGTAAGTTTTTCAAAAACAATTACTTATATTTTGGCAAAAACTAATCAGATCTAAGTTGTGAGTTCTATCAATCTTGACATTTAGGAATCAGTTAATTGGAATATATTGAGGACTAATATGCAATACATCAATATCTACCAGAAAAAAGTGCGGGCAAATTTATGTTAACAGTAATTTAGAAGAGTTTGTGCGGCGAAATATAGTACAAAAAGTATACTAAAATATGGTATAGAGGCGATATGGCTAAGATGGTTGGAAAAATATGTAATCATATATACTGCAATTGCGTCAGTAAGAATTTCTGTTGGAAAAGAAATAAATGACATGAAAATAACTCGCTGCAATAATTCATAAGTTCTAGATATTGCGACACAAAAACGAGTTCGCTGGGAATGAGCATACAGTTGGCGGCAATATTTGGAGGACGGGAGAAAAAGGCACTGCAAACAGGTTTATTTGCGTTAGGATGCTGTCCGTTGAGAGTTGCTCATTTGCAGCAAATTTTGACAGCCGCAAAAACAGTTTAAAATTAACTCACACGCATTGCTTCTTAGGCTAATAACCGGTAATAAAAATTTTTAGCAGTGAAAAGAATGCTTTTAGCAACAGCATAAAATCGCTGCTAATACTGTTTTTGCTACTGTTATCGAAACCATTGAGAAAATCTTTTAAATCATCTGTGGCGAGTTTTGACTGGCGCAAAAATAAGAATAAAATTAAAAAATTATGGTGACTCTCACGCATTGCCGTTAGTCTAATAATAGTTGAGAAAACTTTTTACTGGCTAAATATTGAATTTTATCAACGACACAACATCGTTGCTAGTATTGTTTTTTGCGACGATAAAGTCCAACGTTGAGGAAAATATATTATTTGCAGTGTTTTTTTGTGAGATATTGCGACGGTATTAATCGATGCCAAAAACATATTTCAGCGAAAATTATATGTTTTGGTTACTGTAGTTGCAGCGACTTTATACTGTTTTTGCGAGGAGAGAAAAACGTCGCAAAAAATATGTTTTTCCTACAATGATCAAGGACGGACAAGTTTGAGTAGTTGCGATGATTCTTTCACTTTAATACGCATCGAACCTAGAATCGTCGAAACTAAATATTTACAGCATTTTTGAGGACTAATTCCGACAGATAAAAATGCTGTAAAAGGTCTCTTTTGTTGTAGTGTGCCTAGCCTGATTGATGGGCCTAATCCCAACATCATAAACATAAGAACTCACCACGACGTCTTCTTAAAACTGCATTATACTTCTTCATATGCTTTATTAGTATTAAAAGAGAGACAACTGCGGATATCGCAACTGCACCTGCAATGGTCCCCGCTGCTATGCCAGCCAGTGCACCTTTGTTTAAACCAGACCTTGGAGAGGTGGCAATCGTTGTGAGATTAGTGAGAACTATGAGTACAAACAACATCATAATTATCCAACAATGCGAAGACGTAAAAGAAGGTAAGGTATGACTGGGGAATATATCATTTATGCAGGGCATCAGCTCATAAGTGGCATATCATTTGGTTTTGCAGCTGCCTTGCTGGTCAATATAGAACACACCTTGATTGCCCCGGAAATTAAAAATCATCTTGAACTGAGTTTTAACAAGGATAAGTTCAATTTTAAATATTAAACAAAGTACACAAAAACATCATAACAATTTCATTTTTAAGCTTTGTAAAGAAAAAGATTCAGGATAGGAGATGGGACAAAGGCAAGTAATTGTTCTACACTTAACATGGCACAACTATGACAAAAGCATTGAACTAAACACCCTGGATCAAGAGTATCTTCAACGATATTTGTAAGCAAATGGCAAGGCTACCTCCACTTAATTATGCCACTCACAAACACGCACTGCATGTCACTCAGAGCAACAAGAATAGGTAAGCATTTTTAAAGTACAGAAACACCGGTAACAAAGAATAATGCCACATGGATATGATTATCTTTTAAAGCATCGAAGATTTCAAGGAAATATGTTAAATATGCATCAATTCAACTTCAACAACAGTGTCGCAAATTACATCAGATTAGGATTTCGAGACAAACCATCTTTATAAATGTCCAGGAGAGTGAAGTTCAGAAGTTCATAAGGTCCAAAGATGTCACCATCAGGAATCTTCCATGATGTGAAAATATACTTTATTACACATGAATGTAGTCATATGAATGTGAAAATATATTTTATTACATATGAAAATATAAACAAAGCAAAGGTAGCAAGCAGAGTTGTCTTAGCGAGACAAAGTAAAGATAACTTTCTTCGGCCTCGTACATTTATTTTTTTTAGAAGCTCATACTTGATCATCGTAGAATAACTTCAAATGTAAATAAAATACAGCAACTTACAGATAACCAAGGTTCGGTATTCGGCTCAAATCAGGAATCTCCCCTTGCAAGTTGCAGTTCATAATGAGTCGGTTTCCTTCATGGACCCGGCTCTTTTAAATTTCTATAATAAAATTTTCTTTTCTGCAAAAATAAAAAAGAAAAAAGAAAAGAAAAATGCGCAACATCATAAAAGAGATTGTATATGTTATTCCTTTATTTCGCATTCCTGTAAAGGTTGATGGACAGTAATTAAGATGAGTGTTTTAAATTTAATATTTAAACTTTCCAATAATAAAACATTGACTTTTTGGGATTAATATTATTTAGCCATAATTCATTTTTTGTGATCTATATTTTTTAAAAGATATTTCTCCCGACTTATTTAATGAAAAATCATATTTGTAAGCCGGTGCGTAAAACACATCTTCCATACGTTGACATGACAATATTTGATTTGTAACAACAATTTAAAATTTAAATATCTTACAAATCAAGTCTTATGATGTCAACGGTATGAAGGATGTAAAGCTTTACACGCCAACTTATAAGTAAAAGAACTCTTATTTAATTGATATGAAGATGAAATGTGAAACCGAGGTTCAAACTCTTTGAACCATTACTTGTTCTAAAAACTTAAAACGACATAAATATGCAAATTTAATCAGTTAAATTTATATTCTAATAAAAATAATATAGACTTCAAAATCGAATTAGCTTGGTCCTCCGGCCGATAAGCAAAGATCTCACATATAGAATTGGTTTTGGCTAGTGATAATGGAGGCATCCCTAACCAAACTGTAATGATGAGGGGAGCCCAAAGTGGGCATCCCTTCCCCCTACCCCGAGGATTATGAAGTGGCTTAATTAATGGCTTTGATGGCTGGCCCATTACAGTTGGAGGGACTATAATATATATAGCCACTCCTCTTTTGAGAGGGGTATAATTCTAATGGGAACAAAAATCTCCTATTTTCCAATATTTAGGTTGTAGAATTTGTTAGTGTTGCTTTAATATTACCATGTAGCAAACT
This sequence comes from Cyclocarya paliurus, assembly GCA_029856935.1. Taxonomy (NCBI): domain Eukaryota; kingdom Viridiplantae; phylum Streptophyta; class Magnoliopsida; order Fagales; family Juglandaceae; genus Cyclocarya; species Cyclocarya paliurus. Next base: position 24,346,256 of record CM056956.1, read on the forward strand.
CCACCTTCAACGATGATGATTCCGGACGAACAACAATAACCCTGGGCGCTTGTGCATCATCAACAATCAATATGAGATTTGCTACTCAAGATAAATGCTTCCGCTATACTCTAATCTAGTATTTCTAACACAAATATTTAGCAAGCAACACTGTTTGCTAAAAAAAAAAAAAAAAGAAAGAAGGGGTAAAACCACCAATAAACATAATTTTCCAAAAGATTTTTCAAAAGGAAAGTGAGAGAACATACACATAGTCAGAAGCCAAAATCATAAAGAAAATCTTCCCAGTTCGAATTTTAAGGATTCTAGCAACCATACAACCATATTTTTCCCCAGAAATGTTTTCTATCTAGGGGTGATGCTTGGAATGACTCCACTAACAAGGTTGCTGCCAGATGCATCTGTTGACATTGATACAAATGGTTTCTCCATTGAAGAGGATGATGGTAAAGTGTCAAGCTTTACAGCATCTGTGACCATGGGCATGGGATATGACATTTTGATGTCGGATCCGGGCATCGAAAGCCATATACTTTCAAGTTCTCGGACCACCTCTGCCATTGAAGGTCGTGCATCTGTTTCATCTTGGCAACACTTCATAGCCAAACTAAAAAACTTCACTACATAATCAGAAGGATAAGAACCCATTCGCTCATCAACGACTAAGAAGATCATTCCAGATTTATATGCAACCTTAACCTGAAATGAGCAAGAATAATTGTAAATTACAAGAGACTGTTATAAATGAAAACATAGTTGTTATAAATTTCAGCCAGTTTATGCATCTACATGAAAAAATGGAAAAAGAAAGAAAGAAAATAAATAGAAACATTGTGAGAAAGTGATCTTAAATATGGCAAAAAGTAATCTTAAATGCTAGTATACTGACAACATGCCAAGAAGTTCTGATTTTCGCTTGAATGGGGTGCCTTGTATTTGCTAAGTATGCTTTTATTTGAATCTTATGCCGCCATGAGATCAATGAATGGGCTGTTTTCATTACTTTATACACTCCAGAAGTAAAACTAGGTATAAATTACTTTTCTGTATATCACCTTACAATACCATTGGTTCCCCAATGAAGTGAAGGCAAACAGGTCTATAAGGTTATACCTCTCTGACGATGTTTTTGCCACGTGAAATTGGCTGCATCCCAGTCAGGAGTTCTAGAAATACAATACCAAGACTATAAACATCACTTTTGTCTGTCAGTTGATGAGTTAAGAAGTACTCTGGATCTAGGTAACCCTGCAAAGTTAATACAATGAGAATAAACTAATATACATCAGTTGCATTTTTCAACTGACATTAAGTCTGTTTCATAAAGTTTGAGATCCATTTAAAGAAAGTACAAACACTCAGTGATGAATTTATAATCCCAGAAGGAAAATGTTGACAATAAGAATCTTACTGGTGTCCCCCTCACAACTGTGGATACATGAGCAGGCACGGTCCCTTCAATATCTGGAACAGGGGCAAGTCGCGAAAGTCCAAAATCGGCAACTTTTGCGGTATACTTAGAGTCCAATAATATGTTGGTGGCCTTGATATCTCGGTGAAATATTGGAGGATCAGCTTCCGTATGTAGGTAAAGGATGCCCCTAGCAGATCCCAGTGCAATTCTCAGTCTCATGGCAAAACTTAGAGGTTCTTTACACTTCACTGTTTTAGTAAATAAATCAACCACCATTAGATCGTAGTGTAGAATTTCAAAATTAAAACTGTTCCATTCAGCTCAAAAAGAAAAAAAAGATAGAAAGAGTGGGAGAGGAAGGAGGAAGTGTACTATTACAAATTATATTTTACAATGTTCCACTTGCACCCCCGGGTTATGTAATGAAAAACACCTCAAAAAAGAAAGCAATAGTCAAATAAAGGGAAAAGTTGAAGGATGAATTGAAGGTGTACCAGAAAGGTGATCCCTTAGAGTACCATTTGACATAAACTCATAGACCAACATCTGCATGCGCAACAATACTTGCATGAAGCTTTTCCCAATAAAAATATCAGCAACAGATAACAAGAAAAACCAATCCTACACAAAATCAAACAATTTCTTTTGGAGGAACCTTCATCATAAATTTGACATTTGAGTTTTTGATGCATCTTTTAGAATCAAATAATCCGATAGTAAAATGCGTCTCATATGTAATGTCTCTGGATTGAGTTTGATTTCTTTTATTGATCACCATAAATCAAAAAGCTGCATGCAATGTTTTACAATTTTTTTAGCTTTCATGAACACTTTGTTTAGTTGCATTATTTCCTAAGTTAATAGGAATCATTTCCTCATCAACTTAGAAGTAAAATTGATGGATAATCCAATCTGCTTATTTTTCGTTTCATAAATAATCAAGATAAGAAAAAAACACCTGTTCAAATTCTTCATCACAATATCCAATCAATGACACAAGGTTCCGATGATGTAACCTTGACAACAATTGTATCTCTGTTAAGAACTCCCTTTCACCCTGTAAGGATCCCTCTTGTGCACGCTTTATGGCCACAACTGTACCATCTGCCAGAATGCCTTTATATACCTTTCCATACCCTCCTTCACCAACCTGAGTGGAGTTGTTGAAATTGTTTGTAGCCATTTCCAATTCTCCATAAGTGAAAGCCTTCACACCATCAATTTTCAGGGAGGCATTAGATGTTGCATATCAAATACAGGTACAATGTCAAAAATGAAAAGGCACTGTCATAGATGCTGCATATAAAGATGTCATGGCCATTTGTTTTGAAATAATTGATATCCTTACGCATCAATCTTTCCATCACACTTTCAAGTCCTGGATATTTTGAGTGGATGTCTAAATACAGGCATAATCCCAATATATACAACTGGACAAACTGAGTTTTTTCAGATGGGTCTACTTTTTTGCAAAGGGCGTGCATGAGGTTTGCACGCCCTAGGCTTGCAAAAATCATTTTCCAAAAATCATAAGTGGCATCACAATTACGATGCTCAATGGGGCTGAACTAGCCAGGAGCCCACTTCTAGGACCTGAAGATATACAGCCAACCTTTGTTTGATCGTTGGCTTTTTGAGCTTGTTTTGGATATTGTAGGCCGTTTACTCAAGTCAGCCCAAACTAGCCTAGCCTAACTATTTATACTAGCCGTGAACCATTGTGATACACAAAAATTGCGAAATTTATCAAACAACAAAAAAATTAAATGTAACTAAAACTTAGCATACTTTGAGTCACCATATAATAAATAAAATATTTAAAAAAAAGTACCAATATTAGCACATTGATGTCCAAACTTTGGTTGAGTTTCTTGATCTTCTCTTCCCTTACTCTCCTTTATTCTATGCTAGGTGATGAGAAACCTTACAAAATTTGTTTGAAGGAAGAGATGGACCACTAGCTCTTTATAGTGTTAAAAAAACTATGGCAATACAAAATATATAATATATAGTTACCTTCTGGAGTGGCTAAAAGAATCAAGAAAATTTTCAGGAATTTCTTATGGGATGGTATTGGGGAGGAAAGAAAATTTCACTGGGTGAGCTGGAATAAAGTTTGTGTCCCAGTGTCATGTGGGGGTTGGGCATTAGGAATTTAAAGCTTTTCGATAAGGCTCTTCTTGGGAAGTGGCCTTGGAGGTACAACAAAGAGAGTAATGCATTAAGGAGGCAGATCAAGGATGTCAAATATGGAAAGGATGTGGGGGTATTGGTGTACTAAAGGTTAAAGGGGCGTTTGGGGTGAGTTTATGGAAGTCCATTGGGTTGGAATGGGGGGTTTTGTCAATAACATTAATTTCAAAGTGGGGAAAGGGACTACTATTTTTTTCTGGTATGATGTATGGTGTGGGGATTCAGCTCTCAAATCTATTTATCCTAATCTCTTTAGGATAGCGACAAGCAATGGGGCTGCAGTGGCTGAGTCGTATCAGATCTCTAATAATCTTCTGCACTAGAATGTGGATTTTAATAGAGAATTACAGGATTGGGAAGTGTGTGAAGCTGCTGATTTCTTTGCAAAGTTATATGATATGAAGATCGATCAGAATAGGGAGGATAGGCTACTGTAGATACATGATTATAATTCCAGATTTTCAGTGAGATCTTACTACAAGGTGTTAAATAGTCATGGTGACTCAGCATACCCCTGGAAATGTATCTGGAATACAAAGGTCCCTAGTAAAGTTGCACTCTTCTGTTGGTTGGTGTCCCTTGAGAAAATTTTAACCGTAGATAATTTGAGGAAAAGAGGATTATTTGTAATTTATTGGTGTTCTATGTGTAAAAAAGATGGTGAATCTGTTAATCATCTTTTTATCCATTGAGTTTGTGACAGCCTTTTGGAATGAGATATTTGCAAGGGTTGGCATTGTTTGGGTTATGCCATTGCGAGTGGTGGATTTTTTGGCTAGTTGGCATGGTTCAGTGGGTTGTGGAGGCACTGCAGAATTTTGGAGGATGATTCCGTTGTGTTTGTTTTGGTGTTTATGGTTAGAGAGAAATAGGAGGTGTTTCGATGATCGCAAACGTACTATGGGGGAATTTAGGGATTTTTTCTTTAGCTCTTTTAAGTTTTTGGGTGAAGAACCTTGCAAGGGATGAGAATACTTGTAATGTTATGTTTTAGTTTTGTTTTTCTTTAGCTTGTATCTAGGTATAATCACTTGGATACTTCCTGTGTACTTGGCCATGCCTATTTACTTGGAATAAAATTTCTCATTACCTATAAAAAAAAATACTCTATAGGCTCTTTAACTTCCTCGAAAATTTAATAAATTTTATCCCTCCATTGGTTACAAAACTAAAAAGGCATGAGTCGAAAAAGCAGCAAAACGTGATATGTAAAACTACAAGCCTCCAAAATGAAAATTACTACTCTAATTAGATCTATTATTTTTTATTTAATAACTTTAGCCTTTAATTTTATATATTATTTAATTTCATTTAATGACATATATAATGGGAATGGTAATGGCTGATATGGCTAAACGGAAGGAAAGCTCCCTCAAGAGAACTGAAAGGTTTTTTAGGGGGAAAGGACAAGAATTGAAGGATCCTTTTTAGGTTTTTAGGTAAATAAAATAAAGTTAGCAAATTATAACTTTTTGCAAACCTTTATACGTTAAATTGTTTTAAGATGAAATGTATAAATAACAAAATTTATGAGGGAAATGTGATGATGTGGTTCAACCAGCTTTGAAATTTATATATATAAATAGGTATGAATTATCAGCATGTTCAAATCATACATACCACACACACAGGTTGCAACTTACTCGTCAACCCTGTTGTTATGAAAGTGGCTACAAGTTTTTCTTCAACTTAGAGATGGTTAAGCCAAATATGCAACAAAGTATTATGGTATAGGGCAGGCTGAGGCCTTGGTGTATCAGCCTGGCTTGATTGACAGGCCTAATCATATTTAGAAACAAAAGGCACAATGAAAACTCATGTCTACCTGAGCATCTTAACATCATTAACATAAGATACTCACAACGACGTCTTCTTGAAACAGCAGGGTAGTTCCTTGTATGCACTTTCAGGATCAAAAGAGAAACAAGAACAGACAATGTAACTGCACCGGCAATGGTCCCCAACACTATGCCAACCAATGCACCTTTGCTTAAAGCAAACCTTGGAGAGGGGGAATTGTCTGTGGCATAAGTGAAAACTATGAGGGGGAATTGTCTGTGGCATTAGTTAAAAAAAAAACAAAAAACAAACCAAGACTATACAATATCCACTTCCTATTCGAGGACATAAAAGAAGGTAAGAAATGACCCAAACATATTTTCATCTATGCGGGGAGTCAAGTCGTGAGTGGCACATGGTCTGAATTTGGAGATTCCTGTTCGGTCAAAATATAGAACTGTCACCCTCGAGCCCTTTGGGCCCCACACCCATCTCTTTCATTCAAAATTTCGATAAAATGGATAAGATTCATAATGTTGGAGCTCTTAACAGGTGTGAGTTAATGTTAAAGTAGCATTTCTATTCTGATAGGAAAGGGAGGGGGGTTACAAGAACACAACTTAATTGCCTGGAAAATCAAAGTTTATATTAAACTAATCATTGCAGCTATTCACATATGTGCTGGATCACAGTGGTACAACTCTATATGCGGTGCAACTGTATATGCTATACCACTTAGCATAGCGTCACTATGGTGAAAGCATTGAACTGAGTAGACCAAGCCTATCTACAACAAAATTTGGCAGCGAAACAAAAGGTTACCCAAGGTTAACTGTGCCAATTGAAGACACAATCCCCATGTTACTCAAAGGGACAAATATAGTCAAGAATGATGCAAACACAGAAACACATATGCACACACAAGAATAATGCCACATGGCGAAGGGTTTGAAGGTAAAGGCCAAATGAATTAGAAAAAATAGATTTGCACGTTGAGGTAAAATTAGTAAGACAACACATTTTTGCATTATTCACCCGGTAAATAAACATTAGTTCCAACTTCAACAAAGTTCTCTCACAAAATATGCAAGACAAGAGTTTAGAGATGTACCATATTTATGAGTGATGTTCAGAACTTCATAAGGTCCAAATACGCCAGGATTAGAAATTTTCCATGAGATGTAAGTTTGCAAGATTCGCTGTATCTCACTCATATTGAAGGAACTAGGACTTCTTAGATTAGCATCATATACAGGAAAAAGCTTCAAGTACATTCTCAATCGAGGTCCTTTTTCCCATATAAATGAATCAATATGAAGCTGATAATTAAATAACTGAAGAGCATGTGCCAGAAATTTCTCAAATGTATCTCTGTAAGGGAGAAAATCACTGAATCCTGGACTTTTCAACCGATATCCAATAAGTAGAGGAGCAGCACAGAAACAGGGTGCAGGAGATGCAAGGGAATATTCATAAGGGGGTGGGCATGTTTGAGGCAGACAAACAGAAGTGTTTGTATTTGGCAAACTCTGACTGTTATCGTTGTTCTTACTTTCAGATCCACAGAATTGGACTAGGTTGATATTCGAGCATACGGGATTCCCTTGAAGCCTGAATGTTAACAATAAAAACTCAAAAGTTGTGATATGATCATAATGCTGTGTCTCTTACACCTCAAGACTTCAATTAAAAAGAGCACACTCACAACCTTTAAACAAATAGTTGTATTTATTTGAAGATATTTCATTACACATGACATTCTATAAGAAACAAATCAGGAAGCAAGCATAGAAACAAACCTGACAGTGACATTCAGAGGTAGAGTAGTACTGCCTGTAATACTTGAAAGCTTATTATTCTGCAACTCCCTGGAATATCAAAAGCCGCAAGAAATAGCTTAGAAGGTCCTGTATGAGATCCTTCCAAAACTCATAAAAGTCAAAACTAATGCAGACACACACCTACTCTCCCATAAAATTTTAAAAAAAAAAAATCAATTTCGACCAAGGGAAATAGTGACATTGTCATTCAGGTCATACACAATTAGGGTTTCCATTTTGTTCAAAGTCGTATCTTGCCAAAGGGTCGATGGAATCGAGCCACTCAATAAATTGTTGGAAAGTGACCTGCCATGGGGAAAAGTTTACCAGATAAACTCAATTTATTTTGCTGCCAGTTAAATTTACAGGCTGATAAAATGTAAAGTTAAGATAGAAATGAAACAATATACAATATCATTAAACCACAGAACTGAACACAAAAGGAAAGTGATGACCACTCACAGTCTTTGAATTTTAGGAAGACCCGAAAAGCTGGCAGGAACTGTTCCAGTAATATTGTTGTTGGATAAATCGCTGATCAAATTGTTCATATAATAGCTTTCAGAAGTCAGCAAAACGATAGTGAAAATTCTTTTTTAAAAACTGAAAGACACATCTAGAGATATTTTATAATAAATGAAACTTGATTGCAAACACAAAAAAAAAATATGTAGATGACATCATTCGGAAGATGGAGAATCTTACATTGTCGTGATTTTCTCAGAAAATCTACCTGGAGGTATGGATCCATTAAGCTGATTTGAACTGAGGTCCCTGAAATTTATATAAAAATAAGATATAAATAGCGTAAAATTAGCAAGCAGAGTTGTCTTCAACAAAGTAGAGAGATTTTATTCAGCCTGGTGCATTTATATATTTATTTGTTTTCCCTGGAGCTCGTGCTTGATCATCTCAAAAGTCAAAAGGAATTGAAAAGGAAACAAAGTAAATCCACTTACAGATAGTAAAGGTTTGGTATTTGGCTAAAATCAGGAATTGGTGCTTGCAAATTGCAATTCCTAAGGCTCCTGCCAAAGCCAACCAAAATTCAAATATTTTCAATTTTGACATGGATGTGAACGCACATGCTTATTGGTTGCCATCTTACAAGCCTGTAAAGCTTCTATGAACATGAGTGCTATGTGATAGCTGATAAAGAAAACATGACTTCTTTAAAACTCAAGAATAGTACATCGGTGATGAAATATCAAATGGTAAAGGATAAACCATAAACATTCCTGATTGTTCAGGATACCACTTGACTTGATGTTTGATAAACTGCAATGAAATGCATTCATACTACCTAAGGTGTTCAGAGAAACATGCCTAAGTTGAGTAGTATTCCCATTTCTATTCTTTTAGATTGATGTTTGAATAGTTTCTATATCGTTCCTGAAACCTATGGCTATCCTATGTCATTATTATGTTGTTGGCGTTTTCCACTATTTTTGTTTTGCATTTTGGGGAAAAAATATTAGCCAATCATTTGGGCCAAAAAAAGAGTTAAAATAAATATACACTTTCAGCCTCACACCTTAAGGCTAGCACCTTGCACTGCCTTTGCCTCTAAAAACCATGTTAAAAACAAAGCATTAAAACGTGTACTTACAACTTCAGCAATTTAGACATGTTGCTGTATGAAGCTGGAATTGTAGTCCCATCAAAATTGTTATTATCAAGCTGACTGTAAATCAAAGAAATGGAAGCAATAAGAAACTTGAAAAAAGAGTAACTAATAAAATAACATTGTAGGAAAAAGGAAAATTTAGAAATCATAATCATGTTCGAGTTGAGAGGCAAAAGAAAAGGAAAACAAATTTATATGTTTTATGTAAGGACACTTATGTGATAAACATAAAATTTATTTAGGTTCCAGGATAATAAAAACCATACAGTATCATTAAACTTGGCATTTCAGAGAACTCTGGTGGCAGATGCCCTGATAAGTTGTTATTATCAAGAAGCCTGTAGGTTCAGAGCTGAAGATGGTCATTGATCTCATGGATGAAACTGACAGATAACTAATTATGAAAGACAAGAAGAAGGCCTATTACAAACTTACAAGTGAACAAGCCCCGGTAATCTGGATAGTTCAGGTGGGATTTGCCCACTTATTGAATTATTGTTCATGTGACTGCTCACAAGGAAGAAAACAAAAAAAGGAAACCAAAAGGACGGAAAAAAGAGAAGGGTTAGTAAATGTAGAACCGATTGTAAACAATATAGCATCAAAAATTCACTTACAAGTGCTGTGCTTTGTTCAGTTTTGCAAATGATATGGGTATTGATCCAGATATGTGATTCTCGTCAATCTGCATTCTGTTCAAGTTTGGAAGAAAACCAAGCTCTTCAGGTAAGGAACCTGTTAAATTGTTTCCATTGAGAAGCCTGGAAACACAAATCCATTAGACATGAAACAAAGAAAGAAAAAATGCACCGCGGCTCTGCAATATCAGAGTATTAAGATTTTGGAACAGGGCCAACTTATAAGGTAAACTAGTTCAGACACAAGGACTATCTCCTATAATATTTTGAATCAAAACTTTAAAATGCATGGAATAGTAGCGTATCTGCGTTATGGCCTATACACACGTGATCAACAACAAGAAGTATTATCCAATCCAGCAGAAAAAAGCTCATTAACTTACAAGAGTTCCAAAGACGTAATATATCCTATCTCCTTTGGTATACTCCCACTTATGTTGTTCCACATGAAGTCCCTTTAACATTGTGGATAGATATAAATATATCAGTAAAATAAGCAAATCAAATGCTGAAGCAGGGTGGAGGATAACAATATTCCAGTTTATTGAGTGAAAGAAGAATCCAAAATCCTTAATTCCAATAAGGACTTTTGTAGCAAAAAAAAAGTTTCAGAAATACACTGCCTTACAATATTTTCATATTTGATAAACGGCCAAGCTCTGGCGATAAACTTCCTGATAGATTCATATGTAGGAGTGTTCTGCAGACAAGAGGCACAACGGAGAATTATTAAAGCACTAATACAACTTCTTCAATGGAACTGCTTACAGGCAATTAATAACCAAGTTTTATCAAAGCTTGTCAGTTATATTTGAATTTTTTACTACAAAATTTTTGTGATGCTAGACATGAGATATTGCTTGGTTCTGTAGGAGAAAATTATAAGACAAATGTGTCATTATTAATTATCTGGACACAAGAAAGACTCTGAAAGGATCGTGAAGTTCAAAATCATTAGTCGTGTTAGTGGTCTTTTCAAGCAAAATCCAGAAAGATGTGGCTAATAGATCCAATCAGAATGAAATGAATGCAGCCATAATTTATTTAGCCAAAATATATATATATATATATATATATATAGCCATCATTTTCTTTGATCTTAAACAGACTACAGAACAAAGGAAGTTTGTTCCCCAGCACTGACTAAAATGAGCAGATATAGAAATGGAGTAATATACGTCTCATCATGCATGGGGAAAAAGAAATTAAAAAACAGAAGAATTCTACTTGAAGGAAATATGAAACAATATTCACATTGATAACGTTCCCTGATAGTTCAAAAAAAAAAAAAATTGAAAGATTAAAATCATACAATTGCTGAACATGGAGATATCCATCATCTAAGGCCGTATTAAAGCACACAATCCCCGTCCAATTTGATGTACATGGATCCCCTCGATTCCAATTATTTAGATGATTTTCGGGATCTATCAAACTTCTCATGACGGCCTGCAATGCTGTCACTGCACGCTAATACACATGTTAACCATCATTTCACAAAATCAGTTGCTACAGGATTCGTGAATAAATAAAACAGCCCATCCATCCGCAGGGTGAGACCTCTAAACACTTCTTTTAATGGAGAGAACTAGAGCAAAATAACCTTCTAGGGGGTGGGTAATGGCCCTAATGGGATCCTGTGCTCTGATGAGTAGTGAAGACCAACACAACCATGCAAAAACAAACAATCCATGCGTCCAAGCTCTTGACTGATACATCCCAATAACGCAAAGAACACCAGAACCCTCAAATTTCTGTGAGTACCCAGCACTGGAAATTGTTGTAGTATCCGAGTACTCGGCCTGATAAGAGGAAATAATCATCCGAACTTACGCAATTGAACTCTAAAGAAGCTCAATTTGTATTTATGAAGAAAACATATTAGCTTTCAACACTTGAGAAAAAAATGAACACTAAACTATTGAAATTCAAGTGAAGCAATTAAAGAAATCACCAAACAACTCAAAATCTAGCCTCATGCGTAAAACTTGAGAAGAAACAGAGCAACCAAACTCTGAGCAAAGCAAGGAAATTAAGGTTGTCGGGGGGGAAAAAGAAAGGAGAAATCCTTCGTATACTGAATACGTGGAAATCTATTAGAATGAAGGGAGTTCAACTACAATGTCATCCATCTATATATGGTTGCAATATCATCAAAGCTACTAATTAAATCAATATCTTCTCACCGTCCATTTAACAAGTATCAACCTAGGGCCTGGGGGACTTGAGCTAAAAAGAAAGTTTGAAATTTCATACCAAGAGCACGGTGGTAACTTTTTGAGCTCGACGTTGACCAAGGACGTCATCTCAGACAGTGAGCTTGGAGATGATGACTTTTCTGAGAAGCTGATGGGACGTGAAAGGGGGATGTTTCAATGCTATCTGTCGATTACTTCTCGTTGATGGCAACCATAACGCACGCAGAGCAAAAGATATTAGTAAGTTGATAGCCCCAACCACACGAACCAAAAACAAAAGAAAGAATTTTTGCGCTTTGCATTAAAAACTGACGAAAGTCCGACCGATCAAACTTGACAAAAACGTAAGATAATGTCTAAAACTTTGACAAAAACACGAGATAATAATGTCTGGCGTGTCGGGGTGGCCTCACAACTTGAAAAGTCTGTAACTTGGTGGCGGACTACGGAGTAGAGTAGCAACGCTGAACAGTTCAACAGAGGCTGCAAGATACTTTCAGGAGATGAAGTTAAAAGATTAAAAAAAAATATATACTGTAGGAATTACGTACTCACTGATCAACGTCTCTGGATTTGATACTTAGGTAATTGTAAAATAAATCTAATTAATTATATAAAGTTATTTCATTTTATAAATTTATTTTATATATATATATATATATTGTCTGTAACACTTCTTTAAAAAAAAATTCCCATTCAATTGCTATCATTGAAAAATTTAAGAAAAAATAAATCTTTGACCACTCCTAAAAAAAATTAAAAATTAGAAACTTTCTTGCGTTTCCATCAAAAGTGAGCCAAAATCATCTCGTTTTTTCAAAATTCAGAAACTTTCATGCTCCAAAATGAGGATATAAATATACATATAAAAAAAAAAAAGTCAAAAATTATGATCGCAAAACTTATAAAAATTTTGAAATAACAGACATATGAACAACAACGTCATGTTAATTATAATATTTTATTCTATTTTTGTCGTTTCATTTCAAAACCAAAATTAGACTCCAAGTTTGGATATGACAGTCAAAAGGAGTGATTCAACTGAAGGGTAAGGCTACTCTGCCGCAAGGCTTTTTTCTTCTTCTTTTTCATATTTTTTAAATATATTTAAATATTTTTAAAAAATAAAAAAATATTAATATATTTAAAATCACTTCTTTAATTATTAAGTGAAAAAAAAAATTAAACATTTATCAATTAGAGCAGTCAAATGTAGAGGTCATAGAAACTTTTCCCTTCAACTAAATCTCTTTGTTTTCCCAATGAGGGACCATGAGTGTAAAATTTGATTGAAATTTTTATTTTAAGGTATAATTCCGTTTCAAAAGATATAATACCATTTCATTAAATTTTAGATAGTTCGAACGTAGTTATATTATTGAAAACATATTTGATGCAATTTAGAGTCTGATTTGAATACATAGTTTAAAAGAGATGAAAATGAGATATTTAAATATAATAAAATTTTTTGAGTTAAATGAGATAAAATTAATTATTAAAAAAATATATATTTAGATAAAAAAAATAAGATGATAATTTTTGACTTTTTTAAATTTTAAAAATATATATTAAACGTATTATTTGTACAGACTAGGGATTCGTTTGGTTAACCAAACCAAATGAGATATTCTCAATAATTATTACAATTTTTTTCAAATTCTAACATAAAATATAATAAATAATTCAATTTTTAAATCCCAAAAAAAAATAATATTAAAAAATAATATTTAACAATATTTTATCATCTAAACTCAACTCAATTCAACTCATATAAAATTATCTCATTTGACACCATTCTGGCCAACGGTCAATCATTTTTAAGGACGAATGATTTTCTCTCTAAATATTTTTAACAAGAGCGATAAATTATTATTTGAAAGATACTTACAAGTCAGGTTATTTAATTTTAGATGAAATTTGGATTTCATCCATGTAAGTCATTTTATGGACGAATAAACTTCATTCTTAAAAGTCAAATTTTGTGTAGAATTAATTATTGGCAATTTCTTAATTGCTTTTATATAACTGTTGCTTACGGTGCGGTTTAGTTAGTGAGATTATATTAGATAATTTTATATAAAAATTAAAAGTTGAATAAAATATTATTTTTTTAGTATTATTATTGTTTTAAGATTTAAAAATGTTAAATTATTTATTATATTTTGTATAAAAAATTATAATAATAAAATAAGATAAAACACATTTACTATCCAAACGGAAGCTAGAATGGATAATCATTTTAAAATATGTCAGGTAAATAAATCTTAGGCAAAATTAATGCAAAACATAAAATGAAAACAAACATGAAACTTGTTCTTAAACTAATATGCTGACAGTGCTATTCTTCTTAAATTTATCTTGAAGAATCATGTTTTTAATTAGGAAAAAATTACTTTGTTCTCTCATTTGTACCGCTTAATTTGACCACTTGTCATTTTTTTTTATTTAATAATTAAAGAAGTGATTTTAAAAGTATTAAAATATTTTTTTAAAATATTTAAATATATTAAAAAATGTGAAAAAAAAATATGAAGAGCAGTAACTTGAGCAAACTACTATGAATGGTAGAGTAGCCCAGCTGTTTCAGTTAAGCATAGGCAAGTACTTCTTGGGACTCAGTAGCTATGTCGAAACTAGACATTTTTATTTTGGGAGAGGGAGCTAATTTTTCTTACGTCCGGAGTTGAAATAAATAAATCTTATGTTTAATTCTACAATAAATTGTAAGATAATAACTATATATAAAAAGTTAATTCCCGATTTAAGAGAGCACCCTTGTGCATGGCACTATTAGGGCTGTAAAATTAACAGATTACTCGATAGACAATTCGAATTCGACTCGATTAAACTCGAAATAAACTCAAATCAAATATTAAATGGGCCGATCGTAAATATAGAATTAAATTCGATTATTAAACGATACAAACTCGTATAAAACTCGACCAGCTCGTTTAATATTCGTGAACAAACTCATATGAAGCTCGACTTGACTCGTGAGCTCGACTCATATATATTTATACATATATAATACAATATATATATATATATATAATAGCCAATAGTTAGATATATATATATAATTTATAATATTAATAATTATGTATATAGACTTAGTCTTACTTATAGTCCACTACATATACTATATATAAATTTATAATATTAACTTCTAGGCTTATAGAACTAGAAGTTATGATGAATACATGAGTCCAATAAATATATAACATTATAAGTTTACAAATTACATCATATGGTCCATATTATATATATATATATATATATACACACCAGTAAGACGGCCCAATTCTCCATGGTTACAACATATACCACATATATTATCTGCAAACTATTGATAACTATAATACAAACATTTCTACAAACCTATTTATAACTACATGCAGATGCCTTGTAAAACGATTTTAAACATAAATAGGAGATATGATTTTAAACAGCTTGGGACCTGCAAAATAAACAAATGGATGGATAGGTACACATCAAAGCATAGGGATAGAAAAGTTTGCCGACAAACTTTGCTTCACCATTTCCAAGATCTATTAACAATTTAATATTTATGATGTTTAAGACACTGTCATAAAGTTGTGGTAGAAGGCTTCTGGTCCATTCACTCGCCTAAAACAGAGAAATGCACGTATTCTCTCTCTCTCCCCCTTTCTCTCCTAAACTGATCAGAATTCTCATTCACTATTATTAATCTTATCACTTTATATATGATTAATCAATAATCACTAAACTCTAGTAATATTGTATAACTTGTATTCATAAATTATATAAACTATAGTAATATATAAGTTATAACTACAAGCATAAATTTTTTTATTTTATTTTATAACTACAAGCATAAATAATAGTATTATTATATTATACTAATTAATATAACTATAATATTATTTTATGAGTACTAAATTATAATGTTTGATAATTTATAATGTTAGAAAATTTTATATAACTAAATACTATAAACAAATATAGTCTTTTTTACAACACTACTTGCTAGTTTTAAAAATGATAGTATATAGCAATTACTATGTATTATAATTTATAGACTATTGTATTTTTTTAAGTAGAATAATATTTAAATTAGTTTAGACATGTATTATTTAATTTTTTACTTAAGGTAAAATGGTAAATTGGTTTTTTGACTGTGAGGGCCTTAGACCGTTGGATCAACCTATTGATATCTTAGATGCCGTTGATTCGATTACCCTAGGGTTACAAACTTAAGTTTAACCTAGACTCTTTGCACCGTTTCATTCTCAACTCTCAAGTCTCGACTCACTCACACTTTTACTCACTTCTTCAGACTTTCTCGAGAAACCCTAGACTCGCACTTCAACTCACTCCTTCCCGAATCTCTTCTTTCATATTTCTGGAATGATGGAATCAAGTGTTCAATCCTTGATTCTTAAATGCTTTCTTGTTTCAGCCAGGGGCAGGGATTCACGAGGGGCCTTTTGTGATACCGTTTGTAGACTGTAACTGCAAGAAATCCTAGCAGTTGCAAATGCAGCTGGCGGCCATATTTTGAGGGAGCCGTGGCTGTAATCTCAGCCTCTGAGATTGCAGCCGATCCTCGAGAAATGGGTCATTAAATGCATGCATTTATGACTCTCAACCAACTGTTTCCCTGATTCTCTGGTTCGTGGTTCGCTGGTTCGTCGATTCATCCATGTATGAGTCGATTACCCTTGTTACTTTCTTGTTTCTAACCATTTGGTTAGGATTTGGGAACTTGGCAAATTTGATTGGTCTTATGTAGTTTTAATTTATAAATTTATCTGAATATTTTCTGAGTATTCATTCTGGTTCTATCCTAACTCTTTTTGCATTGTAGTATTGTTAGTTGTTAGATTGTAGATTTGTAGATTTAGATCTAATCATCTCAGTACAAAGTATGCCAAACATGCTTTGTACTTAGTGGTGTGACATTGTTTTGCCATACGGTTTTGATAGCTTTGTGACTATCCAATGTCCATCACTCTAATTGATAAGTTTATGAAGTGTAATTTATTTTTTATGAGGAATGACAGAATATGCCCTGTTAGGGATTTAGGCTGTGTTGGTAATATGCTATTATTTACAAAAACAAATATATGTTTCGAGCTTTATCCTTCATATATGAGAATTGTGGGAAAACAAAACTCTGAAGAGCTTGCCTACAGATCTGTGCTTGATTCCTTGAATAAACATTTACAGCCCATTGTGAGTTTGACTTATTCCCCCTCCTACCTGGTGCTAGGTTCTATTATTTACTATAGATTTTCAATTTCTCATTTGCTTCTCTGAGTTGTCTTGGGTTATTTGTGTATATTGTTGATTGGAGTGTGAAGATTTGATTCTGGCTGTATGATCTTGCTCCCAGTATTTAAATATGCTTTCTTTTAAATGTTTTTGGTTGATTAATCTGACCCTATTTGGTTCTTGCTTAATGCTTGTTGTTCTTGCTTATAGACTGAGTTTATAACTTCTTGTGTCATATTGATTTTGTTTTGATTTGGTAAATTTGCTTATTTTGTGGTTGTTTTTGGCCAAATTGGTAACTTGTGTCATTCTAATTTCTGTAAGAGAATCTGGTTTGGCAACTTGTCTATGTTTATTATCTTATCTGCATGCTAAATTGCTATTTTATCTTATCTGGCTTGTAACTTGCCTACTGGTTACTGTTGTCTACTATACCTAATGGTTTATTTTATTTTATCAAATTAAAATACTTGAGTAATCATGCAAGGGATTAAAAATAATCTTCATTTTTTTAGTAATTTAGTGTACTATGTATGCAATATGCCTACTGTTGCCTGCTGGTTTATCTTCTTGTGTCATGCTAGGTTACTATGTTTATCTTATCTGGTTTGCAACTTGTTGATTTTGCCCAAAATTGGTAACTTGTGTCATGTTCTGTTTATCTTATCTAGTTTGGTAAATTGTCTATGTAAGAGAATCTGGCTTGGTCGAGCAATTTCTGGGGTGGGAATCTGGTTTGTAACTTGTGGCTTGTCTACAACTATACTAATTCCTTGATGGTTTATTTTATTTTTTAGATTACTTGTGTTCTGTGTTTTGACATTGATGGTTGAGACAAATTAAATTTTGTATTCCTGTCAAACATCTCTTGACAGTATTACTAAGTTAAAATTAATTGAGTAATCATGCAAGGAATTAAAAATAAACTTAATTTTTTTAGTTTATTAGTTTATGCAAGCTGCAGCTGCAGGACAACAAGTTGGTGTTAAGGTTTTTGGCTCCATTTATGAAGAAAGAACATTATTCTAATTTGAGTTTACTCCACATTTTTTTTTCAATTTAATGTACGTAGTTCCAAAATTTATTGTTGTATACTTGTAAATGTATTTTTTGATTCCCTTGTAAGTTGTAAGTTGTTCCATTAGGATGTCAATGTCATTTAATGTATTTTAGCCATACTGTAGAGTCTTGAAGACTTCATGATGTAAATTTATATTTAATTTGTCACGTTGTAGAATCTTGAAGGCTTCATGATATTATTTAAATTTTTTCTTTTGATAAAACAAAGATACTGATCCAATCTCGAGCTCAGCTAGTTGAGCTTGAGCTCGACTCTTTAACAAACAAGCTTCGAGCCGAGCTCGAGCTTGATTTACCTGTAAACGAGTCGAGCTCGATCTAGGACCTAGGCCTGACTAATAAATGAGCCAAGCCTAAGCTTGCTTATGAAGTAAACGAATCGAGCTCACACAACCCAAGCTCGCTCAGGCTCAGCTTGTTTACAGCATTAGGCACTGTGCAAGCCATGCACAGTAAATGCATGACCCCACGCATAGTGCATTGCACATGCCACGGTACTGCACTCTCAAATGTACGGTACTTCGAGAGACTTTCTTCCTGGGCGCTACACGCTCGGTGCATGTGCTTTATGCACCGTGTATATACTGCGTTTAGATGTTGAGCTGAGATAAATTCTTTTTAAATAGTAGTGAATTAAGTAGGTAGAGTAAGTTATGTGGGACCCATTTAAAATGAATTTAGATGTGTTTGGATGTTAATACGAGTTTTGTACGATTTATTAAAAATTGAAAAAGGTTGTGAGTCCCATGTATAAAGATGTGTTGAGTTGAAAAAAGTTGTGGGTCTCACGTGTAGGAAGTTTTGAGTTGAGATGGGTTTAATAATTTGAAAGTTGAGTGTTTGGATGTTAGATTCAGTTTAAAATTACACTGAACTGAATTGATCTCAACTAAGTCTTACGACCAAATAGGGCCTTAAATGCATAGTACACTTGACTATATAACCAAGAAACTCTCTTCTCGGGTGCGTGGGCTTTATGTACTATGCACTTAAATGTACAATACCTTCATCTGCATGGCTAAGGAAAGGTTTACTCGTCTAATTTTTTGTAATAGTACCATTAATAAAGTAAGAGGCTAGAAGCTAAGAATACTTATTTCAAAAAAATTTATCTGCTCATTCGGAAATGGTTTCCTAAGCAGGAAAATATCATTCTCTATCTTTCAGTAAAGAGAATCAGTCAATCCTATAGACGGTACCCAATGTTAATGCCAAATAATTGCACAACATGTTGAAATAGGAGAAAGAATCATTCTCGACCCATAAAACACTGTATTTTGGGCTCAATTGGTGTTGGTTTGGAGCCTCTGATAGCGGTTCAGAGCGGTTATTCGGTATCCATATGTACATCCATAATAGTGAATAGAAAACAAACGCAAGAAAAATAATTAGAGAATGAGACACATAAATTTACGTAGTTTGGCACTAGACCTACGTCGCAGGTCGTTTGGAGAGCAAATCTACTATAATATAAGTATTTTATAGTCTCTCACGGTCTCTCATTTCTCATTGTATAATGGAAGTCGAAAATTTATTTGTTGGAGGAAATATTCTCTCTAGAGCTATTGTTGCGAGGTTGAAGAAGTCGAAAAAGCTCCATTTTCTTGTCCGATCTAATCAGTTTTTATCATGGCCATGTAAGTGGTGATGGATGACAGCTTTATTTCTATTGTCTTAAATATCGTACTGTACCAACTGGTACAACCGGTATTTGCGTACTGATCACTGGTCCGGTTTAGGTATTATATATATTTTGTTCCGGCCCAAATATCGGCCTGTACCAGTTTGTATTTCAGCTCATATCGGCTGATATTTCGGCCTGTAATTTTTATTTTTTTTTCAAATTATAAGCTTATTTTTTTTTACCTTTAATTCAGATTAGATTATTTATAATTTTTATATATACGTATTTATATATAATTTATTCATATTTAAACTATTATTTTGGAATATAATTTATATATATATAATTTATTCATATATCGACTATCCCGAAATGGTACCAATATCGAAATATTTCGTTCCGGTGCTTTGATCGGTATGACGTCCAGTACGATATTCAAAACTTTGTTTATTTTACTATTCTTTCGCGTGCCTTACTTGCTTTTCCTTCTTCTCTTTCTCTTCCTTTCTGACACTCCCTTCTTTTCTCTCTGATATCTTGTTTTTCCTTATTCTCTCATTATCTCTTTCTTTGTCTCTTTTTCCTTTGTTTCTGTTGTCCTCTAGTGAAAATTTTTTGATGGGTTGGACTTGGTTTATCTAAGCCTGAGATATTTTATCCCATTTAAAAGAGATATTTTATCTTTCTCATTTCATTTTATCTCAATATCTCAACATCGAAAACACAAATACTTTTAAATTTCATATCTTCAACTTTTTTATTTGACCATTACTTAATTATTACAAATTTTCTAAATTTTCAAACAAAACTCAAAAAAATAATTTAACTTTTCCAAATCTCAAAACAAAAAATTATATTATAATAATATTTTAACTTTATAATATTTTTTCTTAATTTTTTTTCTTATTTTCTAAGACCATATAAAACATTTTAACTCAAATCATTTCACATTATTCACACAATTTCACTATTATTCACAAATTATCTTTACTCATCTTATCTCAACTTACTATCCAAATCAGACCTAAGATCTCGTTTGATTTTACAGACGGTCTCAACTCATCTCATATCAACATTCAAACATCATTCAGACATAAATTCTTTTCAATTTCAAGTTTCTAAATTTTCAATTTTTTTCATCTAATAATTATAATTTTATCAAACTTCCAAACAAAATACAAAAAATAATTCAACTTTTTCGAATATCAAAACAAAAATAATATAAAAATTATATTATAACAACATTTTAATTTTATAATTTTTTTTAAAATTTTTCTCTCATTTTCTAAAATTTCATAAACATCTTAACTCAAATAATTTTATTACTATTCACAAACTATCTCATAATTATTTACAAATTTCTCATATCATCTCATCTGTATATCAAATAATATTAGTGTTATTATAAAAACCCTAATCTTTATAAAAAAAAAGATTAGATTTAAGACTTTTTCTTTATAAAAGAAAAGTTTGTGACCAAAAAACCCGCTCGTTTGTTTGTTTGACAAATTTTGATACTCGCGTTCTTTCATTGTGTAATATTTTAAAGTCGTTCATCCTGTGCCTAAATATGAACAGCATAGAAACCTTAAAAAATAATGATATTTACTTATTAATATATTAGGACTCTTTCCAAAAATCTTTCAATAATAAGAGATCTGGCATCATGCTTCAAATTACGAAGAATTGTTGAGACAGAAATTACAAATGATCTGATTATGATGAAGTGTTGATTTATGCTACCTAGTGTCAAGGATACATACCTTATACGTTTCCTTAATCCTCGGCATGACATATTGTCCTTAATTCTAAAGATTTATTTATACATATTTATTCTTTCCTTTTTATGCACATTGTAATTGACAATATATAAAAGATATCCTCACCACGATTAAGTGTGGTTTTGCAAACATTTACATGGTATCAGCAGCCCTCTCGGATTAATCTCCATCGATCCACCTTGCTTCAATGGTTGCTGAAAACACTTCTCACCCACCCTTCTCCTTTTCAACACCATGATTCACATGGTAACCATAAAACTATCCTCCTCAAATCACCTCCTATGGAAAAACCAGCTTCTCCCTCTCCTTGAAAGCCAAGAACT